>CM075806.1:12957064-13553051 GCA_037975025.1 Excoecaria agallocha | reverse complement strand
TCTTTTCACACTTTTAACTTATTCTTATCATGATGCCCCTTGTATAATCTCGGCAGAAAATCTAAAACTGGATATACGGGATGTGGAACCTACAGGATCACATACAAACTGAAAAATGACCCCAAAGGACCATTTCATACAGAACAGATAGATACTATGGAGATCAGTGATCCTACCATAGCAAAGCAAGTCGCCATGACTTGCACCGCGGCATAGATGTCCTTATGGCTAGCTAATTATATCCTGAGCTAGATTTTGACTGCCTGACTAATACCAAAGGCCAAAAATTTACTTAATTTCAATTCTTTACTCCAATTTTTAATAGTTTTAATTACCTTTTCAATACAGAAATTTATCAATCAAACTTTTCAATACTTTTTACATAATTTATGAAATCTTTCATCATACTTCACCATTTTCTCATGTTTAATGAATTATTTCACAATAACTCAACAATTTCATTCATTACATAACCAATTCTCATCTTAAAAATATTCAATTAATTCCCATAAATTTTATAAAAATTTATGGACATGTTATTTCATCTCTATCATCATTTTAAGGCTTAATTCCATTGAAATACACAAAATACACTAATTATCCTTAGGGAAGCATTCGGCCAACATGGAATGTCCATCATATAATTATCTAAAAATTTATTTAAGCATTCTACTAAGCTTATTTAAGGTCTAATTGCATTATTCTAGTATCAATTTCAATTAAACACCATTTAATTAATTTTTTTCCTAAGTTACATAAAAGAAAATCATTAAAAATTAAGGGAAATAATAGAATTTATTAGTCACTAACCTTTCTCTCTTGTTCAAGCTTGCCTAGACTTTCTTTCTTTTGCCTTTAGCCTTAGCAACTTGTTTCTCCTCTTGTGAACCTACCATGGCCGAATTTTTAACCATAAGAAACTCTAGGTTTTTGATCTCTAATGCCTAAAATAACCATATAAATGAACTCTAGGCACCCTAATTTACTTATAGGTACCATAAAACTAAATTACAACCATGATTTTCACTTACCTCAAATTAGCACCCTAAACTTTTTTCTTGTCTTTTCTTTGCTTAACTCCTCAAATCAAATGTTAAAGGCTTAATTAATCATCTAAAGGGGTAGAATTAGAGTTAGGATGCTTGATTTTAAAGAGAAATTAATGAAATTTTGAAGAAATTTTCAGAGAGAGGGAGAATGAGAGGTTCAGCCTAGGGAGGAGCTTAAGAAGGAGATTGATTTTTCTGGTTTCCTCCAGAATTTCTTGTCTTTTATACCTCTCCCTAAAGGCTTAAGCTTGGGCCTAATCTAATTAATCAAGCCCATTAATGGTCCAATAAATGGCCCTAATTAATTTCTCCCACTTACCAACTCCAAATCACTTCAATTTTGATTCCATCACTCTTATCATACCAAAAATAGGTTGCTCTCAAAATTTCAGCTCAATCGGAGTTCGCTACCGATCCGATTCAATCAAATCGATTTGATTAAACAACTACCAGTGTCACCGAAAAATTTACTTTTTATTACCAAAATATTCTACATGAAATTTCATTGAGATCTCAAAATTTTGGCAATTTTTTGAATTCGTTTACTATTTTTAAAAATTTGGTCAAGTTCAGGTCAACCTTCTTCTTACAAAAATTAACTCGCTAGCTTTTTCGTATTTTTGACTTTTGAAGACCTATTTGACCTCAATTTAACTTCAAATTTCAACTCCGGACTCACCATGGATAATATTTTCTGATGGTCGAATAAAATATTTTTTACTTCTGGATGTAATTTTCATCCCTGAACTACTATTCACCATCGAAAGTTATTATTTACGGCTAATACGCTGTTGAGGTCATTACAATTCTCCCCTACTAAAAGAAATTTCATCCTCGAAATTTACCTGTATTGAAGAGTAGAGGGTACTGCTATCTCTTGGTTGCCTCTGGTTCCTACGTAGCTTATTCCACATTGTGATGGTGCCATAAAACTTTCACTAGTGAAACATGTTTATTCCTGAGCTGACGGATTTCCTTAGCCAAGATCTTTACTAGTTGTTCTTCATAAGTCATGCTGGTTTGTACTTGTATTTCCTCTAGTGTAATCACATGGCTACGATCAGACCTGTACCTACAAAGCATGGATACATGAAACACATTGTGTATCTTTTTCAACTCCAAAGGCAACTATGGTCAATAAGCTACGAGACCCACTCACTAAAGTATCTCATAAGAGCCAATAAATCTCGAACTTAGCTAGCCCTTCTTGCCAAATCTCAAAATCTTCTTCCATGGAGATACTTTCAAGAAAATTTTATCTCCGACCTGGAACTCTATATCCCTCATTTTCAATCTGCATATGATTTCTAGCGATCCATAGCTTCTTTTAATATGCCTTTAATAATCCGTACTTTCTCTTCAAAATCACGAATCAAATCAAAACCTAGTAGTTTCCTTTCACTCAATTCGGTCCAGCATAAGGGAGTTCTACATTTTTTATCATACAAAGCTTCAAAAGGAGTCATTTTTAAACTAGACTGGTAGTTGTTGTTATAGATAAACTCTGCCAAAGCAAGTAATTTTCCCAACTGCTACCAAATTCAAGAATACAACATCTGAGCATATCTTCTAATATCTGGATCACCCGTTCTGACTGACCATCGGTTTGAGGGTGAAATATTGTGCTAAGGCGGAGCCTCGTACCTAAGGCATCTTGAATGCTTTGCCATAAATGGAAAGTAAATCTAGGATCCTTGTCAGAAATAATATATGATGGCACTCCGTGCAGTCTTACTACCTCATTAATATAGATCTATGCTAGTCTAGTTAAGGAATAATCTATTCGTACTGGTAAGAAATGGGTAGATTTAGTAAGCCAGTCAATGATCACCCAGATAGCATCATGCTTCTTCCGAGTCACAGGTAGGCCAGTCACAAAGTCCATGGTTACCTCATCCCATTTCTATTTCGGTACTAACAAAGAATGCAGTAGCCTTGAAGGAACCTGGTGCTAAGCTTTTACTTGTTGACATATCAAATATTTACTCACAAATTCTATCACATCTCATTTCATACCTGGCCACTAATAGTAAGCTTTTAAGTCCTGGTACATCTTTTTACCTCCAGCGTGCATGGCATAACTGCTATGGCGTGCTTCAGTCAGAATATTCTTCTTCAGTTCTTTTTGATTTGGAACATAAAGTATTTTCTTGTAGCGAAGGCTTCCATCATAACTTAAGGAGTAATCTCCTTCACTGTCACTCTGAAGCTTATTTATGATAGCCATCAGCTGCTCATCTTCTCTTTAAGCTATCTTTACTTGGTGTGCAAAGTCTGGTTTCGCTTGCATTTCAGCTACTAAAGCTCCATCTGGTGCCAGACTTAAACTGGCATTCATAGCTCGAAGAGCTGCAAACAATACTATCAACTACTTACACTTATCAATTACCTATACTTATTAATTTAAAAGATTAATGTTACTTGACATGAATTTCCTGCTATGTGCATCAGCCACTACATTAGCTTTTTCTGGATGGTAGTTGATGTAACAATCATAGTCTTTAATCAACTTCAACCAGCATCTTTGTCTGAAATTGAGTTCTCTCTGGGTAAGTTAATATTTTAAGCTCTTGTGATCCGAATAAATATATCATTTCTCTCCACATAGGTAGTGCATCCAAATCTTTAATGCAAAAATAATGGCTGCTAACTCTAAATCATGAGTAGGACAGTTCTTCTCATGAGCCTTGAGTTTTCAGGAGGCATAAGCAATCACCTTGCCTTCCTGCATTAGAACACAGCCTAAACCATTCCTGGAGGCATCGCTGTAGATCACAAAAATTTTGCTTGACTCAGGTTGAGTAAGATTAAGAGCTTCTATTAACATACTTTTAAGCTTCTCAAAACATTCTTGGCATTCATCAGTCCATACAAATTTGGTATGTTCTATAGCAATCGTGTCAAAGGCACTGCAATAGTAGAGAAGCCTTTTATGAATCTCTTATAATACCCGGCTAATCCTAGAAAACTCTTCACTTTTATAACATTTTTAGGTGGCTTCCATTGAAGAATTGCATCAATCTTTGAAGGATCTACTTTTATACCTTCTACAAATATCACATGATCCAAGAAGGACACTTCATTTAACCAAAAGTCACATTTACTGAACTTAGCATACAATGCCTTTTCCCTCAAAGTCTACAAACTAATTCTCAAATGCTTATCATATTCTTCTAGCGTCTTGGAGTAGACCAGGATGTCATCAATGAAGACTACCATAAACTGATCTAAATAAGGGTAAAAAACCCTATTCATCAAGTCCATAAAGGCAGTCGGTGCATTAGTAAGCCCAAATGGCATAACCAAGAACTCATAGTGGCCATACCTGGTGCGAAAGGCAGTTTCTGGCACATTTGCTTCCTTCACTCCCATCTGATAGTGGCCTGATCTCAGGTAAATCTTTGAGAAGACATATGCTCCCTTAAGTTGATCAAACAAGTCTTCAATACGAGGAAGGTAGTATTTATTCTTTATGGTCACCTTGTTCAATTGTCTATAATTAATGCATAATTTGAGCGTATCGCCCCTTTTCTTTACAAACACAACTGGCGCTCCCCAGGGAAAAATACTACATCTGATAAATCCCTTATCAAGTAATTCCTCTAACTGAATTTTTAATTCATTTAATTTTGCAAGCGCCATTCTATAGGGAGTAATGGAGATAGAAGCAGTGCCAGGAGCAACATCAATGGAGAATTCTACCTCTCTGTCAAGTGGTAAGTCTAGCAACTCATCAAGAAACACATCCTGGAATTCTCTGACGGTAGGCACATATGATACCTTTGGATTGAGTTTCTTTGCCTCCACTGCATAACACATGTAAGCTACGCACCATTTATTGATCAATCTTTTAGCAGTAGTGGTTGATATCACATCAGATAAGAAATTAGTTCTCATACCTACCACTGTAATCTCCCATTCATCTTCAAGCTTTAAGGTAATCCTCTTTCTTTTACAATCAACAGTTGCTTGGTGGGCCGGACAACCAATCCATCCCTAAAATCACATCGAACTTGCGGAAGGGTAGCTCAATTAGATTTGTCAGGATTATATATCATTGGGTACTAATAGGACATTATCGATATACTTTATCTACCATCACACTATGCCCCAAAGGATTGCTCACCAAGATATCCTGGTCCAAGCATGCCTCTTTCATCCCTTTATCTCGTGCCAAAGTAGTGCTAATATAGAAATGTGTGGAACTAGGATCTATCAAAGCATGTACTAAATTAGATAACAGGAAAAATTTACCTACGATCACATCAGGAGCATCATCCTCTTCTCTGGCTCTAACAGCATAAGTCTGGCCTGCAGCTCACCTCTGTCCCTAGGATGCTTGACCAGCTGGTCTGGAAGCTGAAGTGTTAAGGGTAGCTCCACTACCATGACCTCTCGGTGCCGAGGACCCAGTACCTAATGCTGGTGATGTAACTGAAGTAGTCTGCATAATGAGATAATCCTTAATCAGGTGGAATCTGGAACCACACCTGAAACAGGCTCTAATAAAGAATCTGCACTCCTCGGGATGAGTCTTGCCATAATGCTCATAAGCTACTGCTGACCCACTGCATTTATCCCGGGGCGTACTAGCTGCTAAAGCTCTGCCACGTGGTGCACTGCCCTGAATTCGGCCTATTGATGCTTGTGGCTGACCCTGAGGTACTTGAAATCCCTTTGACTTCTTTCCCTATCCCCCTTTGCCATTGGACTGCCCCTACTTTCTCTTTTACTGAAATCGAAATTGTCTGTCAGCTTACTCTGCTTGTGCAATCTCTAACTTAATAGCAGCTTCAACCATAGCTTTCAGATCAGGTACTTCTAAGCTCCAATAATCTACTTGAACTCTGTATGCAAACCCCTCTCAAATCTCTAACATAATTTCTCTTCTGTGGCCTGGCTTTCATCCAGATGAGCGCTCGAACTCTCGAACATATTCTACCACTATCCTGTTTCCCTGCCTCAATCTCTAGAAAGCATCATACATGGAAGCTTTATACTCAGATCCAATCTACTTCTTCTCAAATTGGTCCATAAAAAACTCCCAATTTAACCGATCTACCGGAGTATGCCTCTTGCCTGAATCCCACCAGATAAAAGCAGGGCCCTAAAGTAAAGCAACTATACTTTCAAACTTTTCTTCCAAGGGGTTGTGAATAATCTCAAACAATCTTCTGCTAATGCCTGTGTCAAAGGGTCTTGCCCAAAAAAATCTTTAGTTCCCAATCTCTTTAACTACTCCAAGATAGGTTTTCGTCTAGGTGGAGTCGATGGTTGAACTTGTACTACTGCTGGTTGAGGCTGTGCCTAGGCTTGGGCTGTCTGTAGTCAGTACTGTATGTAATCGGTCATCAAATTAAGGAAGTTCGGCTGAAGAGGAGGAGACGGTGCTACAGGTGGAGGAATTGGTTGTTGTGGGGCTTCCTGTTGCCCAGCATTACTCAATGCCTCACTTCTATTATCCCCCACCTCACGACCAAGCGCTTCAGACATCTTTCACTATACAACGGAAAGGAGTAATTACACATTAATTCCAAAACACCTTCTCCCAATAATAATTGGCATGTATATACAAATAAATCAATCATTAATACCCACTCCAATCTTAGAACCGCTTAAACCTTTACTCTGATACCACAAAATGTAACATGCATACTATACAGACCTAATGAAGCAGTGCGATAAGTCGGATTTTTTTTTGTTTTAAACCATATAACCTTTCTTTTTCAAATTTTGAATTACTATACATAATTCCCAAGTTCAATTTGCGCTGACCTATAACTATCAAATATTACTCTTCATTTTACAAAAATTCAGTAATATGCTAGCTATAATTTAACTAACCTCCTGAAAATCAAACAAATCACAGCCCCTCCAAGGCGCAACAGTTCAATAATAACAACATTCAAGTATCATTTATCACTCAATTGTACCAACCAACTATTCCCATCATCCATACATAATTTACATATATACATAAAAGATATTAAACATGCTGAATCATTTACTTTAATTAATGATTATATACATATACATGCCAACTAAAAATTTATCTCTATTTCTCCAAATTCTTTCTCTTCCCGTGTACTAGTGCTCCTTTTATTCAGTACCTGCATGCAGTAAGTCCTACGTGCTGAGAATAAAGAATGCTCAGTGGTGACTAACAATCATAATATTTTTCATATATAATTATTCTAATTAAGTAACAATTAAATTAACAAACTTCCAGTATAATTACGATTATATGATTATTGTTTATTTCTATTTTAAAAGGACATTTTTATTCCAATATTAACAATCCTTTTTAATTGATGCCATAACTTTAATTAATTTTTCAATTTGGTCCTTTAATTTTCGATTATTGCCAGTAGTGCCTTTTTTACTTGATATTTACCAAATTGCCATTATTCTCACTTATTTTCATTTCTAACCTAAAACTTTGCATATAAATTACCAATTGGTCCTCATTTTAGACTTTTTATGCAAAATTATATTTTAGTTCCTGTACTATACAAGCATCCAATTTTTTTTCTGTTCGATCATCAAATTATCATTTTACCCTTTATAACCATTTTTCAATTATTTTTACATATTAAAGCTAGTTTTTGAGAACGTACTATTTTACTCCTGAACTTTTTATTTTCTTTCAATTAGGTCCCTTTTCACCTTTAAATTCATTTTTAGCTTTCTTTTCACACTTTTAACTTGTTCTTATCATGATGCCCCTAGTACAATTTCAACAAAAATTCTCAGACCAAATATACAGGACATGGACCCAACAGGACCACATACAGACTAAGAAATAATCCTAAAGGACCATTTCATATAGAACAGATAGATACTATGGAGATCAGTGATCCTACCATAGCAAAGCAAGTCATCATGACTTACACCATGGCACAGATATTCCTATGGCCAGCCAATTATATCCTGAGCTAGATTTTGACTGCCTGACTAATACCAAGGGCCAAAAATTCACTTAATTTCAATTCTTTACTCCAATTTTTAACAGTTTCAATTACCTTTTCAATACGAAAATTTCTCAATCAGACTTTTCAATACTTTGTACATAATTTATGAAATATTTCATCATACTTCACCATTTTTCTCATGTTTAATGAATTATTTAACAATAATTCAACGATTTCATTCATTACATAACCAATTCTCATCTTAAAAATATTCAATTAATTTTCATAAATTTTATAAAAATTTATAGATATGTTATTTCATCTCTATCATCAGTTTAAGGCTTAATTCCATCAAAATACACAAAATAAGCACTAATTTTCCTTAGGAAGCATTCGGCCAACATGGAATGTCCATCATATAATTATCTAAAATTTTATTTAAGCATTCTACTAGGCTTATTTAAGGTCAAATTGCATTATTCTAGTATCAATTTCAATTAAACACCATTTAATCAATTTTTTTTTCCTAAGTTACATAAAGGAAAATCATTAAAAATTAAGAAAAATAATAGAATTTATTAGTCACTAACCTTTCTCTCTTGTTCAAGCTTGCCTAGACTTCCTTTCCTTTGCCTTTAGCCTTAGCAACTTGTTCTTCCTCTTGTAAACCTACCATGGCCGAATTTTTAACCATAAGAAACTCTAGGCTTTTGATCTCTAATGCCTAAAATAATCACATAAATGGACTTTAGGCACCCTAATTTACTTATAGATACCATAAAATTAAATTAAAATCATGATTTTCACTTACCTCAAATTAACACTCTAAATTTTTCTCTTGTCTTTTATTTGCTTAACTTCCTCAAATCAAATATTAGAGGCTTAATTAATCATCTAAAGGGGTAGAATTAGAGTTAGAGTACTTGATTTTAAAGAGAAATTGAGGGAGTTTTGAAGAAATTTTCAGAGAGAGGGAGAATGAGAGGTTCAGCTTAGGGAGGAGCTGAAGAAGGAGATGGATTTTTTTTGGTTTCCTCCAGAATTTCTTGTCTTTTATACCTCTCCCTAAGGGCTTAAGCTTGGGCCAAAATAATGGGCCTAATCTAATTAATCAAGCCCATTAATGGTCAAATAAATGATTCTAATTAATTTCTCCCACTTACCAACTTCAAAGCACTTTAAATTTGATTCCATCACTCTTATAACACCAAAAATAGGTTGTCCTCAAAATTTCAGTTCAATCGGAGTCCGTTATCGATCCGATTCAATTAAATTGGTTCGATTCGATAACTACTGGTGTCGTCGAAAAATTTATTTTTTATTACCAAAATATTTTACATAAAATTTCATTGAGATCTGAAAATTTTGGCAATTTTTAGAATTTGTTTACTATTTTTAAAATTCGGTCAAGTTCAAATCAACCTTTGTTTTACAAAAATTAACTCGTTAGTTTTTTCGTATTTTTGACTTTTGGAGACCTATTTGACCTCGATTTCACTTCAAATTTCAATTCCGGACCCACCATGGCCAATATTTTCCGATGATCGAATAAAATATTTTTTACTTCCAGATGCAATTTTCAGGCCGAAACTACTATTCACTATCGAAAATTACTGTTTACGATTGATCTGGTGTTGAGGCCGTTACAAATACTATATGTGTTCCATGCCCATAATCATCTCTTGCTAATGGATAAACGTCTATAAGTTTCCCAAATGTATGTGAATATTCAGATCGTGAGAAAGAGTGAGATAACATTTTTTCTTTGGATTTGCAGAAGAGAAAGAGACGTTGAGGAGAATGAGAAAGGTAAAGTAAAAAAATGAGATTTTTAACCCTTTTTTTTTACTTGCCATATAAGCATCCAGTCAATGATGACTTGTACAAATGGCTTGATTGGGTGACACGCTTCGGTGGCTAGATTATCAATTTCAAATTTATGGTGATTTTTTTTGTTACGAAATGAAAATTGAGTTTTTTTTTTTGTTACAAATTAAAATAAAGTGATTTATGATTACATCATTTTAATGACTATGAATATAATTAACCCTTAAAATCACGTCTCTCTGCGTTGGATTTTTTTTCTTAATCTTCAATTAATTTAGATTAATATTAAAGTTACTTAAATTTTAAAAAAATCACCCTACTTGTTACATTTATATGTAAATTGTATATAGATAACTATCTAATGATTTGTTACCTTAACCTTTGAACTTTTTTTTTCCTGCTCGTTTTGACTTGAAAAAAAAAAAAATTCAACAGATGATAACGACTTTACCAATTAATTTTTCTCTCAAAAATTTTCTTTATAGCGATAGAAACCCAAAAAAAAAAAAATTAGTGCGAAATAAAGAGCACAAAAGTTTGAAATTTTGTAATGAAATTTCTAATTATTTATCAAAGTTTAACAAAAGTTCCAATATTTTCAACTATTGTTACTAAAAATAAATTTTATGAAAAGAAATGAATATATAAATACATTAAATGACAGCTCTGTTGGTCATAATTTAACATATGGAAAATTATTTGAAGCCTTTTAGTTTTCATTAGAGTTCTTTAAATTTAATATGAAAAAAAAAGTTATTTACTTGTTAGAATGAAAATATACATAGAAACTCTTTTTTTTTTATGGTAAATCATAATAATTTTTAGTTTATAATCTTTTAGTCTACAATTAAATATTATAAACTCTTAGCTAATAAAATTCAAGTCTTTTTTAAGTTGATAGTATTTTTCAAGCACAATAAAAACATGAAGTTATTGAATAACATATAATAGTTAAATTGAAGACAAATTTTATTCTTAATTATATTTTTCATACCAAAAACATAGAAAATGTCTTTTGTTTCCAATAAAAACATAGTTTTAGTGTGGCTGTTGTACATTTATGTTTTATTTATTTTTTAATCAAAGATATAACTTTGTCAAATTTTAAATATCCATTTCACATTATTTTTACATGTTATCATAATACAATATAAGAAAATAAAAATAAAACTTAATTATATAAATAATGTAAAATATAAATATTATTTTTGTCTAATTTTTTTTTCTCGCGTTATATAGAAAAAACAAAACAAAAATAAATAGAGTATGAAAAGTGAAATGAATAGAAAATTAATCATACACGAGTCTACGATCTTACCTGAAATGAGCCATTTCACAATCCCATGGCTGAACTCAATCCCGAATGACCCAATCCAAAATGGGATCTTTTCATCTCTACTCATCTTTTCCTTTTTCATTTTTAAAAATACCTATTTCACTAAAGACAAATTGCTTTATTTTGAAAAACTTCCTTTTTAATACCTTAAGTTTCTTAAGGAGCTCTTCTAAGATTGTTTTTTATGTTAATTAATGTACACCTTATAGTTTTTATTATTTTTTCTTTTCTTAGCATTTTTCTATAGGATGCTTGTCTAAAATTTTCTGAAATGTCTTCTTCACTTTGATATTCATTTTTATTATCATAAAGTGCTCCTATTTGATCATTTATTTTTTCTATTATTTCATTCATACTTTCTATAGTAGATAAATTTAATAAATTTAAATATTCTCCAAATTTTTTGGGTATATTACTCATTTTGAATATAAGTTTTGTAATTCTGTTTTCTTAAATTTTAAATCATTTATTAATATTTTTATTTACATTTATCTTTTTTAAATAATTTATTCTTTTTATTGTATGAGTTATATATTCTTCATTTTCTTTAATTTCCTTTATTTTTTCTTGTTTATTCATTTAGATTTCCTTTAATGGTGAACTGATTAAATTTATTTCTTATGTAACTTTTTCTAAATCTTTCTCTAAGTTTTCTTTTATTGTTAATAATTCTTCCCTTATTTTTATTAATCTAGGTATTTTATATTCTTCAATTGTACTATTTAATTCCATAAATCTACATTCATTTTCCAAGTTTCTTATTCTATCTTGATAATATTCTATTTGTCCTTTAATTTTACATATCGTTTTTACTAAATTATCAAAGGTTTCTGTTATTATTAAACTTGGTCTTTTATAATAATCCATAGGCTCTAATACCAGTAAATGGCAGAATTCGTTACGAATCTTACGGATCTTATTATTCTTAATTTCTTCTTCTTATTCTAATAATTTCTTCACAAGTATCTATTATTTCTATTACTATTGTCTTTTTGGCATGGTTGTCACTATGTAAACTATCTATAATTTGATTTTTTAATTCATCGTTAAAAGAAAATTATGTCTAGATTTTAATGAAAAGTTAAATTTATATTTTCTTTTAAACTATGCATATTTCCTATTATCTCTCTAATATATCTTTCTTCACTTAAATCTTTAGAATTAAAATAATTGATAAGATCGTTTATGCTCATAATTATTTATCCTAAAGGTATTATGTCTCTTTTCCTTCTTAATAGGCTTATTCTTGAATTATTTACTTTTATCATGTATTCTAAACTTTCTATGCTTTCATATAAATTATAACTTGGAGTTAAGTTATATATTTCTACAAATCTTTTATTCTTATTTTCTCGTCTTAATTGTCTTTTTAATTCAAGATTGTATTCTATTATATTATTCATCCTATTTTGTATTTCAATTATATGTTTTCTTATCCTAGAAGAAAAGATTTAACAATTTCACTTTTAAAAGTATTATTTCCTTTCACGATTTCTTTAGCATGCAAATCCTTTTTAAGAAATAGAATTGAAAACTAATATCATAAACAAACAAAGATCAGGATTTCGATATACCTTATAAATTTTTTTCAGGGTCCACAGTGCTTCTTTTGATGCTGCTAAAATCTTGTTATCAACGATTTCTGATAATAATCCACCCTTAGGTTGAAGATGTCCAGGGTTGATCTAGGCTTCTCCATTCTCTGTACCTTCTATCCTTCCTTCACACGAACATGGACTTGGTACCTCCCGGATATGCTATTGAAATAATTTCAGCTAGCAACAGCAATTTCTGCATTATGAATTTCTGAAGAGAAATCTTGGTATATGAGTAATCTGTCTTTCTAAGTTTATCATAACTAGCTTCCTATATTTCTTAAAGGTTGCAAAAGCTAAATACTAAGGTTACTCAGAAAGAAATATTTTTGAAATTAGAATTCCATTTCTTGTTTCTTTCAAACAAAGTTTACAAGTTTTTTCAAAACTAAAGGAAAACAAGCAAAAGATTTGATAGTGTTCTTAAGTCGTGCTTCTTGCAATTATTAGGTGGGTTTTTATAAAGGTTGCACACGGCCTCTATTACATTATTGACTCTATTATTACTTTCTTACATCATTGCTTACATAAGGATTTTTGTCTGGTTTCTTCAATTATTTCTTCCTTTTCTTCAAAGGGGGTCCAACTCTACTAAGCCTTGTCCCTTGCTTTTGTTCTCCATTATCAATTCCTTTTTTATCGTTTTTCTAAAAAGTTCTTTTGTCGCTTCCATCATTGGTAGACTTCCTTCCAAATAAGTGTCTAGATAGCCTTCAAAAAGATATCTCTATGCCAATTTGTAGCTAGATTGGTAATTAAAATATCATCTTGATAACTTGTATAATGTTTTTTATTATCAGATAAACTTTCTCTTAATGCCCGTATATTTGTCTCGATGTTCGTGATTCTCATTTTCGGAAGATTTTTTTTATCATCAATGGGTGTAAATTAAATGTTTTCTTATCTTCAGAAATAATTTCTTGCGTCATGGTTCCCATCTTGATGAATGTTTCTGCCTTGAGTTCCATATTTCTATCATCATCCCATCCAAGAATAATGCTAAAAACATAGACATAAATCTTGTTTATTTTTGTTATTCCATTAAAAATTTCAACCTGAGTCTTAATTACTTCTAGTAAGAATTTAATTTCTTCCAAATTTCCAAATTTGCTCCAGGGTAAATGGTGTGGATAAGTCCAAAACGATAAAGTTTTTGAACCATTTTGGGTTCTGCTCCTTGCCTAATTATTGCCTTGTTGTACGTTCCATTGATTGGAATAGTGCTTATTTCAATTGCATTAGTCACCTTTGCTAAATATTGCAGAGCTTTCAGAAAATTTGCTTCCCATTATTTTTTTTATTTCTGTGGCATTTAATCGAGATCTCTCATCATCATTCCATTGCTAAGATGATAAAGAAAAATCTCTAGGAGTTATCAATTAAGAACTAAAATTCTCCATTGATGTTGATGCAGTATATATTTCTCAAAATTGCTTCCTGTGATGATTCAGAACTATCCAAAAATTGAACAGATCATCTCATCATTAAATTTCTAGATATTTCTTCCTTTAACTCTTTCTTAACAGCATTGCCAAGGACAATCATTTTACTAGAATTTTCTTCCTTAGATTCCTTTTGGCGAAGAACCGCCTGAACATAGTTCATAGATATTTGGCTAATCTCATTATCTATTTCCAGAATACGAGATATAACTTTCTTTATATATTCCATTACTTCCTCTTTTTTTTTCTGCTGTGAGCTTAGAGATTCTTTCTGCACTTTTCTCCATTTTATTTTTGTAATGTAGATGTTAGTGTATACATTTTAAGATATTGGTCCATTAAGTAAATATGCTAATATATTATCCTTTCCTGGAATATATTCGACATAAAAATTAAAATTAGAAAAATATTCTTTCCATCCCATTTTTCTTCTTTGAGTTAAGTTTTCATTGTAATTCTTTGCAACAAAATATTTTACTTGAGTGTTATCTGTTTTTACTGTAAATTTATTTGGTAATAAAATTAATTCGAATTTTTCTATAGCATATTCTACTACCAATAATTTTTTTTCATTGCTATGATAATTCTTTTCTGAACTTTTAAAAGTTCTTGATGCATATTCATAGATTTTCTTTTCATTTGTGCTTTTTAGAATATGTCGCCAATCATCATCCGATGCATCTATTTCTAGTCTTAATTCTTTCTTTTCTTCTGGTAGGGGTAATTTTGGTAAATTTTTACAATATTCTTTTATTTTCTTTACTACTTTAGTGTCGGCATCCGTCCACTTCTACGATTTGTCACGTTTTAATTTTTCTTGTAATACTTTTCTCTTTTTAGCGCACTCATGTATAAGTCGCTTGCATATGTGACGTGTTCTAAGAATTGTTGGACCATCTTTCTACTTTCTAGTTGGTCTGAAAACTTTAATAAAGATTCCACTATATGTGGTTATAATTCGATTTCCCCTTTAGAAATTATAAATCCTAAAAATTCTATCTTTCTTTTTGCTATTTCTGTTTTTTTAGATAACATAATTTCATGCTTAATACATCTCAATAAAAATTGCTTAATATGCCTAAAATGTTCATCTAATTTTTCACTAAATATTATAATATAGTCAATATAAACTAAACAAAAATATCTTAAATCTTTAAATATATTATCTATCTTTCTCTGAATTATTTGAGATGCATTACATAAACCAAATAACATAACCATCCATTCATAATGTCTTCTTGGTGTACTAAAAGCTGTAAATTTTCTACTTTTAGGATGCATTTTAATTTACCAAAATCCTAATTTATAATCAAACTTTAAACACCAAGTTTTTCCTTTAATGCTATTTATTAGAATTTCTTTATGAGGTATTAAATATCCATTAAATTCTATAGCTGCATTTAATTTCTTATAATTGATAACCATTTTAGGTTTATTTCTTTTTATTTCTGCGTGATTTTTAACCATAAAGGCTGGACTATTATATGAATTTTTACTAGGTTTAATCAATTTTTTCTCTAATAATTCTTTTATCTGTATATCAAATTCTTCTTCATCTTCTTTACTATACCACATTCTTTTACATCTTATAGGTATCTTATGTTTTAATTTTAATTTAGCATATATTTTATTTTTCTTCCACTTTTTTAATGAATTATTTTCTATACATCTATCTAATAAAAAAACTAATTGCTTTTGAAATTGCTAGATTTTCATCTTTTATGTTATAGTTTCGTATAGGTTATTTTTATATATTCTCACCACGGTTCGCTGCACAAGGAACTAATTGAGAGGATTTTCAATTATAGGCCTATAGTAATTGAGGACAAATAATTCGATGTCTACATGGAGTTGTTAATCTTACATATTATGGCCCAATATTGATAGGATAGTAACTTGGTAACCAATCATTTCCTAAGAAAATGTCACATTCATGATTTTTACATTGATAAATTTTTGGTATCTGCAGTATATAAGACCGAACTTGTATTTTAATATTTTATGCTACTAAATCATATTTAGTCTTCTTTCATGTTATGTCAATTCCTAATTTATAGGCAGTTGTTTTCTTCCACATTTCTACTGGTAATACATAAGGTTATGCCAAAGTTATGGATGATCCTATATCTATAAATGCATTATATGAAACCATATGATAGTCTTTATAAATTACCCCTATATTTATATAAATACTAAATGGAGTAGTCTCTAATCCTTGCAATTTAGTATTGATTTCCATTATATGTAAATGTTATATTTTTACCAGTGATATTATATGGAGTTATATTTTCTAAAAAGTCTAATCCTAATAAAATTGGTATTTTGTGTAGATGATATTGTATCCATATTTATTTCCATTGGTAATATTGCTATTTTTTCACTTATATCTGTTAATGCCAAATTGATTTTCACATAATTATTTATTGTATGCCCTATTTCCTAAATAATCTAAAATTCATATATTTTGTTTAAATTATATTTAGTGAATTTAAAAACTAAACTTTCATTTATATGACTTTTTGCTGCTCCAGTGTCTATTAATGTTTTTAACATTTTCCATTGTCCTCCTATATCTAATTCCGTTTCCATATAATATGTTTGGCTTTTAAAGATGATCTTAAATCTATACATCTTCTAGATTGAAAATGTATTTTTCCATGTTCATCGATTATCATTGGTTTATTTTTGGTTTGAGATATCTGATTTTCATTCGAAGATTCTCCATATAAGATTAATAATCTTTCTCCTATATGTTATATCCTAGGGGTAATTCCTATATTTTTATTTCTTTATCTTAGGTCCATTGTTAATTCATTTAAGATAGTCATGCTAGTAGGAGTTAATAGCCTTGGTGGTATATATTCGACTAAATCAGACAATGTATCATCTATATCTACCTGTAATTTTATATTATCTTTTTGTAACTTTGTATGATGGCTTGTAGTAAAAACATATATTGTTCTATAGGTTACTGAGAATACTTTTGATACACCTGTCATTTTTATTCTATGTAATTTATGATATAAATTTAATGCCTGATCAATATTTTTATCTTGTAAACTTACTGAAAAATCTGGTATTATTGTAAATTTTAATTTCTTATAAACTAAATTTTCGGATACTACTCCTAATAATGCATCTACAGGGTCATTTAATAATCTATAATCCATGCAAAATAATTGTATTGGATTATATATTCCTTGTCTAAAGTGTGCTTTTACTATTATTTGTATTGCTTCTAAATATAAATTTTTATATCTATTTCTATCTAGTAATTTTTTTAATGCTTTGTTTATTTCGTCTTTATTTATTAGTGGTATTATCATATTTCCTTTAGTGTGATATATATCTATTGTTGATTCATAATGTTTAGCTATAGATGTTGCTTTACAAAATGTTTTAAACCATTGCATTTAAATATATCTTATATTTTAATATTTAATTTATGATTATTTAACTGACTAAATTTTTCTTCATCAAAAGTTTTATTGTAACTACATATATTATTATTGTCTATTATATCTTGATCTTCGTTATTTGAACTCATTTTTCTTCTTTATCAGATTCAGATTTAGTTTTTAGTTCAGATTTCGTTTTTATGTTTTCATTGTCATTTTCTATTTCACTATTTTGATCTTCAGAACTATATTGTGATTCTATTTCATATATACTCTCATTTTCAGATATATCATTATATTCAATGGGTTCATAATTTTATTCGATTAAATTTTCATATATTTTATATGCCTTATGATTAGGGTTGTGCAAATGATCAGTTCAATTTGATTTTGGACTGAACCGAATAAATTTAAAATCGAAATTCATGAATAAAAAGAATCGAACCGTAGACCAAAATATTAAGAATCAAAATCGAATAAACCGATTCAATTTTGGTAGGCACGGTTCGGTTCATCCCGTTCAAAAGGTAATTTCAAAATTTGACTATGAAAATGATTTTTGTTCCAAAATCAAAGCCATGACTGCCCTTTGGATGCCATGCTCCATCAAAAGAATCTTAGATCTTTGGATGCTAGATCAAAAGAAACTCGCTCTCACTTCTCTCTTCTTTTGTAGATCTAAAGAATATAGATTTCAAATGTATGTTCTCAACTCATATCTCTTTTTCTTCTTGGTTTTGACAATTGTTGATTTAATTTTGGATCTTTGGATGTTGTGTTTTTGAATTTATTTTGAATCTTTGTATGATATTTGGATGAAGAACCTGTAAAATGAAAATGAAAGAAGGTATGAAATGAGGGAGAGGGAAGCATTATTGAAGGCAGAATTTAAAAAAAAAATGAATTATCGCCCACGATCTCCACAGAAAAAAAAGGCAGCCTTTATTCCATTGTGGCCTTCGAAGGAAAGCTCCTTAACATCCCTGACTGCATTTTCTTCCTATGGGGCTTTAAAAAGAATGAAATCCGAATGATCGTCTGTGAACAAATCAGCTCTTGCAAGAGGTGAATAATAAAAGACAGAGAATGGAAGACAAAGGTGGGTTGCTAGGGATTTTAATTTTAGGTAGGGAAAGAGAAGATTTAATTTTAGTTGGTGACTGCGTGGGTAAGGAAAGGAAGAAATAATTAGGTTTCTTGTGTGTGTATATATATAAGAGCAAAATGGTGAGTTTTGGAAAATTTGATCGGTTCGGTTCCTTCAATTTTTCAATTTCGAAAATCAAATCGAATCAATTAAATCGATTTTTAATTTTGGTTTAGAACCGAATAAATTGAAAATCAAAATAACGGAACCAAATAGACCAAAATCCATTAAGTTCAGTTCTCGATTTCGGTTCGATTCTGCACATCCCTACTTATGATTTTCTCTATTTCTCTTTTTAGGACATTCATTTGCATACTATCATTTTTCTTTACATATCCAACAAGTACATTCTTTAGGATTTTTCTTACTAAATCTTTTATTTTTTTCTAAAAAATCTTCCTTTATTAAAGTTATTTTTCTTGAATGGTTTAAATTTTCTTTCATAGAACTTTTTAAATCTTGGTTCATAATATTTTTTATTTGTTTTTCTTTACTTTTTATATTTTCTATTTTTATCATAATATCCCCAATGGGTCGGTTTTGCTAATATAGGACAACATAATCCTCCTCTTATTACTCTCCTAACTTTTCTATTTCATAAGTCTGGTTACACATTTTATTTATTCTTTTTAATATATATGTTTGATAAGTTCCTAATGTTCCTTCTAATATTTCGTTATTGTTTTTAATTTCATTAAACAATTTTAATCCCCATGATTTTAGTAATTTAGTTACATAAGATTGTTTTAATAATTTTATTTCTGGTGCTACTAATATATCTTCTTTAACAATATTGTAATAATATTTATTAAATTCACAAGTATATTATTTTAAATAACACATATTATATATTGTTAAATTTTGTATTTTTCATAAATTTTTTTTTCTATTTTCTTGGCTGTTTCTGTTGAATTAAGCCAATAATCTCCTAAGAATTATCCTTTTATTGCTAATTCAAATCTTTGTAATATATCTTTTACTGTATATGTTGCTGCGAAAGTTTCATTATTTGCTCCATATTTTATATTTTGCCTATCTCCTGATCGAATGACATTCCACCATAATTCTGCATTTCATTTAAAAGTACTTATTAAGAAATTGCATGTTCTTTGTAGATCATAGCCATATAATATTATCGCTAAATTATTCATTTTTATCTATTTTTTATTTCTTTTTGTACATCTTTTACACAATCTATATCTAACCAAATGCTATTTGGATATATAAGTTTTGTATCTGATTTTGTTATAAATTTAGAATTATTATGTATAGGTCTTTGTCTAGATGTATTCCTTTTATATTTTTCATATTCTCTTATACCTATATTTCCTTTTACCATGTCCTCTTCTGTCTCATTTAATACTCCTTAATATTCTCCTGTTTCCATTTTTACTTGAGTAGATGTTGAATTAACATTTATTTTTAAATTTTCTATTTCATGGGTTAAGTCTCAATATCCTCTTCATCTATTTCATTTTCTTCGTATAATTTTAATCTTTCTTCCAAAGTTAATATATGTCTTTTTATAGTAACTCTGTACAAGAAGGTTCTTTCATTTTTTCTTTTCCCTTTTATATTTTTTCTACTCTTGTTTTTAATTCTCCTATTTCTTCTTTAAAATCTTTTAACATATCAAATATTTTTTTTCTATTTTATCTTCTATCCTTTTTTTTAGATATTTTAAATGCAATAATTGGCAAACTTAAATTTCTTTTATTAGAATTATCTTCTTCGTATAACGTACTTGTAAAATTATATGGTTTATTACTCATATTCTTCATATTTTGGTTTATAATTTTTAAGTTATTATTTATTTGAAAAAATTGTTCATCATAAGTATATCTATCTATATTTTTTTTCTTCCATAAATATTATTCATTATATTCCATTTTAATAATCACATATTTTAGTAATTTTTCTATTTGACTTAATTTATTTAACAATCTAATTTTTATTTTTAATTTGCTAAATATTCGATATTTTATTGATTCTAATTTTTCTATACTTTCTATTTGTTTTAATAAATTTTTTATTTCTTGCGCATTTGGATTTATTGATCTATTATGTCTTGTATTATCTTTCTACTAGCCATGTTTGTGTTTTCCACCTTTTCTAATTGTTTAATTAATTCTATATCTTTATCATTTAATTTATCCAGTATTGATCTTGCCATTATATAACAGTTTTTAATAGTTTTAGACTACATCTGTAATTTCACAAAGTTACATATGCTTTATGTTATTTGTAATTATTGACTTTTAAAGAAGGGTATTTTTAAAAATTGACCAGAAAAAGGGATATATGGTGTTATTTTCTCATCCAAAATAAGTTGAGAATAATGATCCAAACATGATCGGAATAAAAACACCAAGCCCAAAATGATCCAACTCAAAACTGTTTAACTAGCTCTATTACCCAGTTCTAATGCTTACGGATTAGCTAAAGAAAACTTCAACAAAATATCTTCAAGATGCTGCAGACTGTTGAGGAAAGATATGCAAAGGTAATAATTTTATCATACGTCCAACTTCTTCTCTAATCAACATTTCACATGAATATAAGTCCATACCTATACGAACACACATTTAAAACACAACATACCTCTATTTCCTCGCATGACATGACCAGAAGTGAGCAGATAATAATATTCCCAATTTGCATAGATGAACCCTCCAAGAGACGGAACCAAAGCTTATCAACAAATTATCATATTCAAGCATAGATATATAAACATTAAATTCTCTGCAGACAGGTTAGAAGTTACACTGAAGTTGGATGACAAAAAAGGTTACTCATAAAACAGCTTTCGAGAAGCCACAAACTAATAATGATAATCTCTCTCTACATAATTTCTGCACCTCTTCACGTCTTCATTTTCTTCTGCCATTCACACTATCCTTGCATTCAAAGTGATAATAGTACAGAAACATCAAAATTGCAAAACGCTACTTTCACCTCATCAGCCAAGAATGATTTGCCTGCGATAATAAAAACAACTTTTATATTCTCAAATGGAACTTGGTGCCTTCCACAGCCAAGGATTATAAGAATGATTTTGTGACCTGAATATAATACTTGGAATCTGTAAAATACCAAGGGACACACATTGCTGATCGCCGTGTTGGGTTGTTATCCCCATAATTCTTTAATGTTGCAATCCCTTTCTTCCACCCTCCTGTCTGAGCATGCGTGATTTCCAGACACTTGAAATCCTCGATAATATTGGTTGCAACCATTGCTACTACCAATGCTGTAAACCTGTTGTGCGTGTTGTTTATGAAAATAAGATTCTATTACTGCACCATTACCTGTTGATGTATTGGAACATGGATCGGATGGCACAAGTGTAGATCTTGACAAGTTGGTGGTAGAAGGTTCTGAAGTAGTTTCAGTAAAGTTGTTGACCTTACCAGGTGCAGTATTAGTAGCGTTACTGTCATGTTTCTTTGTATTCACGAAGCGGCCTCCACAACCTCTTGCCCTTCTCATAGCATGTAAATGTCGGGACTCATGAAGATAAGGCTGCAAAAATGAGAAGAGGTAAACCACACAACTCTCATATTGGTCTAGGAGTGAAATTGCAAAAATAAATTAGTTACACATCAGAAATAACAAAAATATTTTAAATGAACACTAATTACCATGATGCATAATGCAAGTAAATAGTACATATATTGGAAACACTGAAATGTAGCTCATAAATAGCAATTTACTTGCATTTTTTAGCGTCAATCATCATTTCACACTAAGAAAGCCAGCAACACAATTGTTTTATCAAAAGAAGTAATCATGTGAAAAATGGGCATATCTTGCTTAATTTCATTGTTGATTCAGTTCGAATGATTGCATAGCTGGTGGTACTTATCTTGCCTTCTATTTTTTAATTAAGCTTTTTGAGCGACTTTCCAGCCAGACAAACACAAGTTAGTAAAGCTAAAAACAACAAACTCAAGAAAGAAATTTGAAGTAACCCTTGCAACTAAGTCAACACCGGCATAGTTTTATTTTACTTCCCATATTGTACATGAGAACTGACCTTTGCTTTGGCATAATATCTTTGATTTCTAAATAAATTGTTTTGGTCAACATTTCACACAGTTTCATAACAATATTCTTAACAGGTTTTATATTTCACTTCACATATAGTTGGTCATCTAGGAGATCACTTGGATGCCTTTTCTAAAGTCTCTGTCTGTATAGCCATAGTTCTGTCTTTATTGCAGACTTATTGCTACGATATATAAGTTCTATTCAACTAAAAAAAAAAAGTTCTTTTGGGTTCCATCTCACAAGCACATAACGCATAACTATTCACCTAGCCAAATCCCACCTGTCCATTAACCTTCCCAAGAATTAACCATATCCTTAAGTTGAAAAGGGCAGGGAAACACTTATCTATCTCAAAACTTGGCCAACATCTAATCAATTTTCCTAGCACTCTAGCAAACTCCCACATGCTTTTGTCAACAGAACCCTAAACCCCAAAACAATAGCATAATCAATAAATGTTTAAATTTAAATGAAAAGTATAACACCACTTTAGACCCCTGAGCCTATGAATCATATCAATCATCACAATAAAATGAATAATAATTCTCCTATGAAAGGATCCCTAAACTATCCCTAACTTGGTCTGCCAAACTCTGGGTCCACATTTGTAAAACTCAAAATAACATACAGAATAGCAATGATTGCTCCACAGTCGACCATCCATATTAGTCAGCCATGTTAATTATGCACTATATACTAAAGCTTCTCCGCTACCTTCTCAGCACATCCAAGTAATCGTTTTTTTTTTACTAAAGTTTTAAAAAAATAAATCTTAAAGGTGACTTACAATAATCCTTTGGAAGTGTAGATGGACAAGGAAAAGGGCTGATAAGAAATTCAACAATACCTTCAAGTGAACATGTATCTAGCTAAGAATATGGCTCCAATATCAACACGACATAGTATTTCTACAATGTTGATCACCACCTTAATCCAATAAGAGAGTAATTTGGTTTCCATGAAGAGCATGGACCCGGAAATTTCGTTTCTACTCCAATGCCTATAAACATTGGAGGTGTAACTTTTCAAAATAGGAAGAGGATGATACAGTTTTCATTACAACAAACTAGGCTGGGGCATATTCTGATATTGGCGTGCTTTGAAAAGGATCACCTCTTTAACAATGGTTATCGTTAGTGTTCATAAGAACCTACTAAAAAATTTATTTTTTTTGTAGGACTGCCTAGGATATTTTATGTTTTGTGAGACTAGCGTTTCTAGGGTTTTAATGCTTTATCTTATTGCAAAGGCATATTTGATCTATGATTGAACAAAAGTATTTGGATGTTATTGAACACCAAGAAACCACACGAAATAACAAAAAATAAATGGATAGAACTCCTAAGCCAAATGGACAAGCATAAATGTTTACCTTTCTAACTTTTATCAATTTATTTTCCATCTCAGCCTTCGCACGTGATTGTCTTCGTCTCAAAATGCCATGGTACTGCTTGGCATTAACATAAACAGGCTCTTCAGTCATTTCAAGAGGCAGCACCATTCTATTGGGATAGGCTCCAACATAATGAGGATCTCCAATATAATGAGGATGGCCCTATCAACCCGTACATTTTTTATTAGGAGAACAAGAAAACAACATTCTTAGATATCTAACAAGCCAGCACATGGATAATAAATTAGACAGAAATGAGAGAGGGAGGAAAGAGCTTAAGAATTTTGATGTATGACTTCTAAACTTCAAATCAAATTACTCATAATACGGAGAACCGTTATCCATTAGCCTTTCATTCATGTGGAGCATGCAAGCAAACAAGTCTTCCAAGGCAATCTACAACAAACTAGTTGATCTCGGTAAATCCTCTTCAGAGTGTATTCAAAGCTCTAATAAGAAGTTAAACCAGTGTCTTAGTCTAACAAGTTTCGTATATTGCAAGCTCCAAGAAACAACAGGTCAGTACAATTCTTTTGTGTTGAACCAGCACCATCTAAGTCCAAATAAAAGTAACAAATACTCTTGTAGCAAGTTCACATTTAAAAATAAGTAGAAAATTTTGCGAAATACCAATGGCTTCTTCCTTGTCTATACGCCATAGTTTTTCAGTAGCAAACACATTATGTTATCATAAGTTGCACTCAGAACTTTATATTTAAGTTCTGCCGAACTTGGTTCAGCCAAGCTTCTCTTTTCATCACACAATCTTTAATGGGAAAGTCATACAACAGAAGCCACCTTCAATTTTCTCCATCCTCATGCTTTCATTAGAAAACGCATACCCATTATTACGGCTTTAAAGAATAAAATCTGAAATTATCTTCTACATCTAATTTCTAACCAAACAGTGATCATTCTATCACTGAATAAGCAATGGAAATTAATTGAACGTCTAGACTCATAGTGAATCCAGCAACAAGCACTGCCGTACAAACTGAAATTTGCTACAGGTTGCATTTCAAGCCCTAAGGTCCATGAGAAGGCATGGACTTTTGTCTGATAACTTACAGATCAGAACCATATATTATATATGCCAGGAAAAAATTTCCACTCTCAACTCTATTCTCTCTCCAAAGATTTGCTACTTGCAACTTCATAAAGATTTTGTCATACATCCGCTGTATGTATAAGCAAATGTAATTGTGTATGGAACAGCACAGCTCTGAAGTAAGCATGAGTTAATCCACAAAAGGGAAAGAAACATTACAAAGGACTGGCCAGCAAGTTCTGCTTGGGTAGGCGGCGCAAGGTATTCAACAACTGTTGGAGACATAATGGGCACACAATGTTGTGGATGTTGATGTTCTTCTCCACATTTTCCATGTGCTGATGGAAAGAACATTGCTATTAGTATCATAGTACAAACTAAACTAGTATATAGCTTCTCCTGCAGGGAAAGAGCACCACCCTTAAATTGAATCATCTGGAACATCAAAAGTTTATTGCATATAAACTTATCACTTGTTTTCAGTTTCAAGAATACTTTCTTCTGGAATATATCTCATATGCCAAGTCAACTATGTTCTTACATGCATATAAATGAAGAAATACACATTCGGACAAATGTTGCATTTACGTTCACCGATGCAGATTAATATAGAGATAGAATTAACACATGGAACAATATCTATATTCATCATATCAGTTTATATAATTTAATAGGTTTGCTCAACAGATAAAGATTACCTCTACATTTACAATTGCTGTGCAAATATCAATTATATAATATATAATCGTTAAATTATGAGCATCACGCAGCTGCATGTGGAAATGGCCAACCAATTTAAGAATCTTTGAGATCTTGACAAGATAGAATGCCACATTAGGATTACTTTCTGTGAAAATAAAATTATATAATTGTTCATACTTTGTGAAATTAACTAAACAAACAAAAGAAATGAATAAAATAAAGCAGTAATTTTCTCACTAAACTAAAGATCAAATATTGATGTCTAAGCGATTTAACTTCACAACCAATGAAAGTTGAAATTTTCAACAACTTCTGATCATGCATTCTTGACTGCTTCTATCATCTCAATCAAACAGAAAGTTGATAATCAATTGAATAGAAAAATAAATTTAAAAAAAAATTTGATCACATAGCTTACCAAAATAACCTACGAGTTATCATACAGAGAGACCTGCACATTACCTGGTTGTGATAATACACGGAACTGCATGCCTTTGTGAACATCACTTCCCTCATCCAGTTGACCCTTAGATTGTGAAATGCTACCTTTGCCACTAATATTACCATCCATGTATTTTGACAGAGAAAAATTTGTTGTGCTTCTCTCCATCTTATCCTAGAAAACAAACATCAGCAAGGATAAGAACAATGTATAAAAGGATTGTTGCAATTAGAATCAAATTTTGGATGGCTTGCATTCTCCAGTTTCATTTTTATGCTTCTTATTAAATGAAATTAACAATTTCCTGATATTCTTCTGGCCTATAGAAGAATAATAAGTCCACAAGTAGACGTAAAAATAAATCCAAGTCAACATAATAGAAGTGTGGGGTGCATGTGTTTGTATAAACCAGGTGCACTATTAAGCAAGTACTCTATTTAGGATTTAGAATTGACTAACAACAACAATCAATTGCATGACTGCATTCTGTTACAAAAGAAATTTGTGCAAGCTATGTAATAATTGTACACACACTGTCCGTGCTCATAAAAGAAGTCAATTCAGAATAAGACAAAAGAAAAGGAGATTATAAACGAACACAACAACAATTGGGGCACAACAAATTTAAACGGAAAGAAAAAATTCTTTTTTGGTTACTTGGGAAAAAGATAAAAATAAATAAAATAAGTTTATTTCATCCATTGTTATCAAACTTACATAAACTACGCAAAAATAATAAAAAAAAAATTATTTCGCAAAAATCATTGACCTTAACATTTTTATATACAAAAATAACTTTAACGAATTTTTGGTAAATATTTAAGTCTAAAAGTCCAGATAGCACACCAAATCAGCACTATATGTACATATAGACACTCGCCTATTGGCACGTCAACATCTTACATGTCAATATCGACATATCAACTGCCAAGGAAACATATCAAAAATGAATTTGGCCATGTTAGATGTTAATGTAGCATTAAGTGCGAGTCTATGTATGCATAAAGTGCTGACTTGACATACCACCTAAGCTTTTCAGTACGAGTATAAACCGAAAATCGGTTAAAATTATTTTTTATATAAAAATACTAAATTCAATGATTTTTGTAAAAGAAAATTTTCTTTCATTATTTTTGCATAATTTAGCTAAAGTTCGGTGACCATAGATCAACCCAAATAAAAAAGAAAATGATATAAGGAATTCAAAACACAGAAAAAATTAAAGTAAATTTTAAACACCCGTTATTATGATATTTTTTTAAATTATTTATAACAAACTATATCCAAATCCATAGAACAAAAAAGTAAATAAATAAACAAGTTTCATGTAGTTGGATGATATTCATGATTTCAGAAAAAATAAATAAATAAATAAAGGACACGCCATAGAGAATACAGCCAAGGATCATGTATTCAAAACTTAATACTTTTTCGTTCGTTCTTTTTTATATGTTATTTTTAAATAAAATTTAAATTATATTTATATGTTATTTTTAAACTTTAAATATAATTTAATTTATTTTTTTAATTTATTTTTTTTAATAAAGTCAGAATCAATTAAATTTGATAATTTAATTTTAATCAAATAATTTAATATTAAATTTAAGCCTATTTATTATTTTTAATCCTAATAAAAATAACAAAAACGACGGATAAAAAAAACGGAAAGGAGTATATTATAAGCCATACAAGAGAAGACGGAGATAACCCAAAAAAAAAGGGAAACAAACGCACCGCATCCTCTACCACAAACAACAATAATACTTATAGTTATGTATATAAACAAAAACAGATATATACATGCATGCTCCGATGAAAATCCGCGCAACTACGGTAAAACAAAAAAATAAATCAGAAATTCAGATTTAAACCAAAAAGAAAATAAAATTCAATAATGCACAAGTATCGTCCGCTACTACAGTAAAACTGAAAAAAAATAAAAATAAAAGAAATGGAAATCTCTAAATCTGATGAACAATCGAAAACTCAAATTTAAACAAAAAGAAAAAAAAAAGAAACTGAAATTCAAGCCACACGGAAAACAAACGAGAAGAAGAAGGAGAAAACAAATTCTGAAAAGTACGATCAAAGAAAGTTAAGGTTTAAATCAAAATGAAAAGAAACAGTAGAGAAGTAGCAATATGAAATTGATAATTGGTAAAATTCAAAGAAGGAAACAACAAGAGAAGATGCTTACAGTGATTGATTGAAGAGCAAGGAAGAGAGAATGGTTAGAATTGGTTGGGTTTTGGGAGATTATGATTTCTGGTTTTGGGTCTAAATAAAATGAGAATACCCACACAGTATACGAAGTGCTTATTAAAGAGGGAATTTAAAAAGGAAGGCTTTTAAGGGAAACTAGCTAGGAGGGACTTCGTCATCCCCTAATACACAATTACCAAATTACCTCCCTAGTACATCAACAACAAAAAATAATGAATTTGAACATCTTGATTTTGCTAAATTATATATTTAAGAATTTAATATCAATGTCAAGAATATAAGTTAGAATGCACGGTTAATTAATTTATTAATTTTAATTAATTATTATATAATTTTTAATTTTTCATCAATTTTTTATCGATTTATTTATTAATTATTAAAAACTTTTAATTTATATATTTAGTAAATTATATAAATTTTAATGTTATTTTAATGATTAAAAATATTTCAGAAATCAAAAATACAAATCAAAATAATTTTCATTTGAAAAATAAAAAATAAAATTTTTCTAATTAAATGTGAGAATTGAATATATTAAATATGAGATTAATAATAGAATGCCCCGTATATTACATGTAATTAATAAATAATTATAATAAAAAGATAATTTTAATGTTTAATTACTAAAAATATATATTATAATAATATTTTAAAATATCATATAAAAAATTATGAAGTATAAAAATATTAAAAATTTTAAATATAAAAATTAAAATATCAATTATATATAAATCAGTTAATCGTTGACTAATTATTAACTGTCGATTTTTAAAAGTAAAAAATTATACACATAAATATTAGTTTCGTTAATTTAAAATCAGTTCGGTTTCGAGCAGATTTTTCGATTAACTAAAAATTCAGTCTTTATTTTCTCACTTTTACTAAAAAATAGTCTTTTTATTTTACATACATAATTTACTCATTAATCTGCCTCTTAATTTTGTTTAAAAAAACATTATTTACCATATTTGTATTAAAAATATAGAATTTTATGTATTTGTTTTAGTATTATGTTAATTGATTTTCACCCGATACTTTCAAACCATTAAATTTTTTGTCTGGATGACCGTTAATATATTTTTTCTCAAAAAGCGGACCATTAAATTAGTTCATACAGTCGTAATTGTTTTTGATAAGTTAAAATTATATATTTAAGGGGAGGGGTGGGAGGCGAATTTGATTTTCAACCATTTAGAGGCTTAGAGCACATCTCGTCATTATTTATATAATAAAAAACACATATCGAAATCTCTAATTTTTTACGTTTTTCTACACAAAATTTTATACGTTTAAAAGTTAACATTAAATTTTATATTTTTTAAATCATCAAATTAAATTTAATTTATACAAAACTGACGGAACTAAAACTTACGTTCTATAAGCCTCGCATGAAATCAACTTAAAATAACAATGAAATTCACAAATACATAAATAATTAAAAAAATAATTCATTATTTTTTACATGTCTGAAAATAATTTTATATATTTTTTAATTTTTTAAATATTTTTAAAGGTTCCACGGTCATTTAAGTTGAATTTGTACAAGATTAACATATAATATATCTAAATTCCACAAATACTGTGTGCATTAGACCTAATGTGAGTGATATGAAATATATAGTGGATCAAATCATAGGAATCTAATATAAAAAAGTTAAAATTCAGTAATTTCAAAATTCGTTTTTCCTTCCTATAATGATAATTATTAATCATGTAGATTTATTTTGTAGGAATAAAATAGCCATAAACGTTTATTTAAAAATATTATAAAGGTTTTGGTTGTACATAAATTTAATTTTTAAGAAATATAAAAAATAAAATATCATATTGATAATTTATATCGTTTGAATCACGTTAAAAAAATTGATTATTTCAAATAAAATGCTAATAGGAAGTCTAACTTTATAGAATCAAATTTTTTATTTTCATATTGCACATATAAAATAATCAAAATGACTTCAGTGTTCATTTGGTTGAGCTTTTGGTTATTAACGATTGCTGGTTTGGCAAATACAATCAAAATAGAAAAGGTGTTTGATAAACTAAACGATGTATAAATTTGTACTTTTGATAATTACACTTTTTTAAAGCAATGTGAAAATCAAATATCAAATTTGATTAATTCAAAAAATTATTAAACTTTTAACATTTTAAGTTACAATATTTGATTAATTTAAAAAATTATTAAACTTTTAACATTTTAAGTTACAAGTAATTTGCAACATTTTTAAGATTTTAATAGCATTTGTATTTTAGTATTAGAAGCTGACTTTTGATTAACCAGCCGAAAATCTCCGCTTGGAAACCTGACTTTTAATTGCGAAATAAATTTTTTTATTATTTTATTTGTATTTAGGTCGAAAATTGTAAATATAATTTTAAATTTTAAATTGAGAATCATCCGTAATTTAAATGATTGAAATTTATTTACTTATTTAATTTGATCAAAATTTAAATTTCACTTTCTCCATCTTAAAAATATATTATAAAAACATTAAATCTCAAATACATGCTTCCTTAAATATATACACATGTAATTTTAAAATTTCATATATTTTAATGTGGATCTACTTTCTTACAATTAAATAGTAGCTATGAAAAATTTAGGACTCTCAATTTTAACCTGAATATGTGGATACGAATTCTTCCAAAAAAAAGTAATTTAACTTTGATTTCAATCCAAAAATTAGCATATGACTTAATCCGAATTTGACTAAAAAATTAAACCTAAAATAACATTGAACTGATTGGATCATGTAACAACTCATTTGACATACTTTTCTTTATAAGTATATTTATTTATATATATACATATATTTTATATATAATAAAATTAAAGGTGGCAAATAAATAGATTGGATGGGTTTGGATTGGATCATCAATGGATGAGTCATTAATAAATTGGATTATTAATGAATTAAAAATATGAGTCATTAATAGGCTAAATCATTAATGGGTTGGATGGATTTCAATCGATTCATGGATGATCGAAAGAGGAGCACATTCATTTACGGCATCTCTCAAATTGTTCTTAAGGATTGTATGTATGGTGGGCGCTAAGTGGTGGGAAAATTGTTCTTAGATTTTCTCAATTTCATTAAAAAGAAATGCGTTTTCCTTTGGCAACTCATCTCATCAATTCTCAACTTCATCGCCTTTATATATCTTCACAGCCCCACATGCCTAACTGCATTCATTCTTCTATACATATATCAATTTTTTGTTATAAGGAAAATATGATTAAAAAATAGGATATTATAGTTGATAATCATAAATTTTAATATTGAAAATAATTGCTAGTGCTTTCTACTTTAAATTATCATTAAAATTATTAATCTTTATTCATCCCTAGGCCCCAAATATCAAGTAAGAAAAATTTCTATAAAATCTCCAGGTAAACACCCATTGGATTATTATTAATAATAATCTATTATTTATTTTATAATCATTTATTATTCAAAAGTCAAAATTCATTAACTTGATTAATTGTTAAGCCGATTCATAAAATGGACAAAATTTTTCCTCAAATATATTAAAAAATGCTACATATTTATAATTTAAATATAAAACTTTAAAAAATATATATATAAAAATGACTTCTATCACTTTATATTATCTGTCGAGGATAATCGGTGCCACACACTTGGATAATAGTGCAATAGCCAATAGGCCACTTCAATTTCTTTTCTTTTTATTTTTTATTTTAGTTTGAATTAACGAGAACTTACTTGAAATTTGAAAGTGACTAATGTGTAATATTAATATGTTATCTTTTAATCATCAAAAAATATGATAATTATCTGTATATATATGTATGTGTGTTGACTCAATGGATATTTATGTGGATTGTATTGGATTTGAATCAATTTTTTTAGATAAATTTGGGTCGATCCATGGATTTTGGTCAATTTTGTCAGATCTAAATAAAATATATAAAAATAAGAATAAATTGGATGAATAGAGTGTTTTGTTGAAATATTTAGTATTTATTTTTTTTATTACTTTTAGAAGATATATTTACTTTCTTTGTTTTCAAAATTTTTAAGAGCTTAAAACTTTTTTTTATATCATTTTTATTACTTCATTGATTTTAAACACTTTAATTAATATAAAAATGATGCTTCAATTGAATTTTTTTAAGAAAATTATATATTTTTCAAATACAAGTCACTTTTTGGAGTTTGTGCAAGTTGTTAAAAGTTAGTTTAAGTCTTCAAATGGACATCCTAACTGTAGAAGTTAGTCCTAATGTATATGTAGGTCTCGACTCTCGAGTTCAAACTCTTGCTATTCAATCTTATCTAATAAAATTAATGTAAATCTATTAATATTTAAAAAATAAATTTAAAAATCAGTAACTCAATATGATGAAGAGAATAAAAGAATTTGATTCGAGAGTTCGGTCCTCTGCGATTTAACCGAAAATGACTTTACCCGACCTAGGTCTAGGGAAGAATTTTTTAATACAAATTAATCTTGTCAAATTTTCTAAATTTAATATTCATATAGTTTAATATTAAAAAATAATAATAAATTACTCCAAAAAATTTTGTGAATGAGTCCCTCGGGAGATATGTGGATTTTCTTTTGAGAATCCTTAATTTTTCGATTCGAAAATTATGAAAAATATTTTTCATGAAATAAATTTAGTCAAATATGTAACTATATATCATAATCATAATATGAACGACCTTTACTGAAAACTAGTAAATTTATAATATGAATGTGCAAAAAATGTTACATTTGCAAAGAAAAGCAAGGGCATATTCGTCTCAACACAAAAGAAATAAGCGGATGACGAAGACATATTGTCTTCATTCGGATATACTAACCGTCAACTTTTAAGATTGCATGTCCTTTCGAGTGCTCACTTCAGCGACGTGTCCATTTGTGGGGCCCAGTTGATCAATCAGTTTTCCAAGTGGGTCCCACCTAAAGTCACGAATTATAAGCCACGTGGTCCACGGAGTCCACGCAAACTGTTGAAATGGTAATGAGATAACGCCCTCTTAACGGCGCTTTGCCGTTACGCTGCCGTGGCGTTAGGTAGCAAATGGAGCGGGGCCCTTGTTTTTATATTTGGGGTCCATGTTAGGCGACGAACACAGGTCTTTAAGACGGAGACTTGCATGTACACGTGTCGGTAGAAAGACACGGGGTCAATTATAAGCAGTCTACAAAGGATTACACAACATGGACACGTGGCTGTTAGTGGAACCTTTAGGAAGAAAAACATGACAGCTCATTGAGCGTAGATGCTGTTTTGGTGAGAAGAGACAAAACTTGTGCTTTGACTATTCTTAGAATTGTTGATTATTGCTCCGGCTTAATGGCCAATAACCCTTCAAGTTATATCAAGTTCTCAACTTAAACAAACCTTTTTACATTTTAATAGAGACAATTTTACTTTTAAAAATGAACCTTAACATAAATGATTTTTTTTTTTTTTACAAAAATAAGAATCGAATAAATTGATTTTCATAAAAAAAAATGCATTATGCATTCTCCAATTCAATCATGCAGCAATTTTATAGTTAAACTAACTATTTCGTTATATTAGCGCCTAATTGATCCAATTATAATTTTTAATGGTAAATTTTTAGTGAGAATATGGAGAATTTACTTGACTATTGGGATAAATTTAAGAGATCAAATTGACTTTATTATTACTCACTACGTCTGAAGAAACAAAAGCCCTCTTTTGTGTTTTTTAAAAAAATCAACTAATATGATTGAATTTAATATATTTTTTAACATATTCCAAACATTACTTAGGGACATATTAATTAAGTAAAAAACAATAATTTATATATATTTTTTGAAAAATTTTATATGTATTGAATATTATGTACATTAAATAAAGACACTTAAACGTCACAAATGAACGAATTGAACGGATTTGAGTTAGGTCATATTTGGATGAGTTATAAATGGGTCAAAAAAAGATGGATCATGCATGCATCAATGTCCAAATGAGTTGGACGCATACATTTGGATCAACCTGTAGGTTTAATGTAAATTATTATAATAATAATATTTAATTGAAAATATAATATAAATAATAAGTTGATATATAAAGAAAAAACCAATAAAAAATTAAAGATTTTGTGAGAGCCGAAGTTCCTGACAAGTCCAAATTAAAATTAATGAATAAAACATTCATTTACGTTTTTTTACAAAAAAAAAAACTCAAAAATCGAAAAAGAAAACAAAGAAATGCTGGAAAAAGAAAAAGAAAGAACAATGGAAGTCGTAAAAAGATGAAAGCCGTGCATGAATCGACAAGGAGACAGCAGTAGGGAATAGTTTTATTTATTATTAACAAAATTGAATGATTTTATTTTTGTTTTTTGGATTTTGAAAGGCTTTTTTTATTTTGATTTTGGGATTTCATCCATCTATACTGTTTCGTTTATTTTCGATTAATTCAATTCAATAGATAGACCCGAATTTAAATATTATTGTTAAGAAAAATAAATGATATATTAATGGGAGATCATTATGGATTTCAATGAAAGAAAATATTATGGTATTGCTGTGAGTGTTGGGTTTGTATAAGCAATAATGCAGAGTATAAATTGATTAAGTAGGTGTAAGGATGGTGGCCGGAATTTGGAGATCTCGAGCTGGCAAGGGGTGGCATATATATATATATATATATATATATATATATATATATATATATATATATATATTAGAAATTTGACAAAAACTCATGCCAAATACATTTTTTCTTCATTTTTTCCTTAAAATGTCTATAGGCCTCATTGGATTCTGCGTCAGTTCCACAACAAGACACCATATGCCCTAGAAGTACAACTCCAGACGTAGATGATATAGTTTTGGCCATTAAACTTTTCAAAAATTCATATCATTTCAACAAATCATCAAAAAAATGAAATGAAGAAGAAAAAAAACAATAGAAAGAAATGTACAAAAAAGAAAAAAGAACAAAAACTATGGTATATTTTGTTACAGTATATTTTTTTTTCTTTTCATCATCATACAGTGTATTCCGTTTTTTACATAAATAAAATATAGTATATTTTATTTTCTTTACAATAACATATAGTGTATTTTGGAAAAAAAATTCATTCAGTTAACTTGGTTCAATATATTTTATTTATTACAGTATATTTTTTTTCTTTTCACCAACATAGAGTGTATTCTATTTTTTTACATAAGTAAAATACATTGTATTTTTTTCTTTACACTAACATACAGTGTATTTTGTGCAAAAAAAATTCATTCATTTAACTTGATTCAATATATTGTATTTGTTGCAGTGTATTGAGTTTTTTCACCAACATACAGTGTATTTCATTTTTTACATAAGTAAAATACAGTGTATTTTATTTTGTTTACACTAACATACAATGTATTTTGAAAAAAAAATCATTCAGTTAACTTGGTTCAATATATTTTATTTGTTACAATGTATTTTCTTTTCTTTTCACCAACATACAGTATATTTTATTTTTTACATAAGTAAAATATAATGTATTTTATTTTTTTACACTAACATACAATGTATTTTGCGAAAAAATTCATTTATTTAACTTGGTTCAATATATTATATTTGTTACAGTGTATTGAATTTTCTTTTCATCAACATACAATGTATTTTATTTTTTTACATAAGTAAAATACAGTGTATTTTATTTTGTTTACACTAACATACAGTTTATTTAAAAAAAAAAAAATCATTCAGTTAACTTGTCAAACCTAATTTTTACCTATTTGAATAATTATCCCAACAAATTCTAAGAAACTTATCAAATTAACCAAATTTATATCAAAACCGAAAGAACATATATTGATATACAATGTCTCGCCACAGACGGCAAGCTTTTCAAATCCTTCCATCGGAAATACTCACCGGCGATGAACCTTTAGGTGACATAAGGCACCCAGCTAGTGGACTTCTAGGTCATTATGGTAATGGATCAGGTGAAGCCGCAGCTACTGTTATCAATGGTAAATCTATGAATCTGTCCATAGATCATCATCAATCCACTATTGCTAATCATGCGACTCTGCCTAGCAAACTATGTGCATGAATTATCATCCTATTTAGACTTAGTTTGTACTTTCTTGTATGACTTGAATAATAATTTCTATCTTTGAGCTTACTCCTCTGTGTATCAGGAATATTCAGATAAGCCGGTGGCAATGGTAAACCAAGAAATGTAGCTGCAACCAAAAAAATAAAATTAATTGTATAACATTAAATGCTACTTGCAGTATTTTCAAGATCGTGAGATTGCAATTTCAAAGGAAAAAAAATTGCCTACCAACAATATCAGTAGATGTCATGCCATTGGAAAAAAAAAAACCCCCCTGTTGGTTTATTATTGAATTCAATACCATAAGGCAGATAATTTGCTTTAGACTTAGTTTGCAAAAACAAAATAGTAGCAGCACTGGAGGCAATAGCAAAAGTGTTGACTGCGACTTGAGTGATAGCAGAAGTAACGATGCCATAGACGGTGGGGGGACCAAAGGAGGTAGCGACAGCAGTGGCGATGATGTTAGCAGAGGTGAGAACCGAGGAGAGGGAGGAGGAGACGATGAATTTGAGGGCAATATAGCCAAAAAAGCAACGAAATTTATAGGAATTAGCATTAGCAAGGCGGCAATAATAGGGATAGAAATGAAATTTGTGGAGAAAGGGTGAGGTTTTATCGAAAAACATAGTGGAAATGGGGGTTTCGCATGAGGAAGAAGAAGATAGCATTGAAATTTGGAAACGGTGAAATGATTTCTAGAGTGCTTGGCCCTTTCAGGCATATTTGAAATAAATATAATTATAGATGTATTTATAAAACATACAAAGGCAATAATGAAATCTTGTAAAATGGGGTGGGGTATTTTTGAAAACAAAATAAAAAAACATGGCATTTCATGTAATTTCCTCGTAATAAAATGAATCAGTTTTGGATTTGATTTAATGTATATTAGATCGGGTTGAAAAATAAAATAAAGAGGTTTTTTTACAAATGCCACACAAAAAAAAAAAAATTTCATATTTGCACTCTCACATTTTCTATCTTTCATAAATACCATTTTCAAATTTTTTCTTTTTTAATTGTCATTTTTTACATTTCATTTTTCAAAAATGCTCCCCATAACTCTTAACTCAACTTTACTTGCAAATGACAATATCAAGCCAGGGATTTCACCTTCTTGAGACTTCGTTTTTGGTTTCCAACCAATTAAAGATTTCTTCTTGCTTGCTATCTGGTTTGACAAAATTCCTGTGCCAATGGCAACAAGTAATTAAAAAATTTCATGAATCATCAAACACTAAAATCACATGGATAAAACATAAACTACAAGCATGTGCGCACCATCATAATCAAGCAAATAAATCTAAAGTGCTAAAGTATAAAACAAAAATCAATTACGGTGTCAGTTGAGGAGTTAAAGCAGAATCCGATGCTCTTGGATCCAGGTCTTTAACCCAAAATAGATATGATACATTTAAAGGCAAGAAAAGAACATAACAAAACACGTCAAAAAAGAATTCAATATGTGAAAGAAAAAAATCAATTGCTCTTAAGTTCTGTATCTGTTTTCGTTTCTATTTAGTCTTGTTTCTTATTTCCCCTGAAATACTGCTCTATTAAAGATGAAAATAAGCTAAATGTTGTACGTGAAACATGAGTTGTCTCAAGGTCACTTGCCCCTTTAGGTTGTTTTTAGATAGAAATATCTATCTAGTTATTAAAAATATCCTACAATTCCTTTATATTGGTTGAAATTATGCTAAAATATCCTTATATTTGTTGAAAATTGTGTTAAAACGTTGTTCTTAGCACATTTTGCATCACTTATAAAGGTCTTTTAGTTTCAAAAGCGATTTCGAAAGCAAAATAGAGCCTAGAAAAAAACATGGAGGGCAAAATACTGCATTTTTTTAAAAAATTAGTGAAAGCCATGTAAAATTAATACGAAAAATAAAGAAGATCTCAGCTCGAATTAAGTATAATCAACCTGACTAAAACTATATAAATTAACAAATATATTCATATGTTGCAGCATTATTTTCTAAAACAGTATAAAAAAAATCATGAACGAACAGTAAAGCTGAATAAAGGCAAAAAAATGACTAAAAGAAAGATCTTTAACAAACACATATTAAACAAAGTTAAATGAATGAATTTTTTTTTTCAAAATACACCGTATGTTATTATAAAGAAAATAAAATACACTGTACTTTATTTATATAAAAAACAGAATATATTATATGTTGGTAAAAAGAAAAGCTGCATAAAGTCAAAAAAGGACCTAAAGAAAGATCTTTAATAAACATAGTATATTTAACCAAGTTAAATAAATGAATTTTTTCTCAAAATACACTGTTATTATAAAGAAAACATAATATACTGTATTTTACTTATATAAAAAATAAAATACATTGTATGTTGGTGAAAAGAAAAGAAAATATACTGTAACAAATACAATATATTGAACCAATTTAAATGAATGAATTTTTCTCCCAAAATACACTGTATGTTAGTGTAAAAAAACAAAATACATTGTATTTTACTATGTAAAAAATAAAATACAGTGTATATCGGTGAAATGAAAACTCAATACACTGTAAAAAATATAATATATTAAACTAAATTAAATGAATGAATTTTTTTCCCAAAATACACTATATATTATTGTAAAGAAAACAAAATATATTGAATTTTACTTATGTAAAACAATGAAATATATTGTATGTTGGTGAAAAAAAAAGAAAAGAAAATACATTGTAACAAATACAATATATTGAACCAAGTTAAATGAATGAATTTTTTCCTCAAAATACACTGTATGTCAGTGTAAAAAAATAAAATACATTGTATTTTACTATATAAAAAATGAAATACATTGTATGTTGGTGAAAAGAAAACTCAATATACAGTAACAAATACAATATATTGAACCAAGTTAAATGAATAAATTTTTTTGCAAAACACACCATATGTTAGTGTAAAAAAAAATAAAATACAGTGTATTTTCCTTGTGTAAAAAACGGAATACACTGTATATTGATAAAAAGAAAAGAAAATATATTGTAACAAACACAATATATTGAACCAAGTTAACCGAATTAATTTTTTCTCCAAAATACATTGTATGTTGGTGTAAGAAAAATAAAATATACTGTATTTTACTTATATAAAAAATGAAATACACTGTATGTTGGTAAAAAGAATGAATGCAACTCACATCATTTTGTTAATGGTCTCTTATAACTTAATGCTACAGAAAATCTTTGCATTCACTGTAACATCTTTAAACTTGAACACCCTGCTAGTAGTGGTAACTTAAAACAATCTCTGCAATTAACTGTTTTTATTATATTAATATAATAATATAATTCAAACATATTCCAAAAAAAAAAAAAGAATTAAGATTGCCTTCTGGATGAGTTGAGCAGCTTTATGTGATAAGCAAAAGCCTGAACTTCCTAATTTATTCTTAGAACTAGAAGGAAATTGAACCTCCTGTCCTTCTTCCAACTCTGCCACATAAGTTCTCCAGACATATTAACTAATTATTCCACCGATGATTTTATTCATTTGCGTTTCTATTTATTTTTCTAGAAGGGAAATTTCAAATTTATATTTAAGTTTTTGAGTGAAATTGGAAGGTTTAGCCGTTTTAGAGATCAAGTTAGTGGAGCTAATCACTTTGTTATACATATAATAAGACGTCAACTGCAATAATTACCACAATTTTGTCTGAAACAAGGTCTGCTTGACATTTGGCTTTTATTGAATTTGGATTCTCATTCTTCGCCTATTCCTTTGGGCTAAACAAAAGTAAAAAGAACACATATATACAATTGAAGAGAAAGATTAATATAGTCCAAAAAAAGATTAATTAAATCGTTCGATAAATACTTCAATAAGCTACAATTGAAGAGAATGAAATTGGGAAAAAAACCCATCAAATGCTTAATAATTGGATTATCTAATAAAATTGCTACGATAAATTAATTTCTAAACCAGGAAAAAACGAGATGCAATGGAGAATTAAGAAAAATCCCATTGCAATTGCTTGCCTGAAAAGACAAAAATATGTTTCCTCGAGAACCAATAGAAGCTTCACTTGGGCTTTGGCTTCTTTTCAAAACCTGGAGAAGAACCAAAAAATGGTGGGTCTGTATAGCTAATTAAACTGAGCTTCAGTTAACTCCGGCAGAGGTCGGTCAGTGATGGGTCAGTCTCGCCGGTCTCAGATTTCTTTAGCTTAGCCAAGTAAATGTAGCCTACATCGCCGGAGCCAAGACGGATATTGGATAGAGAGAGAGACATTGTAGCTGTTTACCAGACTTGGAAAAGAACGAAGTGTGATAGGCTTAATAAAGGATAATAGAGCATTTTCGAAATAAATATAGTCAAATGAGGTAATTTTGAGAGTGAAAATGTATAAATGAAAAGTGAAAATAACTGTGCTGTATTTTTGAAAACAAAACAAAAAAAACAGAGCAAATGGTGTAATTTCCTCTAAAATAAATTAATTTTGGATTAATTCAGTGTATATTTATTTGAATTGAATTAAATTTGAATCATTTTTTTAAATAAATTTGGATGAAATTTTGGGTTTGCGTCAATTTTGGTAGATCTAAAAATACATCAAACATTTAATAAAATAACTATAATTTTAAAAAGAAAAGTAAAATGTAGTGAGAAAAGATGGAATATATTGTTTTGAATTGGATGAGACTGGTATTGGCATATATAATATATTGTTGCAGGAATAATTGAAACGAATACTCAACTTGTTTTACCTGCTATCAATTCATAAGAGCATGACGCATTTTTCTTAGAATGGCATTATCAATTATCATTAATATTTGTTGAAACATTATTGTAAATGTTTCTATCAACTGAATTAGGTGTACATAAGCTTTGTTGCTCATATTTTACCATCTAACTGCATGTCTGGTGGCAAAAGGGGGCCTAATACATGTTAACAGGTAGCACATACTCACCACATCTTATAATAACACCACTATTATCAATTTTTTTTTTCATATAGTACAAAAATTAAAATTGGCAAAATTAAATAGCACGTCACAACCGCAAAATATTAGAATTTTTTGTATGAAAAACTCTTTGATTTGAAGAGAGAGTTTATAGAATCTACTTCAACTAAATTTTCCATTAATAAAAGGCTTAACACCTTAAATCCCCCTAAAGTTGTATTTAATTTCATAATTTATACCCAAATTTTTATTATATTTAAATCACCACTTGAATTTTAAATATCATTAAAAATTATCACTTAAATTTTAAATAATTATAATAATTTATCACCCGAACATATAAAAATATTAAATATTATCTGTTGTTATATGCTAATATTAATTAAATTTTAGGTGGCAAATTATTATTGATAATATTTTCAAAAAAATCTTGACCCAAACTTGATACCTGCAAAAAGGATAAAGGACATTTAAAAATAGAAAAAATTATAACCGAATAAATAACTGATTTAGTTATTTATAGGATAAAAATTTGTATACCTTTAAAACTTTAAATGCCCTAGAGTTTTTATATCAAATTAAATTATTTTTGTTATCAATTATCGTTATTTAAGTGGTGGTGATTTCATCAGAATTGGAGAACAAAGGCCATCTAATTTTGGTAGTAGTTTTATCAGCTTTAATTAAAAAGTAAAAAACTCAAAATTACATTCCCTCACTCTCTTTTCAATTTTGTTGCAGCCACTAGTTCTTGGTGGTGATTATGGAAGGATTTGCTCTTGGTTGGACATTGATGTGGGTTTTGGAGAGTCTGGTTCAATTGAATTAGACTGTTGGGTTTTGTATTATGCTTTGCAGTCTTGTCAGGAGATCAATAATTAAGAGTTTGAAATTATGAGGCTGTGTTAAATGTAAGACATGTATATATGTATCTGTTGGATAAGGAGACCAGCCAATTCTTTAGCTCCTAGCTTGGCTGGGAATTCTTGTTGTTATGCTAGTCTCTATTGTTGGAACTCTCTGCCTGCTTGAATTTCTCATTTGATGTAAGATTGGGTCGTTGTTAAATGGAAATTACATTGCTCTCTCTCTCTCTCTCTCTCTATATATATATATATATATCACAAAAAAGGGAGATTATGGGATAATAGTTTTATTAACAGAAAATCACAAAATATGAATTAATTTATATGCATCTTAATCAATAAAAATCGGATATTCTCTGCACAGTTGGGCCAAATTTTGTTAAAAGCAAGCATGGATGGGATGATATTGAGCGCATTGAAAAATCATCTAATTCACCTTTTATATATATATATATATATATTGTATACATGTAGAATTAATATGTCATTAAAAGAGTATCGGTACTGAAGCATGAATATTGAACGCAAATTATTGATGTAGTTTAGCATATAATGATCATAATTAGCTAGCTGATTCAAACATCCTGAATTAGCAAGATACATTAAAGTTGCATAATAATTAAAAACCTTAGCTAGTGATTGTGGATAAGTTGCAAAGATATAGGATACAGAAGTAATTAACATGAATTGTTTAAAGCAGTGATATCATTCAAAGCAAAGAAGAAGAAGAGGTCAATATCAGGAGAAGCAAAAAAAGTGAGAGAAGATGTTTTTGAAGGTACCCTTCTCTTCATAGGAGCCGGTGGACAAGATAATATGTGTGGAATTTTGAATCTTTCAGCCTTTGGTGTACAACAGATAGCCGAACAGCCCTTCTGATCTTTATCATCTTCACCGTTGGATTTGGAGCTGCAAGAGACATTCCCCAACGCTTTTTGGCTTCTTGACATAATAACCTCTTTGTTCTCCTTCTGATTTCTCTATTTTCTTGTACTGGATGAGTGGATGTGCTATTTTATCAAGTTATAAAGTTAGTAACATGCATGTAATATTTAATTAGCTACTCCTTTTTACGCACTCTCTTCTATACATTACCTATAAAATTGACGTTGCTAGGCTTTGTTGAGTGCCCATTAAGAAAAAATTTAATGGGATGCCTAATTTAATATTTGCATGCTGGTATTTAGAAATTATACATATTAGATAAGTATGTTAGAAAAGATAAAGAGTGGGAGAGTGAAAAGAGGGTAAATTTGAAACTTGAAGGAGGCTTCTTAGAAGAGAGCAACAGAAATAATCCAAAATACCCAAATTAATTAGTATTTGAAATCTTGAAATGCTTCTGCCATGCACGAGTAAGTCCAAATGCATATTACAACACCAGCGGCAACTACTACCACTAGAACTGGAATTATTATTCAAAAAGCTCTTACCAAATCCTGATAAGCTTGTCCCTCACTCATACAAATTACTTTTTATTAAAATCAATTTAAATTAAGGATCATTTGATACTGGTTTTTAAACCTGTACTTTATAGTGAACAATGACCATCGATTGATTTTTGTTATCTGAATAAATAAAAATTAAAAACTGGTTTCTGTGGAGGTCCAATCAGTTGAAGATGAAGGCCCATCAAGCGAACATAAATGAACCTGCCGACACCCAAAACTATGGGTTGGGCTTCCCTGTGGCCCAACTCATACACCTGCGGAAACCAGCTTTTCCAACAGCAGACACTTGACTAATTGCAAAGAATGAGAAGAAAGCAAAAACAGCCACGTGTATTTAAAAATGCAGAATACAAGTTGAACAATTTGTTTCATGAGACGAGACCACAATGGAACTTTCTCATGAGAGCAGTTCATATAACATTCCCCATTTTAGGAAAAACTGGCATCCCTATATATCAAAATAGGTGCCAAATTCTCACTAACTTGCATTGTGAGTCCTACTATACACCATGAAAATTGAAAAACAAATAAATTAGATGTTCTACTGATCTATTTCAGATTCCAATGACTCTTCTTCTGCTGATAACCTCCAACAATCAAAAGGAGGTGGCGGGGGATCAACTGTTAATGCGCCTTCCAACACCTTCACTACCTCAGCCATCGAAGGTCTCATTCTCTCGTCAGATTGAAGGCACCAAAATGCAGTTCTCAATGTTCTCTCTAGTTCTTGAATATCAACCCCATCTTCAATTCTTTTATCAACAGCCATCTCCGGTTGCCCCTCCATCCATTCCTTATAAACCCACTCACAAACATCTTGGATTTCACGACGACCAGTTACCAATGACAACACCATCTTGCCAAAATCCTCGACGTCCTTTTCTCCAGTGGATGATGCCTCAGAATGAAGTATTCCCAGCCCGAATTCGCTCACCTTGGCCTCAAAATTCTTATCCAAGACCACATTTTCCAACTTCAAATTTCCATGGCTGACAAATTCCCTACATCCAGTGTGCAAATAACATAAAGCCCTTGCCACACCTAAACATATGGCAACTCTCTTTGTCCAAGTCAGTCTCTTGCACAACTCATCATCTTCCAGATATTTTTCCACTGAACCATTTTTGACATACTCATAGACCAAAATACGCTGACCCAATTCACAACAATAGCCATTAAGCTTAACCAAGTTTTTGTGATGCATGCTTCCTATTTTTGACACCATGGCTCGAAACTTCCTTTCTTCTATTGTTGTTTCCAAATCATTGATTGCTACTGGCTGGTGGTTTGGGAGCACTCCTCTATAAATATTTGGCCCAATTTGATGCTTGAAATTTCCAGTGATGTCTTTAATTTCAGCAAAGGACAACATCGTCAAACCCTTTGAGTTACTCCCCATGTAGGCTAAGGCAGCTTTCTTCCAAATTGAATTTCTTCTTCTATAGATATAGCAGCCAAGTGCTAACTGAAGTACAGCAAATATGACAAATGTACCTGAGACAGCTCCAATTATGCAAGGAATGCACAAACCAAAAGATCTCTTGGCTGAAAACTGTGCTGAAGAAGACCTTGTAGGATGTGGATCGGCAGCTAATGGGTCTGTACATGTCTTAACAAAGGAAATTGAACTCAAAGAGGGTCCTGAATACCCAGAGAAATATGGGGTTACTTTCAGCAGGCACTCACCAGTTCCATCATTTGTGAATGTTGCAGCAGTGCAACCTGGATCCTTCGTGCACAGGTTTTTGCATTCCTGTAAACTATTACGGATGACCGAGTCTCTTGGTGGATAAACCTGATAAAGAAAGGTATTCTCATATGTCAACATACTGGAACCAGATTTGCAACTCGGAGAAGAAAAACATTGCGAGTTAGGATCAGATGCTATCTTTAACGGACACTGACATTCAGGGGAGCCTGAGGCATTAAACACACAGATGCCATGATATGCACAGGTTGCAAAGACTTTGCACTGATTGTCAACAGCTTGCCAGACTGATTTCCAAGACTGTGAAGCATCTATCCAAGAGTACATCCGCAGATTACCATCAACATCAAGTCTTAGAAATCGAAACTTTACAGTGTCATTATGATCTTCTCCGAAGACAGACCAAACAGGCTCTGACGTTAGGTTCACCAGCTGCAGGACTCCAGTGGGGGTAAGGACAGCGCTGAGGTTTGAAGTAGACGGGTTTTGACTGGTCCAATATATCACATTACTTTCCCACCTTAGCTGTAAATGCCCCGAAGCATTCATGTAAAGACTGTAATAGCTTGATACAGAATTTTTGCTTGCAGCTCTAAGTGTTTTGTAAACATATAAATTCTGCCCCGGAAGAATAGTGTCTGATGGATTGTCAAAGCTTTGCCAAACAACCGTACCCATTTTATTCAGTAAAACAAGATTGCCATCATCACGAAGACGAGCTGAAACCACTTCTGATTGGCTTGTTCTACTGGTCCATACAGTGAGCCCCTTCGAGGAATCAACCAAAACTAGTTCCCCATTTTGGGAAAGCTGGAAATAAGACTTGTTACCAACTGTAACATCAGCTCCAGCAACCCAAACCACAGTTTGTGTACTAACAGGAATGGATTTCGAATTGAATCGAATCCCAACCCTATACTGATTAGCCAGCTCAGAATGGTTGAAAAATCCAATAGCAAAATCACCATTGGAAGAAACCCACAAGTTACCTTCTTCTATAGAAAGTTTTGAACCTAAAGATATTTGTGAATGAACAACATGAAACTGAAAGTATCCAATAAAGACAAATAGCAGAAGAGGTGAACCGTGGAAGAGTCTATCCGGATGAAGCATTATTGTATGCTTAAATTTGAAGCAAAACAAGAAGCTCATACAAGGACCCAGCTGCAAATACTAACTGAGTACTCAGGAAACAGAGAGACCACAGAACATGAAATCCCACATCATGAGCCAAAGACCAAGGGAATGAAGTAGGTACGTACCAAACTTTCAATGCTTAGTAATGTGACTGAAGAATTCAATTAACGGCTAGCTAAACGCAGGCAAAATTTTCAAGGCTAATGAATCACATTTCAACAGGTGTTAAGAAAATTCAGGCCTAAGTAAAGAAATTTCAATGGTCCTATGATATAATCATGAATAAAACGACGACTAAGAATCAGATAAGGAACTCCAAATTCAGACTTTGGTACCTGAAGGGGGCAGTGGAGAACCCACAAACTCAAGAAACCGGCATAGAGTAACCCATATTCCCTATTGGCCAGTAGACGAAATTGGAATGTGGCCTCCAATATTTGACCAGGCAAAGAGTGATTAACGGCTAATTAAGTAAATCGCCTTCAATATACAATATATATGTAAAAAAAAAAAAGATCTTTTTATGAAGGTAGAGAAAAGGAAATGGGGTTTTGAAAATCGAAACCTTTACTAGGCACACATGGGACCCAAAATTAAGCGAATGGATTATCAATTCTGGGTGATGCAATCACTTTTAGGGCGTAAATAAAAAGAGAATTTCTAAACAATGATACCGTGGAAAAGTCAAATAAGAAAAACCAGAAAAAAAAGGGAGAGATTTAGCGAGAAAAAGAAGAAGAAAAATGGAGAGTTGAATAACAGAAATTGATTAAAAAAGAAAAAGAACAGCAAATTGGTAGCAACTCGAAGATTGCTGAAACGGGTCTTTTGGCGAATTTGAGAGAGAGAGCAACCCAGCTGAGATCTGAAGATTGAGTTTTGTTCGTCTTAAAACCAGAAATGGGAGGAAAACTTTAAGCACGAGGGGTAAAGAAGTTTTTTCAAGAGAAATGGGAGTTTGGGATTTGAAACTAGAAAAACCATGGGGCCTCGCAAACAGAATCTCGACAGAAGGGAAGTGTAAGTCTATGGACTGAGAGTTTGAAAACGAAGACTTCGCGAGGTGAGAGAATGGATATTTGTAGGATTTTCTTCCATTTAGGTTTATTTTTTCATAATTTAAAATTTAAATTTTCTGGATTGGCCAATCAGAGTGGGCCACATATTCACAGTGGACTGAAATTTAATTTATGTACGGTGGGTTTGGTGGCAGTTGGGAAAATAATGAAATGTGACAAATACACATTTTGCACAATTTTGAATTTTCAACTTTGCGTTATTAGGAATTATTGCAGATTACGGAAATTATCCCCGTACCATACACATTATTCTCAATTTTACCCAAAACTTTAAAATATGGTTCAACAATTTTAATTTTTTTTAAAATACATGAAAATTAATTAAAATAATTAATATAAAAAATATGGTAAACAAGATTTAAATGCAATTAAAATGCCAAAAAGATAAATAAATTTGGCAAAAAAATAATGAATACTTTCTCAATTTCTTAAGAGAATACTTGAAATTGACGACAAAAACGATTTTGATAATCACCTTTTGAAGAGAAATGCAAGGCGCAATTACCTAATTATCCTAGCCATTTAATGCAAAACCTATGTTTTGAAAAACAATGTGGAATATGTTCTAAGCTTCGTAATTAAGTGATTCTTAAGAATAATTATGACATTAGTTTCAAGACAAAATAATAATAATACTGATAATAATTACATTGTAGAAGTTAATCAGCAAATATATATACCCAAGCTATAATCATTTTGAAGATTTGAAGGAAGAAAAAGGTTATCTAACTCGACTATGAAACTAATTTTCTTAAGAAAAATTATGCACTATAAATATATTTTTTATATTGTTTATTCATGATAATTTTTAATATAGCTAGACATGGGCGTGCGCATCTTGCGGAAATATTTCACCATGTTTTATTGGACCAATTTTGTTATAATATAATATAGGGCAAAATCCATAATTTAGTTACTGCATTTTAATATTTTTACAAATTAAATTTTTATATTTTCAAAACTATATATTAAATTTTTAAACTTTAAAAAAATACATTAAGTTCAAAATAAACGGCACAAACGACAGTATAATACATACATTATTAAAGTCGCATGTATTTTAACGGAATATTATTATTTTTAACATTTTTTTGGATTTTATATGTTTTAATAGATATGTTCAGAAATTTAATGTATAATTTTGAAAGTATAAAAATTTAATGTGTAAATACGTAAAATTTGAGGGATCCAATATATAATTTTAAAAATATAGAAATTTAAAGTATAAAAATGTTAAAATTCAGAAACTATATTACGAATTTTTCCTATAATATTGTAATTGTTTTCGATATGTTTGAAGTGATGCTATAGTATATATAGTGTGGTTTAATAAAATTTTCATATAAAGAAAAATTAGAAAAATAAAAATAATTTTGATGAAAAAGAAATCAAATTAAAATTATAAAAAAGGAAAGATATTAAATTAAAAAAAATGAAAAATATATATAAAAAAACCATAGAAAATTGATGGTAATTAAATTAACAAACTTATCAAAATTTAATTTGATTTGCGAATCCAATCCATATGATCCATAATTTTTTGATCCAAATCTGACCAGACCCTATGACCTACAAAGTGATCCAATCTGATATGTTATGTGAGTTGTTTGACTCGGCTCTTTATTTATATTTTTATAATTTTTATAAAATTTTTATATAATGTAAATATAAAAATATTTTTTTTTGTAGTTTATACATGTATATTTTTTATTTTTAATGAATAAATGTAAAAAAAAAATAATGTAATAAATTTTGATCTGTTTAACAATGATCCAATTTGATACAACTCAATCCATTTATAATCTGTTAAATTTTAACCCATTTATGACCTAATCCAATTGTCACCTATAATTGATGGTATAAAAATTTAAACCTATAATTGATGGTATAAAAATTTAAGTAAAAGTAAATTATGGGATAACCATCAAATACCATGTCTATATATTAAAATTAATTTTTTTCAAACAATCATTTGACAAATATCATATCATATTATTACTATTAATTACTATGATCCGAATAAGAGATAAGGAATTAAACTTTTAAAAGTTTTTTCCAGTGAGACATTTTAGCAACATATGGATTTAAATTTAAGGCTTTTGAATTCAAATTTTTCTTTTTTTTTTTTATCAATCTCTATATATTTTTTTAAAAAAAGCAGTTATGAGTAATAGAATAAATCAATTATTTCGAAAAAAACAGGGTGCATCAATTAAAAAAAAATATTTAGCACTTCGTTGGTGCAAGCTCAAGCAGTAATGATTTTAAATATCAATAGCCTCGAATAGTTACGAATATGAATTATGACGGAAATATAAAGTGGTAACGCATACCTAATAATTTGGAGCAAGGACAGAGCCAATGAGAACCCATGCCCCACGTGGTAATGCCACCCTTAAAAGCGTATTAAGCGGTTCATTTCATTCAGTTCACAATCTTTTATTTGTTGAATGATCCTCGTTGAATAATTCAAGGTAGCTAATATTATATTGTCACAAGATTGATAAAAAATAAAATAAAAATCCTACTTTTTTCGTGCTTTTCTGTTTTAATGTTCCTAAAGTTTTCCTTTCATTTTTAACCCTTGATTCCATTTCACTTTTCATAGCATCGTACTAAATTATAGTATTATTTTCCACTCATAGCTTGTGAAAACATTGTTGGATCGTTACAAGGCCAAACTTCAAATTCAGTGTCTTGTAAATATGCCATGTAGTCGTTAGAAATTGTTGGCTTCCTTTGCCTTGGGGATCTTCTCAACAAGTTCATGTTGGACTTGCTCTTCGTCATGTGGTAGCTCTTGAGGAATCATTGGTTGATTTCTTCTATCCTTTGAGGAACAACAACAACACTCCCACTAAGTTTAATTTTCTCAAGAGATTTAGCACTTCTAACTTCATTAATTTCAGATGCGAGAGTGAAACAATATACTAATATAAAATCTATATCCGTTACAGTTAACAGCCTCGCCACCCAATGACATCAATGTTCATGGTGGCATCCAATAATAAATAGAAAAGGATCGTAGTCAAGGGGTAAGTGAGCTTAGAATAATGTAATCATTATTTTTTTAAAAAGCAATTTCACTCTGGAAAAATGATAACATTGGCATCCAACACTAATGATAATATTGGGATCCAATGATAATCTCGAGCTGAAGTCAAACAAACTATTTCTTCTGATTCTGGGTAGGTTTCCATTTTTTCTTCTGTTAGTTTTAACCCCTGGTGCTATTGAGGATGCCAGTTTGAAATAATTTAATTAGAAGCCATAGGATATTTGGATTAGTTAGAATTTAATGAAATAATAATAATAAACAAGATATAACTTGCCCCTTATATATATATATATATATATATATATATATATATATATATATAATTTTATTTTTAAGTTTTTTAATCTAAAATTGCCTTTAAATTCTTAGAAGTCTGTTGTTATATGCCATTTTTTGTAATGCCATTTAAAAGAAACCAGCCCCGCCATCGAAACTATGCATACATTGCAGCAGTGGCACGCATGTGTACGAACTATATTAGATAATTAGTTTCATATTTAATCATCCAATTTTAGCAATTGTAATTATATAATCGATATTTTTACAATTTATACCAAAAAAAAAAAAAAATTTGTTATTATTTTATAAAGAAAAGTTAAAATTCAAAAACAAATTTTTCGATTATCAATGTATGTATTTGACTATAAGTCAGATGTTAATGTCGAGAAGGATGCCACGTAAACCATTGAATGGAGCCCACATGGTACAACTATTTTGTCTTCTTCTGCCATGTGGGCCCTATTCAATGGCTTACATGGCACTAAGATAACGTGTACATTTGACTAATCATAAAATACACGTACCTATTATCAACATATCTATTTTTCGGCATTTTTAACTTTTCTATTATAAAATAATTATATAATTATTTTTTTTACCAATCGTAGAATAGTACTTTTATCGTTACAATTGTCAAGGTTTATCAATATCAAGGGATGCAAAATCATAATAGACAGTATAGAAATTATTATTAGTCAAATAATATTAAAAGTATTGGCTTCAAAAAAAAAAAAAAAGCTAATAGTGACCATCCATAAAATTAATTATGTCAATAGGTCACATAATAAATGAGACACACGGTCCATTGATGCATAATAAACTAACTATTCTGTGCTCAACATTTTGACTCACTATTTTACTCTTTTTTTTTTTTAAGTTTACTTAAAAATTACTTGAATTTAATTAACACTTTATCTTTTTATTTTTTTTAAAAGTAAAACATAAATTTTATAAAATAAATATGGCAACGAAAAGGAAATAATAATTATATAAATCTTCTTCTTAACAGAATAAATAAATAAAATTAAGTACTCTAGAAAATGAAAGTTGATTATCTTATTATATTTTTTTTATTAGATATTGTTATATTTTTTAATAAATTTCATTAATATTTAGAAAAAGATAATAGTTTGAAAATTTTGCATGTATTTTTTATAAAATTTATATATTATTTTTAAAAATAATGGAAAATAATACCTCTGAACAGATAAAAAAGAAAAAAAGAAAAAAAAATTTCTCTCAAATATATTGCGTGACAGCACTTGAATAGAAAACGGGTAGAGAAAGCCTAGCTGTGATTCACCAAGTTCACGGGTTAAATGATTGACAAAAGAAAGTAAATGCTCTATGTTATTATGTCAGTAAATAATGCCAAAAATGATAATCTCTTTTAAGAGAATTTAGATCCATCTAAAAGTGAGATTCTCCTTTTGCTTTCTCCCAAAAACAATACAAAATTAAGCCCTTGCTTATGCAATTTGGCACTGCCCATAACAAAAATATCCCTTTTCGCTTTTCATGAATCTGCAGTTCACTAGTTCCTACTTTATATTATAGTGCTTCCCAGAGAATATTCCCTACACCAAAATTATTGCCTCAATTACTTTTTTTTTATATAGAGAAAGAGGCACTGGAGAGTCGAATCCAAAATTTTCTATTACATTAGAATCAATATCTGTTGTTGGATGGAGTTATTGTTGTTGCCTTAATTATTCAATATGTATCTAAGCTGACTGCTAATTTTTCTATAACAATGGTTAAAAATTAAAATCTTGACTAATTCTTTTGCATGGGAGCATGTTTATTATTTTATTCAGTCAATCCTCAAATTAATAATTTCGAGCAGTTTAACTGCTATCCAATTAATTGTCAAATTTCAAGTGTAGTTTATATTATTATATTGAGGAAAGAAATCGAATGTCTATACATAGTTAATGCATTTCAAGCAACTTGCACTCTTGCAGTTGTGAATTAAAAAATAAATATACATAGTTCTATTATTGTGAATCGGTATAAGTGGGGTTATACTACGGTCCATTGTGTAACGCCCAAAAAATTCCGGCTATATCAATAGTATTTCTCGGATTGTGAATAGTATTACCGAGATGAACAGTATCAACTGAAACGCACAGATATTTTCTTACCACTAGGAAGTACAACTTATAGAAAGTTTGATAATGTAATTTAAGGTGAAATTAGAGTCAAATAAGATTTTAAAAGTTAAAAATAAAATAAGTACATAACTGATATCAGCGTCAACCAACTTTGACCGATTTGAAAAAAAATTATTTTGATCACACGGAACCATTAGAAATAATTCCAATAAAATTTTGAAAATGAAAAATGGATTTTTGAGCAATTTTTAATTTTAAGGTTTCAGATCAGTGATTTCACCTTTGGACAGAGAAATATACTGAAACGACATTGGTTTGACTTGATATTTTAAACACAAATTAATTAACTAATTTTCATGAAAAATTGACAAAGAAAACATTAGAACTAAAGAAATGATAACAAATGGATATAATTTTTGCCGCCTATATGAGTTTAAGTGGTGACTCACCCACTCTCTTATGGAGTGACTCACTCACTCATTCCCATGGGATGTGAATCACTCAGTCACTCACAGGGGGTGGGAGTGAGATGAGTAAGAGTTGATAGGAAGGTGACATGAGACTTAATGTAAGCCATGGGCTCAAATAGTAATTTTATCAATCATGGCCATTTAAGTTGGGAGTATATAAGCCGCCCAAAAATCAGATTTTTTCTAGACTTCTCTAAGGAAATTACGTTGCTTCTTCCTCCTCCTAGAACCATATGGTTCTCTCCACCACGTCCTTCATTTTTCTAGCTTCCAAATTCATTTCTTTTCTAGTTTCTACCCTAAATCCCACTCCAATTAGATATTTGATCTCCTCTCCATCCTATCCAAGTAATTTAAGAAGAAAAAGGCTTGAAATTTGGAAAAAAGTTGTGTAGAGAAATTTAAGCCAACCAAGAGGAAATTAAGGATAAATGAGTAAGGAAATGAAAGAAAAAGGGGAAGAAAGAGAAGTCTAAAAGGAGCAAATGAGAAATAGGTATGTGGATATTTAAACTAGTATGTTTCAATAATTTTTGATTATGTAAATTAAGGTTTTTGTATGTAAATCATAAATAATTCAAATTAATGGTATATAAGTTAAAATGAATGTTAATAAAGTGGACTAATAATGATAAATGTAGGAAAACAAAGTTAGCATGTTGAAATCCTAACAAGAAAATATTATATAACTTAGGTGAAAATGCAAGAAATATGTGGAAAAAATTGAAAATGATATTCACATGATGAAATTGGATATTAGAAAAGTAAACTAATATGATTAAAATGAAAAAAAATCAATCATGAATCATAATGTTCAATTTTGGTCTACATTGTGTAAGTTAGGGATAAATCACTACAAGAAAAATCTCAATTAATGACGGAATATTATCTACGTAAAAAAATTTGCAGGTAGTTACTGAAGAAAAATTCTTTCTGAAGTCAAAATGATAGGAAAAAAATGCTTTTTCTGACTGAATAAAAAATGGAGATAATTTTACTGCAAACATTACCGACGGAATAGACAAATTCGTCGTAAAAAAATGCCAATATTTTTTAGCAAAAATTGCATACGAAGTTTACCAACAGAATGTTCTTAAGGAAATTATTAATAAAATTGTTTGATCATAGGTAATTTTCCTATGGAAATAGAATTTCATAGGTAATTTACCTATGGTAAGATGTTTTTGTAGGGAAATTACCTACGGAAACATAATTCCATCGGTATTTTTCCTATTAAAATATAATTTCATAGGTAATTTACCAACAAAAACACAACTCCGTAGAAAAATTACCTATGATAAGATGTTTCTATAGGGAAATTACCTATGGCAACACAATTCCGTTGGTAATTTCCCTATGGAAATAACATTCCATTGGTAATTATTAATTATTTAATAATATAATTGTTGGATTTGGGTTTGGTTAAAAATCCATAAATCCAAATCGCCTGGTTTATTGCCCTTTTCCTTTCATAAGCATTCAAATCCTTTTCATTAGTTGAAACCCTAAAACTTTATTGCTTAAATCGCTTCCCTTTTTTTCCTTCCTTCTGTCGCCATCGGCAATCCCCTTTCATTCAAATCCATACTTTTGGTAGGTGGATCTTCCACTCCTCTTTCTTCTATTTCTTTTCCATCTTAATAGTAACACATATATATAGGCATTTGATATCTAACCATAATTCATGAAAATGGCTTTTTTTTTTTTAAATTTACAAGAGGGCGAGTTTATGTGAATGGACCATCTACAATTTAGTTATTTCTTATTTTTGCTTTTGATTTCATCTGTTCTTTAGGAGCAAGGTTGGTGTGCTTAATTTTTTTTCGTTGTTGCAGAGGTAGAAGCAAAAGGTGAGATCTTTAAAGAAGCAGAAATCCATGGTTGAGAACTAGGTCATTTTTCAAACAAAATAAATTTACTCCATTCTTGTTTGATTATTTGTGTCTGCTAGCATTACTTTGTCCTTTTCATAAGAAAAAAACTAAAAACAACGACATTAAGAAGATGACTATCAGTATAATTTTTTTTAAGTGCCTGGTTTACGTAATTTTTTGTTTTATCTTCTTTTGCTACTGCTGGGTTTGTTGAAAATGTAGCAAGTATTTAGATTGGTTATTGCTTTAATGGGTTGACTAGTGTTGGGTTCGTAATTTGCTCAGATTTTTTTTTGTGTTGGGCATTATTATTTTTTTTTTCTGATCTTCATATATTTGGTAATGGTGATAATCATAATAAATTAACAATACATATTAAAGGAAACCGTAGATGTTGGTTTGACTTTTGATAAAGCTAACACTATAAGAAAATATGAAAATAGCAACGGAAAAATAGCAACGGAATTGATTCCGTTGCTAAATTAGCAACAAAATTAAATTTCCGTTGCTATTTAGCAACGAAAAATAATTTTCGTTGATAAAATTGGTTAAACTTTGCAAATTTAGCAACAGAATAATATTTGGTTGTCTTCTGCCGCTAAAAGTGGAGAAAAATTTTAGCGCCAAAATTTAGCAACAGAAATTAGCAACGGAATCCAATAACGTTGCTAAAATAGGTGCCAACATATGGCAGAAAAATTTTGGAACGAAAAATAGCAACGGAATATAATTTTCGTTGCTAATTTAGCAATGAAATATTAATTTGGTTGCAATTTTAGCAACGAAAATAAAATTCCGTTGGTATTTGTGATTTCAAGGAGAAAAAATATTTGGGTCCAAAAATAGCAATGGAATTGCTTTTCCGTTGCTAAAATTGCAACAAAAAATCTATTCGGTTACAATTTTAGCAACGAAATTTAGATTCCGTTGGTATTTTTGGTTCTAAAGGAGAAAAAATTTGTGTCTAAAAATAGCAACGGAATTTAATTTTCGTTGCTAAAATTGCAACCGAAAACAATTCGGTTGCAATTTTTGCAACCGAAATATTTTGCCCTAGGTATATATACTTCCTTAACTTTGTTCCTTTTCCTAATCCTGTCCCTTTTTTCCATGACCTTACCCTCCATTTTCTTTTTCGGTTCCTGATCTCCCATCTCAACCACCACCCTCCTCCGCCGCTCCTCTCCCCTTTCCCGCCGGCAGCAGCCACCGGTCACCTCCGGCTCTCTCTCCTCCAGCGCGCATAGCAAGGGAGCAGCAGCCCCTCTCCCTTCTTTTGCTGCGTCTCTCTTTAAGAGCCAAAACCATATGCTTTTTCATCTTTCTCTCGCTGGAACGAACTCGAAGAAGAGAAAAAGAAGCCTTTTCTTGAATCTATTCTTCTTGATTTCCTTCTTTCCACATCAAATTTTCTGTTGAAATCTTTTTTTCTTTTCTTGATCTCTTGTCCACCTCTCTGATTTCGAAAATCCCAATTGAAATCTCGCTGTCTTTTCTTGAATAATTCATAAAGATTGTAGAGGCCGAGACTAAGGTGCTATGCTTATATGGGTACAACGGTTTTCTTCATTGGCTTACCTGTTGTCTTACACAAGATTTACGTTTTTTAGCATAGATTGTTATTAGTTCCTTCTTTCTGTTATTAGGTGTACAAATTGGGAAAATTAAAGTGTAAGAATGAAAGTTATTCAGCACAAGATGTGAAAGCTGATGACCTGCGACAAATGTTTCTTGCTATGACAGAAGAGGTGATTTATTTCTTTCATGTTTTCATGCCCTTCTATTGTTATAGCTACCTTAAAAAATAAGTGATGGCATTTCAGGCAAACAAAATTTTGATGAAGAAGATTGAAGAGGACCAGTTCCTAGACCTTATGACTGTAAAGACCGAAGTTTGCTCTGCATGCAAGGAGCCTTACTGGTGAAGCCGTAATTCATATGCTTCTAATGTACTTTATTTTTGTTTCTTTTACATAGTTCACATACTTACTGATAGCTGAGAGAGACATTGCTGCTCATTACAGTGGGAGAGTATTTGTTACAGGTTTAGTTGGACATGCAGTGCCTAAAGGTAGAAGTTCAAGAGGGAAGACCGTCTGCCTCAATAATGCAAACATTGCACTGAGGGTATTTCCATTTTTCTTCTTGATAGGTTATGTAGTCAGTAAACATCCTTGAGGAACTTCTTTAGAAACTATTTAAAAGTCCCCCGACTTTAATGCTAATTTCATGGATCAAGTCCTTTCTTCCTCCAGATTGGCTGGCTGAATGCAATTATAGAATGGCAAGAGGAGTTTGTTGGAAATATGAGCTCTAGAGAATTTGTAGATACTGTCACCAGAGATCTATTAGGTAGCCGCGTCTTTGTATTTACCCCAAGGGGAGAGGTAAGATAGTGGATTGCATCACATATTGATATTTTCTTTTAATGAAAAAAAAAAGAAAAAAACAGAGGGAAAGAGAGAGAGAGAGAGAGAGAAAAGGATAAATTAACATGCAAGGGGGAGATTGTGCGTATCAGAGTTCTTAATATTTATCGATCGATTGCTTACAGATAAAAAATTTGCCAAAAGGAGCAACAGTGATTGACTATGCTTATATGATACACACTGAAATTGGCAACAAGAAGGTGGCTGCTAAGGTATCCTTTTTAGTTTAATTCTTTTTTGTTCATTTGCTAATTACGAACTTAAAAAATAATAGTAGTAGTAAATCTACGAGCCAATTTCCGTAATCTTAATCAAAAAAACAGTCTCGTTCCCTGAGATGTTCTTTCTAATATGATTAATACTCTGCACTGTTTCCGTTCTTTGTATTCATGTTGATCTAATGGTGTCTATTTTACTAGGAACTTATTTTTTTAATAGAATATATGAAGAGAAAAACATAGAGATAAAAACTTGTGGAGAAAAGAAAGTTCAAGCTATATTAAAGTAAAAATTATATTCTTTATCCACTCCAAACTTGACAAGCCATTCCTATTTTTCTGAGCTGAAGACAACTTTATATACTAGGGATGAGTGGAGTTTGGCTGAACACCCTGGGGGGTCGGGTGCGGGTTATGAAAGGATAGGTTCTTTCTTCATAATTCTTAATTAAGTAGCTGGAGTTTGGCTGAATATAATGGGTGAAAGGCCTGGTTCTTTCTTCTTAATTCACTAGTCAATTTGCTGTAAACCCATTGAATTTATATATCCTGTTGAGTTTTCCATGTGGCCTTTTGTTGCATTAGACCTTTTGGCTACCTTATTACCTGTTGCTTTTGGTGTTATTTTTGAGGTTTGGCTAATTTTGGTCTGTCAATGTCCAAATTAACTATAAACCTATCCAAGCACGTCCTTTACACTTCCATATTGCTTTGTTATCAATTTGTTTTTAATGTTTTCCATCCAGGTGGTTAATGGATGTCATATTCTATGTATGCATCTAATAGCTTTGACATTTAACTATGATGCTATTGTTTTTTTTTAAATATGATGCTATTGTTTTTTTTAAAGCTTTTATTTGGTTTGTTTGCTGGATAACTGTGATTGGAGAATAGGAAGCAGCAAGGCACATATAAAGGCCAATTCAAAGGACAGTCTCACTTCTTTGGGTAATTACCACTTTTAACTAAGATCCATATGCTTGGTTCTTTTTCAGAACAACATTGAAGGGTGCTTATCTTACTTTACTTTTGTTTTTTCATTTCTTAATACAATTTCATCTTCATTGTAATTATAAGCACGAGTTAAATTCTTCCCAGTGCTGCTGATGGTCCAAATTTACTGTATGAGGAACTTGATCTTGTAAAAAATATGAATTTAGCTGTTAAAGAGGAAATATATGATGATACAGGTATTGTTGAATAAAAAAGAAATTATTTTTTCTATTATTATAATTTTTTTCTTTAATCATTAAGGTATCTGCATTTTTCCACTTTGATTTTGGTCACATAATGAATGATTGTTTAATTAAATCATTTTGAATTGATTACTGATTCTTGTAGCCATGTGGAGAGACAAGCTAATGGAGTTTATCCAGTCAAACATTGGACATTAACCAATTCTTAGGTGAGTAAACTTTAAAATTTGTTATCTGCTTGGTACAAAATTAAATTTAATACTGAATATTTAAAGTGGAGCTCATGGAGATTGAGTATAGTACAAAAAAAAAAAAAAAATCCGCCGTAGTTACGTGCATGCATTGATTTATGTAAAGTCAGCCTCAGCCCATTGATTTCCATATTAAAACCAAGAAAACTACTCATTGTTTGCAAATACTTCGACGACATGTTTTAAAAATTTGGATTGGAGTCATCTAAAAAATCCATTCAGCCATATTATTTGAATATCAATATTGATTAATTTTGTGAATAAATTTTAATAATAATTTATTAAATATTTATATTGATTACTTTTATAAATAATAAATATATATTTATATTATTTTTAAAAAAATTAAAATATGTAATATTTAACTGTATTTATAATTCATTACACTAGTTTAAATTTCACATTAGTACGGTTGAGTGTCATGTATTCTAATTACTCTAATGCTGTTATAATTTATTTTTATTATTCATAAACTTGACAAGTACAAATGCTCATTCAGGATATGGTGGCAGAATGGATTTTGGTTTTCTGCTTGTTTGTTCACTTTAAAGCATGTTTTGCTCATTTAAAAGTGATTTTAAAGAGTTTTAGGTAAAAGCATTCCAGTATGACTACCCAGGATCATTTAATAAGGTGGTTAAGAATAATATAATTAATATTACCAGTATGTGTGGCATATCAGTGATCGGCCTAGTGATCGGTTACATAGATCTACCATTTTCATTTTTTGTTTTGAGGTAGTGAAATTAAGAGTAGAAGATGGAATGTGACGGGTTGTTTTAACTCTGAAAACTTTTTGCAGTGCTGCCTTATTAAATGCTGAGGTCTTGTTTATATTTGTAGTTATGACATGGGATTTGAAGAAACGTACTAATATAAGAATTGTAAAAATAGAGGCAGTAGGAAAATAATTTAATGGAATTTCTATAGTTTTTCTATATTTTGTATAGCTGTTGTAGCACCCTTTATAGTGTTGATTTGTACATAATAACATGCGAATTTCTTTGTTATTTTTTGTTCCCTCGGTTTTCTATTTTGCGGTGTGATGTATGTGTAACGGATGGCTTTTTTGTTTTCCTGAACAGTTATTGGGCATATATCTCATACAATGAAGGTACTTGCTTTTTGTTAATATGGTTAAAGATAAAAACATGTTGTTCTAGAATATCATTAGAAAGGAGAAAACATTTGTTATTATTTGTAATTTTATGCCTTAGTCTGTATAATGTTGCCATGCCTTGTGGCTGAGCTCAGAGTATGAAAATGGTTTTTGTGCTAATTTCTATGGGAATGTTTTTGATTTTCTGAAATTGCTTTTATGAAGTATTAGAATCGAGCATAAACTTTTGAAGGAAGCATTTTCCTTTTTGGTGGTATAACGGATACTTTTTATGGTTTTGTTTTGACGTGTGAAAGGCATAACTTACAAGTCTTTATTTTTTATGTGCATATGCATCATGCGTCTCATGCTCACATTTGATTCTCTAGTCTCAAGGAATGTTTCTTACATCATGTTTCTTCTTGCTAGAACTGGGAGCGTGGCAGGCTGTTTTCATTACAAGAGCAAATCGATCACAAGGTAACTTTCTCTTTTTCTAGACTGGGTTCCAGCAGACAGCTAGCCTTATGTAGCTAATATTAATATTCTTAAGATTTCAAACTTTGTTTTCCATTTGAAATTTGCATGCCCTGTGCTGATGTGTTTGTCCTGATGGAATTGAGTTCTTATTTTCATGGTGGGATATTTAATTATTTTCTGGTTAGGACAGTATAGTTCTTTTTTATACTCCTAACAGTGAGGGCCACTAATTCAAGTTTTGATGGACACTAAATTACGTATTGCGACGGATTGGCGACGGAAAAAGCCGTCATTAATGTTTTTACTTATGGGTGAATTTAGCAACGGAAGTTTATATTCCGTTGCTAAATTTGTCCAAGTCACTATCTTGCGGTGTTGAGTTTAAATTCCGTTGCTAAAAATAGCAACTGCCGAATTAGCAACGGAAATTTATGTTGCTAATTTTCGTTGTAATTTTTGATTAGCAACGGAAAATTGACTTTTTCCGTTGCTAAATTGCAATTTTCTTGTAGTGTAAATTGAATGATTTAGTGGTTGGCTATGTTGATTCAGAATATCAGGAGACTTGGACAAGGTGAGATCTTTGACATGATATGTGTTTATTCCTTTTAGTAGTGTCATTAGCTGGAAGCAACTTTGCTAGCTATTGTTGTATTGTCTACCATAAAGGTTGAGTATATGGTAGATACAGAAACGGTGAAAGAGGCTATTTGGCTATAGAGTTTGGTAAATGATCTTGGATTGACTCAGAAGCAGATTGTAATGATGTGTCAAAGGGCCATCATTTTACCAAGATTTAGATGTTCCATGAGTTCATGAAATGTATCGATGTCAAGCATCACTTTATTCGGGACATTGTATCTTCGGATATTATCGATGCGAAGAAAGTGTGTATACATGATAATCCAACTGATATGATGATCAAGGCAGTTCCAACTAATAAGTTTAAGTATTGCCCAGACTTGACTGGCATGTAGTAGTTAGTAGTGCCATTGTGAGTATAGTGTGAGAGATAAAGTGATAATATTAAAGTTGACTGAGGGAATTCAAATTAAGGGAAAGATATGTTGCGTTAGTTTGAAATTAATTGATATCCTAGAAATCCATGATATGTAATCATATTTTAAATAAGATTAGGATTAAAATTAGGACTCTAATCCTATCAAGAAAGGCAAATCATAGTTTTAAGAGGATTGGAATTTGCTAATTCTTGTATGATTGGGATAATTTTGAGTCCTATAGATGCACAAGAGATTAAGAAATTTAGAAGATAAAATTCATTAAGAGATTATCAAATTAGTGGTTGTAAAATTCTTTTTCATTATAGTAAAATTATTCGCCTTGTATTACTTGTTGGTGTAGGCATCCTTGATCTACCTACGTCAAAATTCTTGTGTCATTTTTCTTCTCTTTTATTTTTGCTTGTAGTTATGTTAGTTAATTGCATTTAATATCAACGCTTACTTACTAATTTATGTTTATAGGTTGTAATTTGAAATAATGATGATATATTTTTGCAAATGATTGAAAACTGAAAGTAAGAGTTCATTGGACAATTAAAATCGAAACTATTTGTCTAGTTAACCAATTTTAATGGGTTAAAGTTCCGAAAAATTTTACTATAATGAAAAAGAATGAAAACTGAAAGTAAGAGTTCATTATAATAAATTTTTCGCCTTAGTGGTTGTAAAATTCTTTTTATTCATTTTCTCCAATTTCCATACTCATCACATACAATTTCTACAATAATCCTCCGATCACCGCCATGAACCACCTTCTCAGTCGTACTCATCTTGTTTGTGCTAGTTTCAACTTATCAGCTTCGAATTTTCGTCAAACTTCCCGTTTCTTCTCCCATTTTTTTTTTTTTTGATGATATTGAGCCAGAATCATGGAAATCAATGGAAGGTACTGTTCGTTGCTCTGCAAAATATGCAGAGTTGTCCCCTATAAGCTTCTTGGAGAGAGCAGCAAAGGTTTACAAAGATAGAACTGCAGTGTTTATGGAAGTGTGAAGTACAGTTGGATTCAGACTTCTTCTTCTTATTATTATTATTTGTGACACCCTTATTTCCGATTTTAACCTCTACCCAGCGCCAATACAATTCCTCAACCAACCTTCAAAGTAAAAACTGGTGCTTTCAAGAGAACCTACTTCAGCATGATAAATAATTATCCATCGCAATGCATGCCTGAACTACTAAAACCCGTATTAATAAAAGAATTGATAATGCGAAACCAAGCAAGAGTAACAAAGACTATCATGCCACATGTAGAATCAACAGACTGAAGTTGAAATTATCATCCTAATCAGTAACCTGACATGGTGTTAAGCCAATAGAGAATTGACAGTAAATAAAAAAAATACAGTATATAATATTTTACAAATAAAGAAATATAGTGTATTTTTTTCTACAAATAAAAAAATATAGTGTATAATCTTTTGTAAATAAAAAATACACTGTATAATTTTTTGTAAATAAAAAATAGGTATGATTTTTTATGGATAAAAAAATACAGTATATAATTTTTTAAAAATAAAAAAATACGGTGTGTGATCTTTTATACATAAAAAAATATATGTATGATCTTTTGAAAATAAAAAAATACAGTGTATGATCTTTTGTAAATAAAAAAATACATTGTATGATCTTTTAAAAATAAAAAATACAGTGTATGATCTTTTAAAAATAAAATACAGTGTATGGTTTTTTGAAAATAAAAAATACAGTATATGATCTTTTATATATAAAAAATATAATCTATGATCTTTTAAAAATAAAAAAATACAGTGTATGATCTTTTATAAATAAAAAATACAGTGTATGATCTTCTAAAAATAAAAAAAATATAGTGTATGATCTTTTATAAATAAAAAATACAGTGTATAATTTTTTTAAAATAAAAAATACGGTGTATAATTTTTTTTTAAAAAAAATACAGTATATGATATTTTGAAAATAAAAAATACAGTATATGATTTTTTGAAAATAAAAAATACAGTGTATGATCTTTTATAAATAAAAAAATACGGTGTATGATCTTTTATAAATACAGTGTATGATCTTTTGAAAATAAAAAAAATACAATGTGATCTTTTCTAAATAAAAAATATAGTGTGTGATCTTTTATAAATAAAAAATATAGTTTATAATCTTTTAAAAATAAAAAAATATAGTATATGATCTTTTAAAAATTAAAAAAATATACTGTATAATCTTTTGAAAATAAAAAATACAGTGTATGATTTTTTATAAATAAAAAAATATAGTATATTAATCATGTTTTGATCAATTTACAATGAAATGCACAGTAATAATACCATAAAAGCTCAACTTTATGATTTATAACACTAAAATCACTAAACTAGTACCCTTTTCAATGTTTACATCAACTGTAAACTCTTTTAATTCTTAAATTTGGTAATGATGGCCCCACCAATCAACCATTTGGCCAACAAGAGCACAATTATATATGGATTTCCTTGAGACATTGCTTAAGTGCATTGCATCTTCAACTCTTATACACACAAAATTAAAATATGATTGTATGTTTATCTAATTGTTCTAAATTGCACCAGTTTAAGATGGATTTGATGAGATATGTGTGTATAACAGTTTTGTTTCTCTCTTGATTCTTCAAAAAAAAAAAAAACATGAAACTCTGACTTGTATAACATCAGACTGCACTAACATGAATCGGCATGACAAAGGTTTATTGAAATATGAACATCATGGATAAATTTTACAAACTTTGGGCATAAATTCCAATTAAGAGGTCAAACTACAAAAAATTAAACTACAGTGGCATAAATTCCAATCTGTAATAACTCACACAGACTCAAAACTCAAATTCAGTGTGAATGCTATCTTCACCTAACCAATTATTGAGCATAACCTCCGAGAACAAAGCAGCTCTGTCTGAAGAAGAATAAGTTCACTGCAAAATAATGGATGAGAGATTTAAAAGCTTTTGTTTGAGGCACTCTAATTGTGTAATACTGCTCAAGAACCAAAACGAATGCCTTGTTTGAAAATTGAAGCAGAGACTCAAGATTAGCAGATGATAGTTAAAATCTTATTCTTGTTTTCAAAAAAACTTGTATTAACCTTTTGCAGAAACAAAGATCTTCTAGTTTATGGAAGCCTTTACTTTATAAAATACTTTTTCATGCTTCAAAATTCTTTTGTGTGCCTTTAATTTAATCTTCAAGAGATTAAATTTATGCATCAAACTTTAACTATAAATGTTGGAAAGGAAGCAGAGGTAGTACACACAACAAACTAGCGATATAATCTTTTCCACTTTGAATGAATTTACAAAGGGTAATAGTGAGCAAAATTTACAGCATAAAACGATACATGCTGTCCAAAATATGCACAAATTGAAAACAGGTCAACACATGATATAATATATTTTTTTTAACGTGGTAAAAATTCTTTTGCTGTGAAGAATAAAAATCACATATACCTCTTTTCAGCTAAGCAAATGAAATCTACTACTAAAAATAATATCTTAAGATTTCATAGAGTCATAATATATGTCACAGCCAATAACTCTGTACTTCTCTGTTAGTTTCCCAATCCTATCTGCAATAGCATTGTGTAATACTTGCAATACATTCATTTTTGCAAGTGCTTTATTATCAAACAAACCTTTTATAATTGCAAGGATTTAATTGTTCAATGAGACCAACTTCCCACTTTGCATCAAAAAAATATTTAGATGGTTCAGATGATGCTACTCGAATAAAGGTTTCCAATAATGACATTGTACAAATAGAGTAAACATGTCATTTTCATCTAATAGGATGCAGTGTCTACTAAAGTATTAGAATATAATTGAAAATAAAATGTACAGTTTACTTGGAAATTGGAAAAGAAAAAAGTCTATAGATTTAGGCTGAAGAGAATTATGCTTACCGAGGAAACAGTGGATCAGCAGTGGATTCAACACTCGAAATGAGCCTGCGGTGACAAGTTTAATCAAAGATTTCAAGGTCAATTTCACCTATGATCATTAAACTTATACTTTATTATTCAAAAGTAACTGCCTTATTTTTTCTAATGGAAATATTATTGAATTTAGTACATTTTTTCATAAAAGTCATATTCATCGATTTTCGGTGATGATCTTAGCCGAAATAATGATGTGGCATGCCACGTCAGCAATCCTTTACCAGAATAATGATGTAGCATGCCACATCAGCAGCCCTTGCCGAAATGATGTGGCATGCCACGTCATCCGCCACATCAAGTGAAGATGTCACGTCAACCTTGAAATAAACAAATGAGAAAAGGACATATGTCAGTTCATTTGCCTTAACCAAATCGAAATTGGGTCATCCATCCAAATTGGGTCTTGCTAAGGTTATGGGCTTCCAACCTTATAAATTCATGCCGCTTCCTTTCTCTTTTCAATGTGGGATATGAGAAGCTTGAGAATATAATATTTTCATGATTTTTTTTTTGCTTTTTTAACCATTGAATCAATCACATTTTCATGATTTTTTTTTTTGCTTTAATCATTTCTAATTTTTTTATGGGATGTGTATGTGATGGTTAAAGCCAAAAAATTCATAAAAATGTGATGGATTCAATGGTTAAGAAAGCAAGAAAAATTATGAAAAAATAAAGTTTGAAAAGATTATTCTTTTTTTCAAAACCCTATCAGTGTAATCATATATGTATGACACAATGGGATACATATATGAGAGGCCAATGGAGATCCGCCACATCATGGACGTTAGGTTGTTTTACCACCAAATTTTTCCACCGTTGCGAGAGCCACTTCACTTTGACTTCAAGGGGAAGATTCGACGTTACGGTGGCTTGACAGCGTGAAGTTTTTGTCCTTTTGTCTCGGGAGCTGGGAACGGCTCCGTGCTGGCCATGGGTCCCACATGCCACAAGGCTTTTCCGTCGTTAACTGAAAGACTGTGTTTCATTTTGGATAAGTTTGAGAAGAATATTCTTTTTTCATAGTTTTTCTTATTACTTTCTTAACCATTGAATACATCACATTTTAATAGTTTTTTTTTGCTTTAACCATCACATATACATCCCATGAAAGAATTAGAAATGGTTAAAGCAAAAAAAAAAAAAAAACCATGAAAATGCGATGGATTCAATGATTAAAAAAGCTAGAAAAATCATGAAAATATCATGTTCTCAAGTTTTTCATATCCCACATTGAAAAGACAAAGGAAATGGCATGAGTTTATAAGCTTAGAAGCCCATCACCTGAGCAAGATCCAATTTGAATGGATGATCCCATTTGGATTTGATTAAACCAAATGGGTTGACATGTGTCCTTTTCTTATTTGTTTATCGAAAACCGGTGAACATGACTTTTATAAAAAAAGGTACCAAGTTCAGTGACATTTCCGTTAGAAAAAATAAGTCAGTTATTATTGAGTAATAAGGTCTAAGTTTAGTGACCATGGGTGAAATTGATCCAAGATTTCATGAGCAATAATATGAAAGTTTTGAGAAATTAAAAAAAAAAAAGAAAAAGATTTCATATTTGATTTATTTGCTTACTCCTTGCAAATAATGAAGGATTCACGCAATTAAAGTATCCAGTTGCTCCAATTCCTCCTACAATTGTTCAACATTATTGGTGGTGTAGAAATTGAGCATCAATTGTTAAAAGAAGAAATAAAAAATAACAAAACCTGGAGGAAATTGATTTTGTTTTGGAGATTGGAGATGGCAGCAGCCATCCGATGCTTGCCAAAGAAAATTGATTCTCTTTGATGTTCTGTTCTTGGCTCCTCTGGCGATTCAATTGATTGGAGCTGATCATGGATTGAATCCGATTCCATTGTCACATAAGCAAAGCAAAAATAGCTTTGTATGTAGAATAAACATCAATTGAGAATGTACCTATAAAAAGTTTGATCGAAGACAAATAGAAGAGTATAGCAACTCGACTAACAGGAGCTCGTGCGAAGTTTGATTGAAGATGCGGATAGAAGCCTGACAAGGGGAATAAGGAAAACCTAGTATTTTTGAAATAAATATATATAAAAAAAACTTGAAATGGGGTATTCTTGATATATAAAGTATAAAAATGAAAAGTTTTAAATATGGTCTGGTATTTTTGAAAATAGGTTTAAAAAACATGTTATTTGATGTAATTTCCTCTAATATTTATAGTGGCTAATGGGTGATAGGTACTCTAAACACTTAAGTGCATAGACTAATACACTGGTACAGTTGGTGGCTGATTAAGATAGGTAAATGACGTACGTCAGCAGCCATCCGATGCTTGCCAAAGAAAATTGATTCTCTTTGATGTTCCGTTCTTGGCTCCTCTGGCGATTCAATTGATTGGAGCTGATCATGGATTGAATCCGATTCCATTGTCACATAAGCAAAGCAAAAATAGCTTTGTATGTAGAATAAACATCAATTGAGAATGTACCTATAAAAAGTTTGATCGAAGACAAATAGAAGAGTATAGCAACTCGACTAACAGGAGCTCGTGCGAAGTTTGATTGAAGATGCGGATAGAAGCCTGACAAGGGGAATAAGGAAAACCTAGTATTTTTGAAATAAATATATATAAAAAAAACTTGAAATGGGGTATTCTTGATATATAAAGTATAAAAATGAAAAGTTTTAAATATGGTCTGGTATTTTTGAAAATAGGTTTAAAAAACATGTTATTTGATGTAATTTCCTCTAATATTTATAGTGGCTAATGGGTGATAGGTACTCTAAACACTTAAGTGCATAGACTAATACACTGGTACAGTTGGTGGCTGATTAAGATAGGTAAATGACGTACGTCAGCAGCCATCCGATGCTTGCCAAAGAAAATTGATTCTCTTTGATGTTCCGTTCTTGGCTCCTCTGGCGATTCAATTGATTGGAGCTGATCATGGATTGAATCCGATTCCATTGTCACATAAGCAAAGCAAAAATAGCTTTGTATGTAGAATAAACATCAATTGAGAATGTACCTATAAAAAGTTTGATCGAAGACAAATAGAAGAGTATAGCAACTCGACTAACAGGAGCTCGTGCGAAGTTTGATTGAAGATGCGGATAGAAGCCTGACAAGGGGAATAAGGAAAACCTAGTATTTTTGAAATAAATATATATAAAAAAAACTTGAAATGGGGTATTCTTGATATATAAAGTATAAAAATGAAAAGTTTTAAATATGGTCTGGTATTTTTGAAAATAGGTTTAAAAAACATGTTATTTGATGTAATTTCCTCTAATATTTATAGTGGCTAATGGGTGATAGGTACTCTAAACACTTAAGTGCATAGACTAATACACTGGTACAGTTGGTGGCTGATTAAGATAGGTAAATGACGTACGTCAGAAGATATGACAGGATGGACACCACTAAGGATGTTAGTTAGTTATATCATATCTAACCTATCTATTCGATCTTATTGACGTCTCTAAGCAATTTAACTTGGCTGATCATGGACATGTTCTCTTATTTATTGGGCCTTGAGCCTTAGGGTGTCATGGACTGAACAATAATGAGTGTTATCAGTTATCAAATAACTTTTTATTTTTATTATTTTAGAAGTTTCTTAATAATTTTTAGGTTTAATATGTAACTTGCCCCTTCAACTTACATACTTTTGTCATGCTGCCCCCTTAAAATTACATGTTTACCATTTTGATACTTATTGTTGAATATTTTTAATTATATAAACACCTTATATAGTTTTGAGCAGCGCATGTAATGAACGTGATCTACGTGACAACCATATCATTTATAACGAATAAAATAGCGACATGTGTCATTATATAATTTGTGAATTTTAGGGTGGGGGTGAGATTTTTTACCTGATTTTGTTACTCTCCTCACCCTCTCTCTTCATTCACCGTTCGCCGATCTGATTATCTCTTCCCATTGCCGGTAGAGAGAATCCAGCAACTGGGTAGTGAAATAGAGACTGCCAAATTCCATTCAACACAACAAAGGAAAAATGCAATCAGATCTGAAACAAGAATCTGATTAAATGGGAATCTGAAACAAGAATTTTGAATGATTTGGACACACACCTAAACTGATCAGGGTTTTCACTAGCAATCGAGAGATAACAAATTTGATTTTATTCATAGATGGACTTGATTTTTTGTGAAAATTAACTGATTTGCAGTTATTGTTGTGAAGATCTCTCTCCATCTCTCATACATATATAAGTATATATACATAATCTTAGCTGTAAGTCTATCCATTAATATATATATATACTGCAGCTTAGTTTTTGGGTCTGTTGAATTAAATTTTAGTCTGATGTTTGTTCATTCGGGATTGAATTTCTAGTTTGCAAATGCTATTTTATTAGGGGCTGCTGTATTTAAGGAATTTATGGGTTCCTTTTTCTTTTTGGTTCTATTTCCCCTTTATCAATAAACTCTCTGACTTGTAAAAAAAAAAAGTACGTTGATACTGCCCGAATAATTAAGATTCCCATTCACACCACACACATATCAACTCCAAAATAAGGAGCCCTTGGGTTCCATTTTAATGTGTTTAGAATAGGTGATAGGTTGTGTCTTATAATATGCGAGGATGAGTGTGGGCAGGAAAAACGAATAAAGTGTGTGTGAATGATTTGAATCTTCTTGTTATTTATGAGATAACAAATTCGATTTTGTTCACAGATGATGACCGAATCTACTTTGCCATCTACTGCTAGTAAAGATGCAGCAAAGGAAGATTTAATCTACAGCGGGAAACACATCACGGCAACTGCAGAATCAAAGCCAGAGCAGGTGAAAAATGAGATGAGTAAGTAGCCAACTTCACCATCTAATCCCACCACACAAGCACTGAATGGACTCAAAATTTTGATGTTTAGACGGGTTTTGGAGGGTTAAGGGTTTTTGGGTAATGGAGAGAGTCAAAAACAAAGGTGGGATCTTCAAAGAGAGGAGATGGGCAACGAGGAGAGCAAAGAAAGAGGGGCGGCAGTTCTCACGCTTTTTAAATGCATGATATACAATTACAGGTGCCACATCAGTGCACTTTATGCCACATGAGATGCCAAGTTAGTATTAGTAATTTATTCAACTTTAAAAGTTCAGCGATAAGTGTTAAAATGGTAAAAATATAACTTCAAGGGACGAGATGATAAAAGTATGCAAGTTTGAATACCGAGTTATATATTAAGCCTAATTTTTACAAAAAGTAGCTTAAATATTTTTTTTTCCACTCCTATTATGTGAAGCGGCGCTTATATATCAACCAAATATATCATTTATTATTGTATTCGTTGGAGAGAATGAAAAATACTTGTTAAAGATTAGAAAATAAACCAAAATAAAAAAATCAGCTTTTAAATTCTTGAACCAATCCCCAGTACATGATTTCCTAATTCTTTTTATGATAATACATTTTTGAGAGCAAAAAAAAAAAAATTGAGATTCGGATGCTGATCGAATTGAAAAATAACTAAATTTTTAAGCGTTTGAACTATACTATAAATATAATCCTTTATTTTGTTTGTTATCATATATTTTAATAAATGAAAATCCGACCTTATATTTGGTTTTAAGGATAAGAAAATAAATATGTCTAGTAAAATTTATGTTATATTTGACTCAATATTTTATTTTAGTGCTGTCAAATTACAACTTAATTTTATCTGAAATATTTTATGTAGAAAAAAACTTATACGGAATGGTTATAATTTCATTTCTCATCTTCTAAATTTAAACTTTTCATTCTGTAATTACTCCATAAAAATAAGGCTAATTACAAAAAGAAAATCTCTAAATTTAACTTATATTTCAATTGTACATTTAACATTTAAATTTTTTACTATTTGGACAGTAATAATTTGATACTCTTTCAATTGAGAGGCTCTTCCATTACATTTAACGAAATTTGAATTTTCTATTTAAAAAATCATTTTTGAACTTCTATTTAACTCTAAACATAATTAAAATTAATAATAAATTTATTTTATTTGTTCACAATCGAAAAAATATTTTAAAAAATTTTACATTCAATTTTGTGACTTTTTTGAAAGCTATTAGATATATATTTAAATAAGAGTAACAAATTTAAATAAAGTATTTCAATTTAATTATTCAAATTAATAGAATTTATTATTAATGTTTAGTTATATTAATAACTAAATAAAAATTTAAAAAATAATTTTTTAATAGAAAATTCAAATTTCCGTTAGGTTCAACAGAAAAGTTAATGGAATTTTTCAATTGAAAAAGTATCAAAACGTTAGTATCAAATTGATAAGAATTTAAACGTTACAATTGAAATATAGGTGAAAAGTTAAATATTTTTAGGTATCTCAAAATTAATTTGTATATTCATTAGTAAGTTAAATTTGTTTTAAAAACTGAAATTTCATGGTTTAAATACAATTTTTTTTATTAAAAAATTTTTATTGTTTCGAATTTGAAATCTCATACTATGTTGAGATTAATTTTATCGCTAGAAATGTTTCTTAAGGCTAAATACAATTTGATTACCAAGAAAGAGTTGAAAAACTAAGCCCCTTGAAATTTAGATATACTTTCCAGTTTCTAGCAAGTTCAAACCAAAATAAAAATTAATTATGATTTTCATATTATGGCCGTCAACACAATGAAACAAGGACAGGGGTCCAATAAGATATTGTAGTGGGTCCCACTTTGGTCCCTGTGATAGGGAGCCAACCAATAAAACAGGATTTCATTTTCTAGTGATGGATGTAAAAATTACTTTAGGAAAAAACGTACCAAAATGCCCTCGAAATTATCTCTGAGGAGCTTAAATGCCCCTAATATTTTTTTGAAGCAAATATACCCCTTAATTTTGAAAATTAACTCTGGTTTATCCCTTTGTTTACATTTCGTCTGGACTGGACTCACGGTGCTGACGTGGCCATCTGACTAAATTATTTTTGTTGACATGGCAGACACATGACGAAGGGCATGCCAGCGAAGCACCACATCAGCACCATGTGGAGGTGGGACCCACAACTTAAAAAAATTTTACTTTGCTTTCATTTTTTCCCCTTTCCCTCATTTCCCTCCCTTGCTAGCTCCTTCACTGAAATCATAGAAGTACGATCCCTCCACCTTGCTTTTGTTTTTTCCCCTTTCCCTCATTTACCTTGCATTCCTCACTATAATCTCTAATATTTTCCTCTATTTGCTTGATTTGTCTCTCATTTCTCTATTTCCCAAATTTCGCAATTTGAAAAAAGACAAAGAAAAACCTAAGTTACTTTAATTTGAAAAGCTATTCGGTTAACTGATATGAGAAAGAAATGTGTTGGGGTTATAAGATGTTTACTTAGGAAGAGGAATGAGAAGAGAAATGGAAAAGGGTGTTGACAAAGGAAGGCTAGAGATTCCCTGAAAATGACAGAAAAAGTGTCCACTGAGCATAGGTAACTATATTCCCACTAGTTGTTATATTTTTATGTCTGTGGTCTCGTGTTGTTTATTGTAGTTGGCTCATTCTTGTTGCCTTTTTATTGTTTATGTACAAACCCTATGGTAGACAAGGTTATTTAATAATTTACTGAATTAGGTTGTTGACTATTCAATGCCTTATATGTTGTATGTGTTTTATGTATTTTTTATTATTATTAAAAATAATAAATTAATTTTTCTTATATGGAAAATGGTTGTATTTAGGTTGGGTGTGTGAATATGATCAACACGGTTAGGTTGGATTTACATCATAATGGGGTGTGAAGAGTAGATACTGACTTAGGTTATGATGCTGGTGAAGTGTTTGTAATTGAAAATTATGACGTGGATAAATTATCCTTTTTTGATTTTAAGGCCTTGTTTAATGAGAAAACTGAAGAGAAAGGCATTAAGTTATTTTTAATGAAGCTTCCAAGTGGTTTTTATACTAAAAAATATGCAAGTATTGAGAGTGATATGGATATAGCAAAGCTACTGGATTTGATTAAGATATATGTTGAATTCAAAGTAATTAGGCTATTTCCAGTTGAAGATGAATCAATTAAGTTTTTTTTTTTGTTAATGCTTGCAAGTATGCTTTAATGAAATTAAGAAGGACAGGTATAATGCAGAAAATAATGTTGATGGAGATCCTGATCTGTTAATACCGGAAGTTGTTTTCATGCTTCCATCATGTGAAGAGGAAAGGGTGGGGACAAATTCAGATGTAAATTGTGACGGTGAAGAACGAAGGCATGGGGTTGGTGAAGAAGAACATCAAGATTTAGAGGATGAGGTAGATGTGAATGGTGCTCCATAAGAAGATAGTAACGAAGATGCACATGAGAAAGAGAATTCACACAGTCATCACCAAGATGAAGTCACAAATGAGTCTAATTCATGGGGCAGTTTGAACGGAGAAGAATCTGATTTTTCACTTTTATTTCTTGAAGATGAGGTGTTAAAGAGTGTAAGAAGAGAAAGAAGGAATAACAGCTATACAAAAGACAATTTGATAAGGCATATACAAGTGAAAATGACTTTTAAGGACATGAAAGAAACTCGGGAGGCAGTGAACATGTATTCAATTTGCAATGGGTTTGGGTTGAGGGTTAAGAAAGCAGATAAGTGTAGGACAAGATATGTTTGTGAAAAGGGATGTGCTTTCTTCTTACTTATTAATAAGGATAGTAAAGGTAATGGTGTGAAGGTGAAGACTATTAATGAAGTGCATGAATGCCTTACATTCTATGACAATCTAAGAGCGACTAAGAATTTTTTAGCAAATTATCTTAGGCAAGTTGTGTAGGAGGATCCCTCGATAAATACTGAGATGTTGCAAAAAAAAAGTTGCTGATGATTTGAATGTAAATGTAAGTGAATCAAAGTGTAAAAGGGCTAAAGGAATTATACTTAAGACAATAAAGGGGGATATAATGAGGAGTTTAAAATCATTAAAGCTTATGTAGAAGAACTAAAAAAAAAAAAGCAATCTGGGTTCATCGATCTATTTGGAGTTAGATAGAGGACAGTTGGAGAATGGAAGAAGGGTTTTCAAGAGACTTTTTATCATGTTTAAAACCTGTAAAGATGGCTGGAAATCCGGATGTAGGCCCATTTAGGGTTGGATGGTGCATTTTTAAAAGATCTTTATAACAGACAACTATTAGTCAATGTTGGGTAGGATGGAGAAAATCACATCTATCCTATTGTATGGGCCATAGTGTCTAAGGAAAACAAGTTCAACTGGGCATGGTTTATTAGGATTTTAAGGGATGAGCTGGCACTTAGAGATGGAAATTCGCTCACAATCATGTCAGATATGCAGAAGGTAATTTTTATATTTTTAAATCTTTCTATTTATTGCAATTGATGGTGTTTGTTGCTATTGTCTGTTGATGTTAGCTACTAGTTTACATGAGCATTCTGATAATACTCTTAAATGGATTGAGCTTTTGTAGTATATGCAATCAAGGCCTGATGACGTCTTGCATTTCATTCCAAACTACATGTACCATTTCAAATTTCATCTACTTTTCTTATTTAGCTCATTTCAAATTTAATTATTATTCTTGGTTATTTTGGAAACCTGCAACATAAATTGAGATAAACACATCAATCTTTGCAATTCCATTCCTAAAGTGGTAAGAGATACACCTTAGCATCTAATGATTTGTTGCACGCATTGTTATAAATTTTATTAAAACCTTAAATCTACATAGAGACCAGTATAACATCTCAAACAGATAGAACATGTATATGTACATGAGCATTCTGTGTTTTGTTGCTACAGGTTTACATGAGCATTCCATGTTTTGTTGCTGCAGGTTTTCTTAATGCTATATTATCTGTACTTTATCTTCCTGCTATTTGATGCAAGTTGAGTATTTAAGTTGCTGCTATTTTATGTTGCATGTTGCTGATTTTTTTAACAGGATACGGGGTCAGGTTCCACTACAAACAATGAAAATCTAATAATAGAACATCCTCCAACAAATTATAGTCATATTGTGACTGATCAGTTGCACACTCAAGGTTCACAGGTGTCAGGAGTTTCCTAAGTCTCAAAAAATGCTACTTATGTCAGAAATAAGAAGTCTCGAAAAATCTAAATGACATTACCTAGTAAGTATAAGTCCTCCAATCTATCATAAAGGCTATTTTGATTCAGTCCACAATTTTGTTGAGAATCTAGTTATACCTAACATATCCATTAATAAAGTTGTACATCATACACTTAACAATACTATAAACCAATAAGTTTATATATGACAATGGAAAGTTATCTTTAAGACAAGTTTTGTTCAAATCCCTATAGTCATCACACATTCGAACCTTCCCGTCTTTCATAGCTACTGGAACAACATTAGCTAACCAAGTGGGATACTAAACCTCTATCAAGAACTTGGCCTTAATCTATTTGCAAACTTCCTTATTTACATTCTTAGCCTATTTTGGTCTGAGTCTGTATAGCTTTTGCTTCACTGGCTTACAATCTGGGTAAGTTAAAATGGCATGTTTTACGACATGCCTAATAATTCCCAGCATATCATCGTAGGTCCAGGCAAAAACTTATTCATATTTCTTTAGTATTATCTCAAATTTTATTCTTTCCCTAGGAGTTACATTGGATGCAATTAAAATTTCTTTGTGATCATCCTTTATTCTAAGATTAAATGGAGTACTATTGGTTGAATTAATGTCAAATATGCTATGATATTCATGATTAGTGCTATGTATGATGCAATTAGATGAGACATCACACAAATAAGCAAAATTGTTCGTATTATTAATATAACTAGGAAAGCATACATCATTATTGAACATTTTTTAGGAGCATAAATGACATCAGAAAATGATTCATCTTCAAATTTAGTTATTGTAGAGGTTGATGCTTCTCCATCTTCCATCTTTGACACTAATTGTAGGGGTTCATTTTCAACTTGCATTAGCTCGAGTTCAATCTTCTCCTTCCTTTTAATCTTAGCGGCTACCAATTTCGGCGTCATGACTTCCTCGGGATAACCCATATTCACTTTTGAAAGCTTGTTCATAACTTCCTTATCCCAAAACTCTAGTGTAGGCTTTACAGTCCCTGAACCTATTCGAAAACATTATTAAAGATCTAAAAACCCAAAATTAACTTATCAGTATAGGCTCAACTTTATCGTAGTACTTACATACCTAGGAAGCAGACATAAAGCTCTCTAGTATGTGGGGGATTCCGACTATCTTTGGGCCACTCTTATCCTTATTAGATCCTGAAATATATTCGAAACCCTTTCTGTCGTTCTGTTCTACTGGAACAATGGTCTATTGAAGTCCTTGTGAATTCTTACCTAAGTTAGCACCAAGAAAATTACTCATTTTCCTTATCATGCTAACCACCTAAGGATTCTCAAACTATTCTTGCTCCTTCTTATCACCAACGGTAGCTATATGAAATCCATTAGGAGGTTAGTTGGCTATCTACAACATTGAAACTTGACCCTCTCTAGCAGCTTTGATAGTGACTATGCCTTATTCATGTGGAATCTTGATCATCTAAATAAAGAATAGAGGGTACACCTCTTAGCTTATGGAACCATGGTTTACCCAGATGCAACGAAAAGTTAGCTAGAATAGGTAGTATTATAAATTTTGCTTTAGCCAAAATAGGGCCTATCCTCACCATAATTTTAAAAATATCGATGGTTTGCCTTTTAGACTTGTCATAAGCGATAATAGTGAGATTGGACTTGCTGAGTACTGATTCTTCTATGCCATAAGCAACTAAAGCTATAAAGGGGCAAACATTAATCGAATACCCGTCATCCACTATTGCACAGGTAGTGTGCTTGCCATTTACTTCGGCTCAAATGAATAACGATCGATTATGTTTACGTCCTTCAATAGGTAAGTCTACATAAGCAACTTCCCTCCTTCATGAGATAGTTCAGGTACCAAGATAATAGTTTTCTTACGTTGAAATACTGCCTTTAGACAACTTTTATAGCTGAAAATTCTGTTGTCCTTCCTATACTACTACCGCTGGGGTTACCAGTGTTTTTACCAAACCCTTTATTACCATAATTCTTGTGATTACCATAGTTCCCATTAGCTGCACTCGCTTTCTTAATCAAATACTCATTTTCTGCTTCAATAGCTATATCTTTAAAGGATTTTTAGTCCTTCAATCACTTTATCTTGAGCCCCTTCTTAAGATAAGGGTTCGCATTCCTGACTAAGGGATTCCCAGTCTTTCCTCCAAAAAGGTACTCATGGAAGGATTCATTTGGCGTTTACTGTAATAACCCCAAATCTTTTAAGGTGACTTATATTCGAGTGCTACAATCATACTGCCTCAAAAATTCCTCAGTCAATATATCCTAATCTTCTTTTGTCCTCCTATCTAGCTCATGGTACCATCCAATTGGGGGACTTATAAGGCTCAAGCTGATGTAATCTATCTTTTGCCTTATGGTGAGGGTTGTCCCTTTCATGACTACCACATATTGTTTAATATGAGTACAAGGATTTGAAGTACCATCAAACTTTGGCAAGTTTGACATCTTAAACTAATTGGGAAAAATACATTTATAGTCCAAATCCATATCCTCAGGACTGATACCTTTTCCAGCTGAAAGCACCCTAGCCATGGCTTTTAACCTTTCCTTCATCTTTTTAATGGTTGGATCCTTAGCCTTTGGAACATTACTCCTCACTATCTGAGAACCTTATGGTTCTTTATCATTACTGACAATAAAATCATACTTAAGATCATACTGTGCCAAACCTCCTTCTCTCCTTAGGTACAACATTTCTAGATTCAACAGCTAATGGTGGCACCAAAGTAACTGCTGTAGAAGTCCCCCCAAAAGGGTTGTTTTGACTCATTCAGAAGGGGGTGCACTTGATTGAGTGCCAAAAATAAGAGGCAAGTTAGCTGTTAAATTGGCAATCATGGACATTACTCACTTTTCAAAGTTGTCCATCCTCTTATCCAAGTCTTGAGGGGTTGAGGTACCCATTGGTAGTATGAGAGCAACCATATTAGCCCTCACTAGGTGTTCTAACAATTGCTTTATATCACTTGAACATAATTTTGAACCTAATTTTGATGCATTGGACTCTTGTTATTGAAGAAAAAGCTCTCTAACAAGCAACCTTTTGGACTCTTGAACCATCTAGGCAAGTGATCTATGATGGCTAAGGAAACAAAGAGTTAAAATGATGCATGACTTGCATGTTATACATGGTCATGCAATGCAACATTGACAACCATATACAAGAAGCCTCCTAACCTAATCACTCCCACACATGTGGTCACACAATCTCTATCCTAGGTGGTCTTAGTCCAAAGGTCAATAAGAAATCCAATGAACACGTATAGTGCATAGTGGAAAATTAGCAACATAACCTCTTTTAATGTAGGCCTAGGCATATAGGTGTTGACCATTATGTATTTAAAAAATTTGAATAAATTGGTTCAACCCTACCAAGGCATGGTAGCCTTTGATGAGTAACCACCTAGGGGCAAAAGCTATAGTCATTACATAGGTTTGAAGTCAAATGGTGAAAATTTAGGGCTATCCAAACATGGTCCCTAACAATAGAGCTAGCTTATCACGAGCATAACGACTGATAAGTCACCCTTTTATATACTGATTAGTAAGAAACTTAAGGGCTGGTGGTCCTCCTTGACACCTCTCTATGTAGAGTGAACATAGGATGTGCTTTAGGAATACATCGAGGTTAAAATAGGGATGCCTAACTTAATTCTAAGGCTTTAGCATGAATGCTGACCGGTGTCTAGCAAGTGTTCTAGATCAGTTAAGTAATATAGGAAAATAAGATTAAGGTCCTTAAATGTCGTACCCTAGAGATTATGTATTCTAGATTTTATAGTGAACAATGTGTGAAAGAATTCCTAAGTTTTAAAATGATTATTAATTAACTAAGTTAAAAGTAGCAACTAAATAAATCAATTAATTACAAATTTAAAAATAAAGCAAGATATAAAATATGATAACAATCAATATTTAAGGCACTTATGCTAAGGGACTATCCACCTCAACTTTTATTATAATGCATGACTTAATTAAAAGTAACACAAGTAGTTATGGAAACCAGTTAAAAATCAGATATCTTGCTCAGAATATCGTTCTAAGTATTAAACCCTCAGATTATGAACAATCTAACACCTAGCGTAACTGTCTGGTTTGTGAACTCCTAAACCTTTATTAGATCCTCTTTCAAGAAATCTAATTCTAGTCTATTCTTAATTTAAATTTTTAGTTCTAAATCAACTCTTGAATAACACATTATTGCCTCAATTTTTAGAACATAATCATGCATCTATCATGAATGAAATCAACTAAGAACATGCAAATCATTGGTTAAGATTAAATTAACAATCAAACATTTATTAAATAAATCAAACATCAATTCAATATAACCAAAGATAAGTTTCAGCCCAAAAATTAAGAAATAAACACACTTGTATTAAGATTAAGCTCAAATTAGAGTTATTACAATAAAAAAAATGAAGGTTTAAGTTTCCCTTAGCAAAAGTAAGAAAAACTACTCAATGTTCATCATTGAAATAATTGAAAAACTAAAATAAAAAATTACAATACACATAAGGTCTTAAGATCCTCTTAATGTCTTCACAGAACAACCAAATTGCAATTTCAAACCCTAAGAAAATTGTAATCTTCAAATTAAGTCTAAAATTATGAAAAAAATTGACCCTTTTTTAAAATTTTATGATAAACACACTTAAATGCCCTAGAGTGGAAGAATCCAGGTGCCACTAAACTTTCTAAACTTGCAAAATTCTTATGAAAGTCGTAATTTTTATCAATTGCCTCGATAGGGTTGAAATTTAACCTAACCAAAGTGATGAATCTCCTTTAAATTTGCCTTGTGTCTCAGTAGGGTTGAATTTTAACCCAACCGAGGTGTTCAACTCTGCCTTCTCTTTATCAAGACCTTAGTAGGGTTGAATTTTAATCCACTCGAGGTGTTGGCTACTGGACTTTAACGACACAAAATCTTCCTCTAGGAAACTTGGTTGGGTTGATTTCCAACCCTATCAAGATGATTTATTTTTTTCTTCAAAGATACCTACAAAACACCAAAATGCAATTAAACACATACAAATCAAAGAATTATAAAATTAGACACAAAACCAACTAAATTGACACTAAAATAACTCCTAAACACATAAAGAAATATAATTATAATTCAAAGTTATCAAATGCAATGCAAATTTTTGAAGAAAGATAAAATTATTTAATTTTAAGTCCATTTATATTCTACTAATCAAAAGTACTTTCGGAGCAAAGTCTCATGGTCCCCAATGGAGTTATCACTGTGACGTATGGTTTGGATAGCATGTGCAGTTTTACTTGTTCTCATTGAAAGATGGAAAGGAGAGGAAATGGAAAGGGTACATGGGATAATAACCATTCTATCTGGATCAAGATCCACTTTTAGGACTAGCCAGACAAAAGGGTCTCCCGATCAAATGAATGCTATGCATCTATATTGGGCACCATAAGGCAGGTATAAAGGAATTATCACCCTATAAAATATTAAAAAAATAGTGTTCCGGCCTTATAAGGCCAAAACCAGAGAGGGTTTCAAACCTTACTCTTATTTCTACCTTTGATTGAACTGTAATTGGGCTTTGAAATTAATTGTTTTATCTTTCTTCTCATACGGATAATCATGCATATAAAAATAAAGGCACACTCAATCAAGTTTGGAAATAAACATACATAAAATGAGTGGTTCATTTATGATCTATTTAGATGGCAACATTGATTCCCGCATGCATATTTACAGAAAGACTTTTGTGGTACATTTTGAAATAAAAGTGGGATGAGTGATCCCATTTTATTAGAAAAATCCCATATTAATTAATTATTTGCTAAATCATTTTATATTATTTACAAAAAGACTTATTATTTACATGTGTGATTTTTAGGTTTTAAACAGGACACTGGTCCAGTTTTATTAATAAAAAATTCCAATTATTTAATATAAATATTTTTATGTAATTTTTCCTTTTAAAGGTCGAAAACTCCCTTTTTATTATAAACCCAAAATAATAAATAAATAGAAAATAAAAAGGAAAAATAATTAATTACATATTAAGGAAAGTATCTAAAATTCCTAAAATATCTAAAAAGTTTGCTACGTTGTATATGTCAAACTGCACTCACAAACACGCATTAAATGCATGAAGTGACATAAGAAAATAAGTAAATAAGCAAAGTAAATAAATAATATAAATGGTGAGATAATAATAATAATAATAATAATAATAATAATAATAATAATAATAATAATAATAATATCTACATATCAAAGACATAATAAAAAAAAACATACAAAGAACACAAATATACATTTAAACTAATAGATTCACGCAAACATTTAATATAGCAAATTTAACATATAACATAATTTAATAAATAAACATAAATATAAAATTATAAACATAATATATAAAATAAATTAAAAGAAAATATTAAATAATACGGGTGTAACTTATGACCATTAGGTCAAAATCACATCGAGTTAGATTATTTTTTTGCGTAAATCCTTGCCAATTCAGGGTTTAAAATCATAAAAAAAAATAAAAATATCTAGAACATTTAAAAAAAGATATAAATAATATATACAAAGAAAATAAGTTGAACAAATTAAAAATCACATTTTTTCATTAAAAATTACATTTTTAACATATAAAAGTTATTAAATCTTATTATTTTATATTAAATAATCCATATCCAGTCAAATATTATGCAAACTATCCAAAACTTAGTCAAATCCACAACATCCAATAGTAAAAGTATATATCTGATCCAAGTAGATAACAGGTTAGGAATATGCCGTATCGTATTGTGTCGTTTATTATCATATCATACCATATCGTATCATGTTGTAGCATACCATATTGTTAGTTATCATATCGTATTGTGCCATATTCTTTTAATTTTTCTCTTAATTTTTTACCTCAACACTAAAGGGGTGCCATTTGCTTTTCCTCTCAATTTTTTAGCCCATAATTCAAAGGGCCCATTTGCTTTTTCTTTAACTTTTTTTAGTTTTAATCCAAGGGGTAACCTTTTTTTTTCCTCTCAATTTTTTCGTTCATAACTCTAAATATTACTTTTATGTTTATTTCTTAATTTTTAAGTCTTAGTCCATAGTCTTTTAATTTTCCTCTTAATTTTTTTGCCTTTAGCCTAAAAGGTACACCTTTTTATTTTTCTCTCAATTTTTTACCTCAACTCCAAGTGGTACTTCTTTTACTTTTCCTCTTAATTTTTTTTGCTTATAACTCCGAAGTGTATAAGTAAAAAAATGAAAATAAAATCGATGTGAGAGGCTTGGTTCGGTTCAATATTAAGGTAAATCTTAAATAGTTAAATTTATATAAAAAAATTCTAACTAAACCAAATTATATGAGTTATGTACTTGAGAAATATACCATATTGTACTATAATGCACGCCAGAGTCGTGCTCATTTTTTGGGTTCACTCTTGGAGGTCCGCTTTTAGGGTTCGAGACCATAAGAGGCTCACTTAATTCATAAATTTGCTACTTCACACTAAAAAGGGATCAAGCCCAAATTATTATTGATAGTCAACCCATGAAAGCGTCTACTAATAGGCCCAAAAAAGGTAGATGTCATGGAGTTACCACCCAACAGAACATCGGGAAATGATTCTCGACCTTTTGATGCCCAAATAGAGACTGGTATTCGGGACATCACTTTTATTAGGCATCTTGGTTTGGTGTTTATTTTATAATTGAGTTTTATACTTAATCCCCTTTCGTCTCTCACATGATGTAAAACAATTAAAATTAAGTAAACATCCCATCCACATAAATAAGGCAGCAAAATAAACCTACTTAATTATTATATAAGCAAATTGTCCTCATAACCACAACAAAATAATATATATACATAAATCAGGGAGTTCGATTTAGATTGGGAACATTGGTTCCCTCATGCATATTTTACAAAAATCATAGTTTTATCTCGTATTGATTTGGGCTAAAAAATTAGATATTGGTTCATGCTTTGAAGAAAAATCCAATTAATTTGGTAGAAAACATTTTAAATGCCTCTTTATTTTATCGTGCACAAAAGCCATTTTTACTAATTATTACATCCCTGAAATAATAATACATCAAGAAATAAATACCAAATAAATGAGTAAATAACCACAAAATAATAGCTAAAATCAAATTAAAGCCATAAATGAGCGAATAATAAAAAGTAGGTAACTGAGGCAACCGGATCGGGCTGAAGATGGTGACTGACTTGGAAGCATGATTTTCCATGCAAAAAATCACACAAACCCTTCAACGACAAAGATATTGAACACTTGAAAAATCATACCAAAAAGATAAATTAATAGTACTGTAAATAATGCGACAAAAAATAATTACAAAATAAACTATATAAGCCGGATGGAATTAAGTACAAAATTTCATCATACAGAGTCCAAATCACATCAAATAGTGACAAAAATGATAGAAAATGAATAAATTACATAAAAGATACATAAATACATGAAATTACCTAAAAAAATTGCCCAAATACACTTCATGATGCCTAAAACCAAGCGAAGGATGGCCACAAACGAGCGAGGAACGAGATAAGGAGACGAGCTCTTGACGTCCCATCTGTCGGATGACAGACGGTCGTCCGTCGAGTCGTTTTCCCATACTTAGAACAATTAGTGTCCATTGTAAGCCAAAAGAAACCTTAGTGAATAATCTTCTTAGTCAAAGCTAAACTATTCATGTGGGATCCACAAACTCCCACATACACCTTCTCTATGACCTTCCTCGCCCATCAAGTTATCTGTTGTAGAGTACTCCTCCTACGGTGATGAATTGGGTAGACAATTTGTGAATCAATCTCTAGTCCTTTTATCAGCTTCATCAAGGAACACTGACTTTTCTAAATAATTTTGAATGTCATAGGACCAATGTTTTCCATCATCCACTTTGATGTCTATAATCCGTTCATCCTCAAAGCATGGCTTGTTAGAACTCAAAATCAGGACGGGCTTTATAGTCACCCCTTTTGGATTATCCCAAATAAATACCAAGGTAGCCAAAGCATTTGGTAGCTAGTTCTCCTCTCTAGGCATATACCCAAAAGTACAAAGCTCAAACTATCCACTCAAAGCTTTTAAACACTTGAGATAAGGCAAAAATCGCTCTTTCTTGATCGACTATTCACTTTTTACTTAATAAACTACTAATGATAAGTCTTCGAACACTTCTATAGATTTTGCCCCCATAGCTAATAAGGCTTCCAACCCAAAGATACAGGCTTCATATTCGGCTTTATTATTTATGGTCTTATACCTTAACTTCTTAGCAAGTGGCATTTTCTCTCCATCTGGGGTGACCAAGATTACCCCTACTCTAGCTCCTTTACTGTTCACGGCTCTGTCAAAGTACATCTATGAACCTTGCACTATTATGGCTGCAACATGCTAATCAGGGAATTCATAAGTTACCTCTTCTCCTTTTAAATGTTCATTAGCTAGGAATTTTGTTACTGCTCTTTCTTTAATGGTTTTCTTAGTGATGTACTCTATGTCAAACTCTTATAAAAGAATCAATCATCTTTCCATCTTTCCTAAAAGTGAAGAAGCTTTCTATAAATACCTAAGAGGGTTCTCTTTGGCCACTGCTCATATTCTGTAAGAATGGAAGTAATGTCTTAGCTTCTTTGATGCCCATATGACTGCCAGACAAATATTCTCCACTTTTACATACTTTGGCTCATAAGGAAAAAACTTCTTACTGAGGTAGTATACTGCATACTTAATCTTAAAGTCATCTTCTTAAGCCTTTATTGCCTCTACCGAATTATCCTCTATGGAAAAATATAAAATTAAAGGTTTACCTGCCTAAGGCGATCTTAATACCAGTAGATGTAGCAAGTATTCCTTGATGGTATTAAATGCCTTTTGAAAATCCTCATTCCAAACTACTGTCTGATTTTTCCTAAGCAGCTTGAATATTGGTTCGCATATTGAAGTCAACTTGACTATAAACCTACTTATATACTGAATTCTCCCTAGGAATCCTCTAACTTCTTTTTCTTTTTGTGGTATCAACATTTCCCTTATGACTCTTACCTTGTCAGGATCTACTTTTATTTCTCTCTGGCTCACTACATGCCCTAAAAGCTTACCTGAGGTAACCCTAAAGATGCATTTTTTTGGATTGAGGTGAATGTTTTACGTACTGATCCTATAGAAAAAGTTCTCTAATGCCTCAAAATGACCTTCCCGGGTAACCGATTTGATCATAATATCATCCGCGTATACCTCTATTGGTTGCCATCCTTTGGTAGGTAGCACCTGCATTCTTTAGGCCAAAAGGCATGACTCATAGGCATATGTCCCCCATTTAGTTATTAAGGTTGTCTTGATCTGATCCACTATCTTGTTCAGAATTTGATTATACCCTGCATATCCATCCACGAAGCTATACATGGCACAGGCAGCTGCATTATTAACTAGAACATCTATATGAGGCAAGGGAAAATAATCATTGGGATAGGCTTTGTTCAAGTCCCTATAATCGATAAAGACCCTGGCTCTTCCATCCTTCATTGCTATAGGGACTACGTTTGCCAACCACGTGGGGTATTAGACTTCCACTAAGAACTTAGGCTCTATTTGCTTTTTGGCCTCATCTTTAACCTTCTCAGCCCATTCTCGTCTAAGTCCTTTAAGCTTTTACTTAACTTGTTTGTACCTAGGATATGCTGGAATGACATGTTTAGAAATTTCTCGATTTATTCCCAGTATGTCTTCATAGGTCCAGGCAAAGACTTTTTCATATTTTTTAATATTCTCTTAAATTTTTCTCTCTTCAGAAGTTATGTCCAATGCCAATAAAATTTCTTTCGGATTTTCTTTAGTTTCGAGATTAAATGAACACGTGCTTGTTGAGTTAATGTCAAATATAAATGGTTTATGATCATGATTATGCATATTGAAATAAGAAGAAACATCACACAAGTAAGCAAATTTGTTCATCTTATTAATATAATCAAAAGAGTAATCAATGTTCTCTTCAAAAAGTTCAGAAACATAAACAATATCAATAAAAACATCATCTTCGATCTTGGCAGCATTAGATGTCTCTCCATTCTCAACTTCTGGTGGATTCTTAATCTTTACCTTATCTTTGCCTTTCAACTAAACAACAAGTAGCTTCTCTATTAGAACTTCTTCGAGCACTTTCTTGTCCCAGGCTGAATGGTGCAATATAATCCTTTTATCCAAGAATCCCTCAACTGGCTTGATAATCCTTTGTTTCCAATCAAAGACATTGTTGAACAACTTAAAACCTGACACTACTTTACCCTCTATTAGCTGAGGTTCATTCTCTCTATGGTAAGACAAATACCTGAAGCTGGTATAAAACTCTAGAAAATATGAGAAATCCCTTTCACCGCCTCTTTCTCCTAGCCCTTCCTACTGAAACCTTCAAATCCTAATCCCTTTTTATCCTTTTGACCCTTAGCATCTATAGCAGTTTGAAGCTCTTAGGAGTTCATCTTCTTCACCATGTTAACCACTTGAGGATAATCCACAAAGCTATTCTCACCTTCTTCATCACTGATGGCAGACACATGGAACCCACTGAAAGGTTGTTTAGCTATCTCAAGTACAGACACCTAATTCTCCTTTGTAGCTTTAATAGTAACTACTTGACCATTATGGAGAATTTTAATCATCTGATGTAGCATGGAAGGCACTCTACCTAGCTTGCAAAACCATGGTCTTTGTAATAGCAAAGAGAAATTAGTCGGAATAGGCAGTACCACAAACTCAGCTTCTATCTCGATAGGCCCTGTATTCACTAAGGCCTTGAAGGTCCCAACAGCTTGTATTTAGAATTGTCATAAGCAGAAATGGTCAAGTCCGACTTACTCAGCATGGTCTAATTCAATCCAAAAGTCGTGATTGTTACTAAGGGGCACACGTTGATGGAAGAACCATCATCTATCATCACATAACCCGTGTGTTTCCCATTCACCTAGGTCTTAATATATAAGGGACGGCTGTGGTTCCTTCCTTTAGGAGGCAGATCAGCATCAGAGTACACATCATTCTCTTCTATTCTTCCTTTGACCAAATCTAACAGCTCAGATGTTGAAATGGTAGTAGCAACAATGGACTCACTTAGGGTTTTAACTAGCTTCTGCCTGTGCAAAGGAGATTGTCATAGTAGGTCCTAGATTGATATTTATATATTGGTATTCTTCAGCTATTTAATGATTTGATCTTCCTTAACTTCTCTTTCTGTTGGCACTGTGGTAGGATTTGGCTTCCTTTTAACCTCTGGGGCTACTTTTCTACTCTTTGTGACTGCCTTAACCTTTTCTCTCCCCCTACTTCCTCTACACTCTCACTAGCTTCACTGGCTAAACTTTAGATATCAATGGGAACCAAAGCCCCTTCATCTTCACTCTCTGTAAGAGTATCCGAACAATCAATCATATAAATCGGCCGATTTTCTTCAACTAGCTTAGTTACTTTAGGGGTGGAACGAGTAACAGCCAAGTACTTATTCATATATAGGTCCTTTATCACATACCACTTAGGTAAGCTAGACCAAATCATGAACAATTGAGGTGGCACAATATTATAACCTCCCTTTTTATTTTTATCTCTCTTCTCAAGATCTGAAATCTGCTTGTTGTCTATCAAATCCTGAATCTTATTCCTTAAGCTACAATAATAATCAGTAAGGTGCCTCATGTTCTAATGGTATACACAGTATTGATCCTCCCTATGATGGGGTAACCCTTAACTTTTTGTTGATCTTGGGTGCAACAGTTAAATCTTCCCTTCTTTGCTCAGTCTATATAATGCCCAAGATAGCGATTTTCTTAGGTTGAAATAATGCCTCTAATTAGCCTATGTAGCAGACACTTCTACAGTTTTTTCAGTTCTAGTAGTTTACCCATTGCCTTGTTATTATCGATATTCCTCCTAGCATTTTTACTATTCACCTTTTTGGCTAGATACTCTCCTTTAGCCTCTATAGATATATCCTTTAATGACTCCCAGTCTTTCAAATCCTTCATCTTCAAAGCATCCCTTAGGTACATGCTTGCATTCTCAATGAATAACCTGATCTGATCAGCTATGTTTAGCTTTCTCTACATCTCTAACACCCTATTCCTCTACCTAGTGAGGTACTTATGGAAATAATCATCATGTTTCTATTGGAGTAGCTCAAGGTCTTTTAAAGTAACCTTCATCCTTGTGCTGCAATCATATTGCTTAAGGAATTCCTCGGTCAATAGATCTCATTAATATAATCAAAAGAGCAATCAATGTTCTCTTAAAAAAGTTCAGGAACATAAACAATATCAATAAAAGCATCATCTTCAGTCTTGGCAGCATTAGATGTCTCTCCAGTCTCAACTTCTGGTGGATTCTTAATCTTTACCTTCTTTTTGCCTTTCAACTGAACAACAAGTAGCTTCTCTATCAGAACTTCTTCGAGCACTTTCTTATCCCAAGCTGAATGGTGCAGTATAATCTTTTTATCCCAGAATCCCTCAACTGGCTTGATAATCCCTTGTTTCCAATCAAAGACATTGTTGAACAGCTTAAAACCTGACACTACTTTACACTCTATTAGCTGAGGTTCATTCTTTTTATGGTAAGACAAATACCTGAAGCTGGTATAAAACTCTAGAAAATGTGAGAAATCCCTTTCACTGCCTTTTTCTCTTAGCCCTTCCTACTGAAACCTTCAAATCCTAATCCCTTTTTATCCTTTTGACCCTTAGCATCTATAGCAGTTTGAAGCTCTTGGGAGTTCTTTCCCAAACCAACACTAAGCAGGGAATTCATCTTCTTCACCATGTTAACCACTTGAGGACAATCCATAAAGCTATTCTCACCTTCTTCATCACTGATGGCAGACACATGGAACCCACTGAAAGGTTGTTTAGCTATCTCAAGTACAGACACCTAATTCTCTTTCGTAGCTTTAATAGTAACTATTTGACCATTATGGAGAATTTTAATCATCTGATATAGCATGGAAGGCACTCTACCTAGCTTGCAAAACCATGGTCTTTGTAATAGCAAAGAGAAATTAGCTGGAATAAGCAATACCACAAACTCACCTTCTATCTTGATGGGCCCTGTCTTCACTAAGGCCTTGAAGGTCCCAATAGCTTGTATTTAGAATTGTCATAAGCAGAAATGGTCAAGTCCAACTTACTCAGCATGGTCTCATTCAATCTAAAAGCCGTGATTGTTACTAAGGGGCACACATTGATGGAAGAACCGTCATCTATCATCACATAAGTCGTGTGTTTCCCATTCACCTAGGTCTTAATATATAAGGGACGGGCATCCATAACTGAGAGGCGACTATCCCTCAGCACTAAATCCAAAATTTCCTAAAATACCCTCTGTTTGGCCTATGTAGGAGAGAGGGACCCACAGAAGGGCACCTCTCAAGTGAAAGATGACTGTCTACCATCACTAAAGGTTCAAAATTAGGTTTTTATGCTCATCTTATTAAAACACTTTAACACATTTGAAAATACTTAGAAAATCATGAAGAATCTTTGAGAAAAAGTGCAAAATTTAGGATTAAAGTTTAGAGATCTAAACCTGTTGTCAGTAATATGTTATTTTCTCATCATTAGATAATCCTGATCTAGGTTGCCTTAGGTCACAGTATCTACAGCTGCCCCTAATTTTGGGGAGCTAGTGTACTGGTGCTAATGTGAGGCTAAATTTAGAGTAAAAGGAAAAAAATATGCACCTAAGGCAGCAAATCTCTTGGTTGTTTAAAACACATACCTTCTGAGATAGTGAGTCTCTTGGTTGGGTAGTTATCATCAGCTTATTGACATATTAACCATGATTCGGGTAGTTAACATCAGCTTGTCGATGTGTTAACCTTGATTAACTGTTTGATTAGCGCCTGGAGCATATAGAAGCGGGACAAATTGATTAACTCTAATTAGCATCTAGGGCATGCAGAATCAGGTTATTTGAATACGTCTTATTAGTGCCTAAGGCATGTAGAATTGAGATGGCTTAAGATTAACTCCATCAAAGGTGGTGAGTGTCCACTTATCCAATTAACACCTGGGGCATGTAGAATTGAGATAAAAAAAAGAAGTTTCTCCCTAATTAGTGCTTAGGCATGCAAAATCAAGTAATTTGAATACATCTATTTAGCACCTAGGGCATGTAGAATCAGAATGATTTATTGCACTTGACTAAAATTAGAGTCAACTTGCAACATTAAGTGGTGATTAGGGTAATATTTGATTGGTGTTGACTTTTAACTAAACCTGTTGGTTGATTGCCTCTGTGAAGTATGGGTGCTTTTCTCTTGAAGTGGCATCCTACTGGGGAAATTTTTGACAAATAAACATTTGTCTGCTGCGGAGATTTTGGTACACTTTCCAATGACTATGTCAGCACTGCCTCTTGTCCAATAGTTCTTTGTTGTCAATATCAGCCTTGTGACTTTTTGTGTTCAACTCAAAACATCTCATGCTCCGATAAAAGGTGAAGGTTGCTTTAGTTTATAGTGAATGGACCCCTATTCGGGTAACTCTTTTTGGTGAAGATGGGTGCCTTTATTCCTTGTTGATAAAGGAGTAAATATGTGCCCCTCGGTGGGGTTTTGAGTACTTGTTGTAAAAAGTATTAAATATTAGCGTGTTGTTTAATGAATTTGATCTTTTTGGGACCTTTTTCTTTTCTTTAGTTTATTTTGTCTTCTTTTATTTTCTTTCACATCATTACTTGCTATCGTATTTTGTCACTTTTATCTTACTTGCACATTTTATTATCAGTTTCATCTTTATTATTTTCTTTTTAACCCTGAGTGTCATGCATAAATTAAAGCAATCATAAATATAAAATATATACTAAAATTAAATAAATACATGTTTTATCTTTATATACATCAAAATTTTATGAACAAAACAATAACTCTCTGAACATAATACAACCTACTAAAGCGGCCCTGATGCTCTACATAAGCCAACCCTGATAGAGGTCTAAGAGCTGATGGTCTAGCTGGAGCCATAACCTGAGGTGCTGCTACCAGCTGCTCTCTTGCTTGCTTAAACACAAATCTAAAGCTAAGCAGTGCCGTCGTCAAAGGTTGCAGGATCTATACTATCACCCCTGCTAACCTCTTTAATCCCTATCCTACCTCAAGAACTGCTCTGGAGTGGTGCTTTAGGTATCTCATTAGGTCACCTTTCACATCCTTGATATACCTCCTCAGCTGCTTGTTTGTCTTGACTACGGCCTGTCTGCCCCTAGGAACCTCACCCTCGATGTGGTCCCCTTGCTCTTTGCTTTGGGTGAGGGATCCATCCACTACCAATAAAAACTCATCAAACCTGCATCCTACAACCTCTATGTCTACTCTAAGATCCCATACCTCCGTCTGTAAGGTTTGTACAACTGTAGGCAATGTTTATAAAGATTGTATTGCCATGAGCACTGCCTGTAATGTCTACTTCTGGCATCTAACGACATTTTTTAGTACTGCTAGTCTCATGAAAGTATCATTAGATAGAGGGATTGAAGGTGTATGTACCGATGATGGTGGAATAAAAGGTGGAAAGGTTGTTGATGTAGAGGCCCTTAGGTGCCCAAAAGGTGGGAGAGATAAAAAAAGACAATACTTTCAGATGTCTGTAAGGAGAGAACCTCCTCATGGCTGGTGACCTCTGATGTCTAATGGAATATCTAAGGCATATTGGTTTCTATGGTAAGCCACCTAAGAGGGCTTGCATATCGATCTTCATGTTAAACTCATAATCGAAGTCCATGCCTGCCCCTTGTGGCCTATCTGCTTGCTCTACTCGGTTCTCATGCTAAGGCAACTATGCTGGAGGTACCTATGGCTCTACCGGTACCTCCTCTAATGGCTGACCCTGGGCATCCTCCCTGCTGGTGCCTCTGGCACTATGGGATCAAGGTCATACCTATGTTGGGTCTCTAGCATAGTGAGCAGTCTGTATTAATCCTTACGCCCCTCTATGGATTTTACCATACTCATTGTGACTGTCACCTGCAAGTCGATATGAATGCCCTTGGAATAGGGTCACCAAATCGATCCTCATCTAACCCCAAAGATATCAATTGTCTCGTGATAATACCACCCACGCATACCTAGGACTTTGGCGAAGTGCCTACCCTGACCAATGTCACAATAATCTCATGTGTGATATCTATATGTTGCCCCACCTGTATACCCCATAGACTAGTAATATATGTTGAAGTAATGTTACCTGAACTCCCTATGTGTCCTAGGTACAAAGCGGATAGAACCCATCAAGAGATATCTATAGATCTAAAGAGCCAACATGGTGCTCTTCACCGTATCTAAATGGTAGATGACTCCTGGCAGTGTCTCTGCTACCTATCTGTCCCTATCCATATGCTTAAGTGGTGTAATTGTGCCTAGTCCGCTCGAAAGGCCCATAGCCTCAGCAAACTTATGCCTCGTAATATTATAGTGTGTGCCTAAGGCCCAAAACTATACAAGCCCTTTTTGTGTGTCTAAACACTGGTATTCCCTATTATTTATAGTGGTGAGGAACTCTCTAGTGACATCCGGATATGTCCTGTAGGCTGGAGCAAAGAAGTCTATCCAGCCTGCCTTGGCTATGAGCCAATCAGCCTTCTGTAACAGTTTGAAGTCCTAGAGGAATTACCTGGACATGAATATGCTCGATCTGTATTGGACCTGTAATAGGGCCCGATATCTCCTGGCCTGCGCAGCTTTGATGTAATCTGGTACAAGTCGAGGCAGCTACAAACATGCAGTCCTAGGAGGCATCTTATGGAAGATGAAAAGAAAAAGGAAGAAAAAGAAAAGAGACACTCTCTGAAGTGCTTCTCACTCTAAGGAGTTTGCTAGTGCGAACGGCTCGAAAAACGGATGACGAACAAGAGAGAAATGCTTGAAAAACTGGAGAGAAGCTTTGAAAATCGAAAGTTATGGAGGTTTGCCAGAAAAATGAAGAAGATGACCTTTTTATTCCAAAAAATAAGCAATGCACGAGCAATAGACGGGACTGAGAGACATCCCATCCCTCAGGGTAAAAAGACCAAAATGCCCCTCAACCTTAAATTAAGCCTAATTTCCTAATTTTAACTCCATTTTCTTGGATTGTTTAACTGTTTTCATCAATTTTTTGACCTCTGTCCATCCAAAATTAATTTACAACATTATTTACACCCTTTTTATGAGCTATTATAATTTTGAATTAACATTATGTTATTAGTATTGTAACGCCCTTCTCGAAACAATCCTTAACGAAACGAGACTTAGCTGAAGACGGTAAGTTTTTTTTTTTTACGCAATTCAAATACTTGAGAATACTTTTACAAAAGTTTTAGAATCAAATAACAGTCTTATAAACAAACATTAATCATCAAATCAAAACTTATACTAATCCATACATCCAAGACAAATAAACATATAACCAAAATACCATTCAAACTTTTACCTTAATAGTCTAAGTATATACATGCCAAAAGCTTACACCAACTAACACAAAAATCTTCTCTTCCGATCTGAACCTTTAATCTTCTCTTACATAATTTATGCTACTATTATTCTTATTTTATTTAACACTTTCTCTTTCTTTTATTAACATTAGTCATGTTATTAACTCATATTTTGGTAATCATTGTTCTTTATTTCTAAACTTTCAACTTTACCTTACAGTATCTTCTTAGGTAGATCAACATCAGATTTACCTTTTATCTTTACGTTAATCTTTACTATAACTTTTACTTTTTATCAGTACTTTCATTTTATCCTTTAGCCATAGCAATTTAATTATCATTTTATTTAACGATGTGTATTGGTACTCGTGTCTTTACTAATACCAAAATAACTACTTTTAATACTTGCTTTACTGGTCAATTATTCAATCTATATTCTGACTTCACTTTTTACTATTTATTATGTTACTTTACTTTAACTTTAATCTAATAATTACATTACTGTTTAAAGGCTTATAAGCTTCATCGCAAAGCGATATAGCTATTTTGGAGTATTTTGTAGCCAAAACTTTCTTTTCTTCTTTTATACATTATCCATATTTAATTATCTAATTAAAACTTATATCTTTTACTTTTCCTTCCTTGCATAATTCTACGCCTTTATATCATTTTACTTTTCAGGTAACTTATCTTTCAGAAAAGCGTTACCTAAGCATTAAGTTTACTTTTTGTCACTATCATCACTTTTTAACTTTAAGCAGGAAAATTAATATTATTTTTCAGACTTGTCATTATATTTACAGTGGTAAATGGTACAAGAATTACTAAGCAATTAAAATTATCTTTTTCACGTAAAACAAGATATATTTGAATTTCTTATAAAAGCTTAACTAAACATTGATTTAATACTTTATTCTTATAAAACCTTTCTTTTTCTTTTTAAGTACACTTCTCAGAAACCTTACGGATTTATTTCAACTTTGCATTCTCTTTCAAACGAATCGTTTTTCGATATAACTTTTATATCTTTATATTCAGTTCAATTAAACAATACTAATTTATTTATTTCGATGTGCCCCTAGTGCAATATAACAGTTTTCCCACAAAGGATACTCGGGACTGGACTCGAAGATCCCACATAACAGATAGAGAAATGATCTCGAAAGATCAAGTCTCACAGAGCAGAAATAGATACATTTTCACTTTTATAGAAGCTATGGAGATCAAAGATCCCGCCCATAGCTAAGCAAGTCGCCATGACTTGCATCGCGGTACAGATGTGTCCCTATGGCTAGCCAATTATATCCAAGACAAAAATTATAATACCTGTCTATTGCTAAGGGCAAACATAATCAGTCACATTTGTAAATATTTTTTGACATTTAAAATCTTTAAGTTCTTTCTTTTATTTGTTACTATAATTTATTCTGATCAAATACACTCTTTTGTGCCTTTGACTATTCAATAGCTTTTTATCATTTTATTCACTTTCTCTTTTCCAGTCACTTTTGTGAATTATTCTTCGATAATTCACTCAGATACTTAAATTTTTCAATCTTTTATACAGATTATAAATTATAAATTATGGTATTATAATTCACAATTTCCTTTTATTCTTTTTATATAATTCTTTATGAATTATTTTTCAATACTTTTAAGCTTGACTGATTACATTTTGTTTTCTTTTTTTTGTCCAAAACGTTTAATTATTCGCTTAACTGACTTTTATATCGTCAGCGAAATATTTTATACTTTTATACTCTTTTACTGCTTTTTATTGACTAATTTATTTCGATAAATTAGTCACACCTTTATTTACTACATTTCGCACAATTAGGAATTTCATTAATATAATTTATTATTTTATGCCACAAAAATACATAATTTGACTTTTTCTATTGGATTATTCATTTCAAATATATAATTACAATTTTGCCATTATAATCATTTATTTCTATTTTTATTATACCATTTCTTCCATTATTCATCGTTTATTATTTCTTTTACCATTTTTGGGTAAAATTACATTTTAGTCTTCATACCATGAAAACTTTATCTTTTAATATAGTTAAATCTCTGAAATTATCATTTTACCCTTGATAAGTATTTCTTACTTATTTTTACGCATTAATTACCTATTTTGATAAAATTAACATTTTGCCCCAAAACTTTTATTTCTTTTCATTTAAGTCCTTTTTTTATTCAAAACTCATTTTATCTTTCCTTTACTTACATATTAATTTATTTCCATCATTTTCATTTATTTATGAATTATTTACTAATAATTCATTATTCTTCTTACTTTCACGACCCAATAATTATTTCGAAGAATTTGTTGGTTGACTTTTTATTTCTTGTCATTGACATTAATTAAATTTCACATTTTTTGTCATTTTTTGTCATTTTTATACAATTATACATTAAAAATTCAATTGTTTTCATTGTACATATTCATATAAAAATTCCAATAAAATTTCAATAATTTCAATAAATTCCAACAAAATTTATTTATGCATTATTTATTGGTTATTGTCATTTTTCATCAAATTAATCATTTAATTCACAATAAATCACAATTTTCATTCAATACATACACTATACAAAATCTTAAAAATTCCCAAATAAATTTCAAATATTCTCTAAAAATTAATAGACATCAATTATCAAGTTTATTTTTAATTTAAGCTAATATACATTAATTTTATGCATTTTTTCTCATTATGTCTTCACCTAAGAAATTCGGCCAACAACATTTTTCCACCTTAAAAAATTTTCTTTCTTTAATTAAAGCCTTTAATTCATTTCCTCTCATGTTTCATTTCATTTTCCCTAACATAATTTCATTAATTAACAATTTTACATATTTTTCTCTTAATTACATAATTAAGAAAAATTCATATTAAATGGGAAATTAAGGGATTTGGTAGTCACTTACCTCTATCCATGCTTAATCTTCCTTAAACTTTATTTTTCTTCACTTGACACAAAGTAACACTTCATTCTTCATCACTTCTTCTCTTGGTCGAATTCCTCCTTCACCAAAACACCATGATTTCATTCTTTTTAGCTCAAAATAACACCAAATCCAAATTCTATGCATCCAAAACTATAAGAAACCACTAAAGAAATAAATTAAATCCATAAAATTCTTAACTTCCAACTTACCCTTATTTCTTTGACCACTTGATTTCTAGCCTTCCCTTGCTCAAACCACTTGATTGAGGCTATTAGGGTGAACTAGAGGGGTGAAACTTTAATTGTTATGTTAGAAAATATGAGTAATTTGAAGTGGGGAAAGAAGAAATCAAAGAGAGAATAAAAAAAAGGGAATTTCGGCCACAAGGTGAAGAAGAAGATGGACTGGAAAAATCTAGGAGTTTCTCAGATTTTTTTGGTTTTTATACTCCTTACAAAAGGCCTAAAGTTGGGCTAATTGAATGGGCTTAACCCATTTTAATTAAAGGCCCATTTAGACCCATTTTATGGTCCAATCCAATTTTCTCTCTCTTTCTCACTTCAAATCACTTCAATTTTAATTCCATAATTCTTAAAACATTAAAAATAGGTAGGACATAAATTTTCGGCTTAATCGGAGTCCGTTATCGATCCGATTCGACAACTGCCGGAGTCACCGAAAAATTCAATTTTCATCACCAAAATATTCTACATAAATATTCATGAAGGCACGCAAAATCTGGCGATATTCGGAGTTCGTTTACTATTTTTAATTATTTAAGCAAAATCAAGTCCCCTCCTTACCAAGAAAATTGACTCGCTACCTTTTTCGTATTTTTGACTTTTGGAGACACATTTGACCTCAAATTCACTTCAAATTTCAACCATAGGCTCACCATGACTATTCCTTTCAAATGGTCAAATAAAATATTTTCAACTTTCGCGTGTCCTTTCAGGCCCGAAAAATACTATTCACTGTTGGAAGGTACTATTCACGGCTGACCCCGTGTTGAAGCCATTACAAGTATAATTTTAGTGTGCTTAATGTGTTATTTTAGTATTAATTTATTCAATTTTTTGTTTAATTTCTCAATTTGTATGTTTGTGGACTTAATTCAAATTTGTGGTTTTTTAGGTACTAAATTAAAGAAATAGAAAAGTTTCTTGGCTAAATGAGGAAAATCAGAAATTTATGTTTTGAAGAGAGGAAAAACATCGTGAAGTCTAAGAGAGGCTGCCTCGATGGAGGGATAATTTCCTTCTACCAAGGGAAGGTTTGGTTTTAAGTAGAGAGGACCACCTTAATGGAGGGGATTCTCACTCTTCTAAGGAATCCCATAAGTCACCATCTAGATAATCACCTCTATGGAGGGATTTTTCCCTCTACCAAGGCACAGTCTCCTAATGACAACAAATCTCTTATTTTCTTCTAGTTTTGGAAGTTTAATTGCATTAGGATTTCTTCCAATCTGGGAGTTTTCAAGTATGAGAAGACACTAATATTTAAAGGTCAAGGAGGAGAGAGAAAATGTTCTCTTTGTTAGTTAATTTTTAGTCCAAAATCTTACATAAGTTTTAACCTAGTTTTTGAAGACACAAGAATAGAGGGTTGAAGGCAGAAGCTTGGTGTTCTGAGAAGAGATCAAGAGAATCTTTTTTAGCTTTATGTGTTTGTATCTTTATTACTTTTCTTTTGTCTTTAAGATAATGAGTGAGTAGTTTTCTTAACTTTTGCTGAGGGAATTTGAACCCTCATACTTCTATTTGTAATGACTGTAATTTAAGCTTTAATGCAATGCAAGTGTATTATTTCTTAATTTTTAAGCAAATTATTATCTTGAGTTATGATTGAGTTGATTGTTAATGTATTGAATAAATGGTTAATGATCACTTTCAAGTATGACTTGTGATATACATGTTTTTAGTTAATTCACTGGTATTGATTTATGATTATGTTCTAAAAAATTAAGGTAATTTTGTATCGGTAAAGAGTGCATTTAAACTAAGATAGTTGAATTAAGAATAAACTGAAGTTAGATCTCTTGAGAAAGGGTTTAATGGATGTTTAAGAGTTAATAAATTGGCTTTTTATGCTGAGTATTAGATTGTTCCTAATAAGAGGATTTAATGTTTATAATGATATTCTGAATAAGATATCTAAATCTATATTGATTTTCCATAAACATTTGTGTTATCTTTAAATAAGTCATTGTAATAGAGGTTGAGGTGGATAGTCCCTTAGCAGAAGTACTTTTTATTATTAAATTTTACCACCTTTTATATTTTGTTTTGTTTAAGTTAAATTTAGTTACACAAGTCTATGATTTATTGTTTTGGTTCATTACCTTAGTAGTTTAAGTTTCGATTTCTAGTTTAGTTGGTATTGCATCATTCTAAAACTTAGGAATTCTTTTCACACAACACTAATTCTAAAATCGGAAACACACAACTTTTACACAATTCTCTTGGGTTTGATATTTGGGGTCTTAATTATATTTTTCTATATTACTAGCCAATCTAGTACACTTTCTAGATCCCGGTTAAGCTACTGTATTATTTTACAGTACCTACAAGTTTTAATTGCTTTTTAGTACATCCAAGTATCTAAAAGTCTGAAATACCCCTTGAAATTTTTCTTGCCTATGGAAATAAATGATTTTTGCATTTAAAATCTTATAGGGTTGAATATTTAGGTCATCAAGCTTTTAGATTCCCCACAAAATAAAAACAAAGGAAAATATAATAAATATATACGTGCAATGCATAAGACATGTAAATGAGTGACTTTTGGCCTTCTAGAGGCAAAGGACAGGTAGCCTATTGTTCGCTCATTATGAGGGACTGTCGTGGCTCACCATTTTTAATAAATAGTGCTTGAGTTATCTTGGTTTTTGTGCCTTTGACTTTTCACCTTTCTAAAAGCTTTCATCAGGTATCCTTCTCTCTCTTCTTTTCTTTCTTTTTTTTTCTTTTCGTCATTTATATATATTTATTTTTTGTTATTCCTACACTTGGACTGCTTAGAAAATTCAATTACAATGACTATTGGACTTCTAAAATTACACCAACTACCAGATGACTCAAAAACTTGGGAGAACCCTCTCTTCGCTCCCTACTCGAGTTTGAGGTTTTTGAGGAGAACTTCTCCAGATTGGCATTTGTTAACTGCTACTCTTTGATACGGGGATCCAAGAATTTATGTATTTAGGTTTATGCACCAAGAGTTGTGTCCTTTACCGGAAGAGTTTGCTGTACTAGTTGGTGCTAGGTTCGAGCCCAGCATTCGACCATACTTGCCCTCTCCTACTATCAACTATCCTAGAGAGGTAGCCCATGCCCTGGGTATTTTTCCTTCTGAGGCTAGGGGTTTAGTACCTTACAGGAAGACATTCCTATTGGAGCCACTAATTGATGTCCTGACTGACTTTAATGACATAGCCAACTTTCATTTTAGTGTGGTACTACTTTGTTGCCTCGCTTAATGCCTATTGGTGTGTGCTGGTGATCCCATGACCACAAATTATGGGTGTTTAGCATTATGGATGGCATATTTCAGGGACATAACCCATTCTCCCTTATTGTGGTTGAGACCATTATTCATTTGGATGCCTTTCACCATAGCTCTCCTGCTCAGCGTGGCTCTCTTTCCTTCTTCATAGGCAGTCCCATGGTCCTTCAGGTACATCCTTATTTTTTAAGGTAGTACACCTCTTATGGGTTTTATACTAGCTTTTCTTACTGAAATACGCATCTTTTTAGATTTTCACATATTTTTACGTCTTATTTTTGACTGAGATGAATCCAACTCACCCCTATGGCTTTTTTTAGGTATGGCTTCATGAGAAGTTGTAGTTATTCTTAGAGCCTCCTCCCCGAGTTAGAGCCATAGGCATTTATCTCATAAGCTATATCATAGTCCAATGTCTACAGTATGAGTTTCAGTTAGTCCAGGACTTGATTGATTGGCTAGGCTGTTCGATAAATGCTGACATGAGATTTAGGTGTACCTGGTTGCCTATCACTTCTGTGGTCCGAGATGGAGCTTCAGGATGTATCCCCCAATGTGGACTTTATCGAGCCACTTTTTATGTCACTACCCATTGTGCTCATCAGTTTGGGGATTAGTAAGATATTGTTAGGTGTACTTTAGGCTTTTGGGGAGGCGTTCATACTGCTTACTTCTTGACAGAGTATTATTGGATGATTTGGACTCGACTTTTCGTGAAGACCTCCATTCCTGTGATTAGTGTTTGGGATTTCACCATCTCTAACTCATACAAGCGGTGGGTCACCAGTCCAGCTATCGATAACAGACTTTCTCACCTGAAGCACCTGGATGGGGAGAGAGATGTGATACTGATAGATTAGATTAGGCATTTTCATAGATGATGTTTTTGTTTCTTATTGAACTTTTACATTTTGACCATTTGAAAAGGCTATGCTACTTTCAGATACTTTGATGACATTATGAATACATGCATGACATTTCTTTCTGATGTCAGTACACATGATCAACATTTGATATTACCTCAATAGCACATATTATTCAATCTCAAAATGAAACTTTACAAGCATTGTAACTCCTATTTTCAATCAACCCTCTCGAATTTTCTTAATTGATTATTTTTTCTTAGCCTCTAATTTTTGCTTATGATGCCTTTTTTTCTGTTTTTACCCTGGCGAGGTGCCCAATTTTAGCAAGGCCACCATTTTTTATTTTTAACCCGTGAGGCATTTATTCTCTTTTTAGTGTTTTAGCCATGTAACCTTTTCAACCTATTGATATTCACTGGTTTTTTGAGCTTATTGCCATCACTGTTTGACAAAATAATAGCTCTTTTGGATAATAACTTTTTAAGCATAAAAGGTCTTTCCCATGTGGGCCTAAACTTGCCTCAAATGTCTAGAATTCTTGGCCTTAGCTATTTAAACACCAGATCTCCCTCTTTCAATGGGTGTTTCCTAACTTTTTTCTAGAATGAATGGGTTAGCCTCTTTTAATAAACCTAATTATGATAGTAAGCACTTATTTTATCCCCATCAAGCAAGTTAAGTTGTTATAGTCTCTGTCTAGCCCATTCTACTTCTAGTATCTCAGCTTCTAAAATGGCCCTTAAAGATTGATGCTCAATCTCTACTGGCAGTACTACTTTTGTTTCATAAACTAAAGAGAACTGCATGGCTCCTGTTGGAGTTCTAGCTGTGATCCTATAAACCTATAGTGCGAAAGGTAGCTTATCGGCCTAATCCTTGTAAGTCCGTGCCATCTTGACCAAAATTCTCTTTACATTTTTATTAGCTGCTTCGACTGCTCCATTTGTTTGAGGTCTATTAGGGGAAGACTTATGATGTTGAACTCTGTACCTAATAAGCATTTGCCTAGTTTCACCTGAGAACTGTAACCCATTATCAGACATTACATGATGAGTCCATATCTGCATATTAAATTCTTTTTAATAAACTTGGCTATGTCTTGTGCATCTAACTTTTTAAAGGACTCTGCTTCTATCCACTTAGTGAATAACTAATGGCCACTATGATGAATCTATGTCTATTCGAAGCAAGTGGATGTATCATTCTTATGATGTATATTCCCTATATAGTGAAAGGCTAAGGCGATGTAAAGTTACATAATTCAGAAACAGGCAAGTGCCTCAGGTCCGCATATTGTTAACATAACTTGTATTCTTTGGCATACTTAGAACAATTGGTGTCTATTGTGAGCTAAAAAAAAATCTTGCCACATAATCTTCTTTGCCAAGGCTAAGCCATTCATATGGGCTCCACACGCTCCCGCATATACTTCCTTTATTACTCTCGTTGCTTCCTTTTCATCCAAACATCTCAATTGGATTCCATCAGATTGTCTCTTGTAAAACACTCCTCCTACAGTAATGAATTGAGTTGACAGCTTGCAGATCATTCTTTGGTCTTTTTCGATGGCTTTCTTAGGAAATACTGACTTTTATGGATAATTTTGGATGTCATAATACCAAGGTTTTCCATCATCTACCTCGATATCCATTATTTATTTCTTTTTAAAGCACGAATTATCAAAACTTGAGATTAATGCAGGCATCATAATTACTCCTTTCAGATTATCCTACATTGATACTAAGGTAGCCAAGGCATCTACTAACTAGTTTTCTTCTCTAGGCACATGTCCAAAAGTACAAACTTCTAATTGACTGTTGAAAACCTTCAAGCAACTGAGATAGGGCATTAAACGCTCTTCTTTTACTGACTATTCACCCCTTACTTGATAAATCACTAGAGATGAATCTCCAAACACTTTCATAGATTTTGCCCCTATAGTTAGTAAAGCCTCCAATCCATAAATGCAAGCTTCATACTCTGCTTCATCGTTCATGGCTTGATATCTTAACTTATTAGCTAATGGCATCTTTTCTCCTTCTGGGGTGACCAAGATTGCTTTTACTCCTACTCCTTTGTTATTCATTGTAACGTCCCGATTTTGAGTTAAGCAGGGACATTTTCTAATTCATGAACAATATTTTGATTTAGGCAAACCGGGGTATTTTTATCAAGGGCTTACCATTTGAATTATTTATGTTTTAATTAAAATACATTTATCAAGCTAATAATTATACTAATAATCAAAAATAAAAAAAATTGTGTGTAAGTATATAACAAAATGAATACTTATATTATGGGATAATAATAATAATAATAATAATAATAATAATAATAATAATAATAATAATAATAATAATAATAATAATAATAATAATAATAATAATAATAATAATAATAATAATAATAATAATAATACAAAAAGATCCTAAATTTCTAAACAATTCTAGAAGTTCCTAGTTAAACCATATATATATATATATATATATATATATATATATATATATATATATATGAGGATTTAGTAATATAAGAAGAAGACAAAATAAAAAGAAGAAAAATAAAAGAAAAAGAGAAAAAGGGGAATCGAGAAACAGGGAAGGGGAGAAGGGCACTACCACCAATCAACGATGTTCTCACCGACGATCCTCGTTTCGCCATCGTTTCTCACCGATAGCCACCACCGCAACACCCCATTGCAACACCCACCAGCAACGACGTCTCTTTTGTTTTTTCTTTTCCTTTCTTTACCGATTGATTCTCCCTCCTCCTCCTCCTCCTCCGATGATTTAAAGCGATAATCGATGACACGGCGGTAGAGCTCGAGCATTTTCGGTGAGTCTCTAGCGAGTCTCTGGTGAGTCTCCGACGATGGTCAGGTGAGCTTGGGGACAGACAAAATGATGAAAAAAAAATACAAAAATCGGAAAAATAGGTATGTGACTACCAAATTTGCTTCCCATTTAATTTATTTCATTGATATCTAAATATTTGTTAGAAGTTTTAATTTATTTTGAATCAAATGACTTGTTTTTACGTGTTTTAAGTTATATAGCATATTTGGGTATATATATAATGGTGGTCGAATTGTTTGAATATTGGCATAGTGTGGTTGCAATTATTGTCAATTGTTGTTTAAAGAAGCTAGTTGCAGGGCACTATAAACCCTTTTTGGTGTTCTTATTTAACTGAAAATAATAAGATATGAAAAGCATGAAACTGTGATTATTAGAGAGATATAAAAATCATTTAATGAATTTGTCATAATATAATTGAAAGTTAGGTGTTAAATTGTTATCGTATGATATGTATGATAAGCCTATAGTTGTAATATTAGGGATTAGTAAGGTGATTTGTTTAAATTGATTAACCATCAATAAGAAATAATGATTTTGATTTAAAATATATGGTCTAATGGAAAGAATGTAAACTAAGTAAGTCGTATTGTTATAAGAATTATGTTCCTTCCTTAAGTAAGCAAATAAAATGAAATTGTGCATGGAATTGTATTCAGTTAATTCTAATAGTATCGATTATGGTTTCATGAATTAAAGTATTTGATTTAATGGTAATGCTAAGAGTAGTAACCTGCAGAGTTAAAATTTTAGGTAATATAATGGATTGAATGACTGTTGTATATTAAAATTTGCTAACACGCCCCTTATTCACAACTGGTTTACTATATTAGGCAGGCTAGTGAACTGTCAAAATTTATACCAGAAGAATAATATGATCTAAGTGGGAAATAAGAGTTATAAATAAAAAAAATGGATGTTTGATGTCTAGTCTAACATAAATTTAGACTTTCTTTGGGTTAGTTAATAAATTTAAAATGGGAAAATTTAAATGGAATTATACTTTGAAGTAAATGGAGTTATATATATAAATAAAACTTAGAAGGTAAATGAAACGGTGTTATGAGCATATATATATAACGTAAGTAATAGACCTCGTAATAAATAAAAGAGATTTATTTCAATTAGAAACTCCCTTGCAATAATAAGTTAGTTGCATCCAATCATAAATTAAAATTTCCTTATGCCTAACCTACTTGGCCAATTAGTATTATTGATTAAATTAGATTAAATAAGAAGCTATACTAGATTCATGGGTGTGATAACTATTTACTCATGTATTTTAGTTTAAAGAAGTAATTTAATTAAACTTTCTTAAGCTAATAAATTATAAGGTTTACATAGTTAAACTTTATTTTAGCGGATTAATTTGTACTAAATATTTAAATTATGTGGTTGAAAGAACTTAATCATTTGGAGTATAAGAATGTAATTCTTCTGGAATATATATATATATATATATATATATATATATATATGTATGTAACTATTTCAGTCTGTTTTATAAATAAAAACATTTGGATTATTCTAATAAACAAAAGTATTACATAGAGGATGTGCAAAATATATAAGATGTAAGTTGAGTGAACTTGTAGGGATATATATATATATATATATAATTGAGATTTAAGACAACTATCTACAATGGTTATGTTTGTTTTGAAAAGGCATATTTAAATATTTTTGGTTGAACATTTTTATGATTCAACTTATGACTATTATAAGGTATGCGATTTTTGTCATTCATGATATATAAGTTGTGTATATTATTGAATTATTTTAATAATTTATGCTAACTGTAAATCTTAAATGGTTGAACAAACATATGATTAGCATATGAGTACCTTAAATAGGTATTGGGACAACAATTTATTTTATGCATGATAATGACTTAAGGGAGTGTTTAAGTGATGTGATCTATCTTATATGTATGAAAAGTTATTAAGTATCAAGCTTCTATAAGAATGGTCTACGGCATAACGTAATTAATATATATTGTGCTAAGAATGATGATCTGTATAAAATATAAGGATACCGAAATATTTGAATGTCCTTAGTATTCAGTGAGTAACCGGGACTCTAGGATAGTATGGATAGCCATAGGGGCACTTACCCTGCGGTGTTCTGTTTCTGTATGGGTATTTTCTATTACTATTCTGGAAAATTTGGAACATTCTGTTAAACAGCTCATTATAGATACATCAGGAATAGTCACATACCCCTATGTGGTATGGACATTCCTATTGTCTGGATTTGCTTATCCGCTCATCCGGTTCATGGTGTCCTACTGTTGATAACTAGGGGTGAAATCTTACATTATTTATGTAAATGGAGTAAAAAGGATAATCACAATATTAAAAATGTTATAAATACGAGTAAATGTGAAATAATATGAAAAGTGAAATAAATTAACTTTGTAAAGTATCATCAGTCACAGATTGAGTAACAATACTGAATATAACTATAATTATCAACTTCTTATGTTAGGAAGTGACTAGTATAGTATAAATTTTAAAGTAAATTACGAAAATACCTATTGATATATATAATGTAACAAATATGTGAATGCAGCATACGGGGATTTAATGAGATACCAAAACTTTTGGATTATATGAATTATAATAAAATACCATTTGGACTGAGATAATAATTGTGCTTTAATGATTATAAATTAGATAAAGTAAAAATAGTTAATTAATAGCTTGTTAAGTATGAAATTTCAAACAAAATCTTATACCCCTAATTTCTAGATGGTTATCTATCGAATTGGTAAGTATGTTTGAAAATTTTAAATACATTGTTTTATATAATATTTGTTGTGATGTAAAATTGGAGTCACCACTAAGCTTTTAGCTTAGCGCGTGGTTTTTCTTTTTCGCATGTAGGTTGATTCGACATTCAATCTTCTCAATACAAAGGAAGGTAACCTTTATTGGTTGTTGCAGCTAGAAAGGTGATGATCAAGAATAAAGATCAAATTACTAATATTATTTTTGTAATTTGAAACTTTGACATGTACATAGGTGTTAAATTGTAAAATTTAAGTATAGATTTGTGACTATTTAGTTGAAATTCAATGTTGTGATATTAGCTTAGACATGTGATAATATTTTTATGTAAATGTTATTGAGAACAAAATATTTGAGTTTTGAACTGGTGATTTAGTGACAAATAAATCAGCTTAATTGTTATTAAGGAGGATGGAAAAATTTTGTGTAGGAGTTTGATTAAGGCTATGGATCTGGATGATTGAATTGTTGAAGTGTTGTTTTGTATTTTATCTATAGGAGGTTGTGAATATTTAGGGGAGGTTTTGCGAAAATCTTTTAGAAAAAAAAATTAGAATAAGAAATGAGAAATTGATAATTTAAGCATTAATTGTCTTGGCTTAGTGATATTCAGAGCAAAAACCGATTTGTGACATCCATATTCGGTTTGTTTACCAGACCGGTTATAGGATGTTATATTCATAGCTCCATCAAAGTACATCTGCCAACCCTGCACTATTATGGCTATAATGTTTTTATCGAGGAATTCATAAGTCATGCCCTCTCATTCTAAAGGCTGATCGGCTAGGAACTTTGCTACCACTCTCACTTTAATGGTTTTTTTGGTGATGTAGTCTGTGTCAAACTCTTGTAGAAGAATTAACCATCTTTTTATTTTTCCTATAAGTGATGAAGCTTCCTGTAAATACCTAAAGGGGTTATCTTTGGCCACTACTTGGATCTTATATGAATGGAAGTAATGTCTCGGTTTCTTCGATGCCCATATGAGTGCTAGAAAAATCTTTTCCACTTCTATATACTTTGCTTCATAAGGGAGAAACTTTTTACTGAGGTAGTACGCTGCATACTCAATCCCAAAGTCATTTTCTTAAGCCATCATTGCCTCTACTGAACTGTCCTCTATGGTTAAATACAAAATCAGGGGCTTACCTACCTGAGGTGGTCTTAATACCGATAGATGAAGCAAGTATTCCTTAATGGTATCAAATGCCTTTTGACAATCCTTATTCTAGACCACTAGCTGATCTTTCCTAAACAACTTGAATATCAATTCGTAGATCAAAGTCAACTTGGCTGTGAACCTACTTATGTATTGAATTCTCCCTAGGAACCCTTTAACTTCTTTCTTTTTCTAGGGTACCGACATTTTCCTCATAGCTCTCACTTTGTTAGGATCTACTTCTATTCCTATCTGGCTCACTAAATTCCCTAAAAGCTTACTCGAGGTGACCCCAAAGATACACTTCTTCGGGTTAAGGCGAAGGTTGCACTTACTGATCCTTTGGAAAATCTTTTCTATTGCCTTAAAATGACCTTTTCGAGTAACTGATTTGATCATCATGTCATCCACGTATACCTCCACTTCCTTGTGAATCAAGTCATCTAGTATCTTGTTTACTATCCTTTGGTAGGTAGCACCTGCGTTCTTAAGTCCAAAAGGCATGACTTGGTAGGCATATGTCCCCCTCTTGATTATGAAAGCATTTTGATCCTATCCACTATTTTGTTAAAAATCAAATTATACCCTGCATATCCATCCACGAAGTTGTACATAGCATGAGCAGTTGCACTATCAACTAGGACATTTATGTGTGGTAGAGGGAAATCATCCTTAGGACAAGCTTTGTTTAAATCCTTATAATCAACACAGATCCTAACTCTTCCATCTTTCTTTACTATGGGAACTACATTTGCCAGCTAGGTGGGATATTGAACTTTCACTAAGAACTTAGCCTTTATCTGTTTTCTTACTTCGTCTTTGACCTTTTTAGGCCATTTTGGTCTATGTCTCCTGAGCTTCTATTTGACTAGCTTATACCCTGGGTATGTTGGAATGGCATGTTCAGTAACCTCTTATTCTATTCCTGGTATGTCCTCATAGGTCCAGGGAAAGACTTTTTCGTATCTTTTTAATATTCTCTCAAAAGTTTTCCTCTTTTCAGGAGTTATGCCTGATGCCAATAAAATTTCTTTTGGATTTCTTTAATTCCAAGATTAAATGAACATGTATTTGTTGAGTTAATGTCAATTATGAATATTTTATGATCATGACCATGCATATTGAAATCAAAAGAAATATCACACAAGTAAGCAAAATTGTTCATCTTATTAATATAATCAAAAGAGCAAACATTGTTCTCATAAAAAAGCTTAAGAACATAAACAATATCAATAAAAGTGTCTTCTCCAATCTTGTCAGCATCAGATGTCTCTCTAGCCTCTGGTTCAGAGTTGAATGGTTCCTCAGCCTCCATCTTTCTTTTACCTTTCAGCTAGGTAGTAAGTAGCTTCTCTGTCATAACTTCTTCTTGTGCTTTTTTTCTCAAATAAAATGGTGTAAGAGAATCTCCTCATCCCAAAAACCCTCAATTGGCTTGATGATGCCTTATTTCCAATAAAAAATGTCATTGAATAGCTTTAATATCGGTACCAACTCACCCCTTATCATCTGAGGCTTATTCTCTTCACAATAAAGGCAAACACCTGAAGCTGGCACAAAACTCTAAAAAATGTAAGGAATCTCTTTCATTGCATAGTTCTTCATATCCTTTTTACTAGAACCTACAAAGCCTAATCCCTTTTCGTCCTTCTGACCCTTAGCAGCTATAGCGGTCTGAGGCCCTTGGGAATTCTTGCCTAAACCGGCACTAGAAATAAAATTAATCTTTTTAAGCATATTAATCACTTGAGGAATATTAGGAAAGCTCCCCTCATTCTCTTCATCATTGATAACTGACACATGAAACCCGCTGAAAGGCTATTTGGCTATTTTAAGCATAGGCACTTGGTTCTCCCTTGTAGCTTTAATAGTGACCACCTGACCATTATAGAGAATTTTAATCATCTTGTGTAATATGGATGGTACTCCTCCCAACTTGTGAAACCATAGCCTTCCTAGAAGCACAGAGAAATTTGCTGGAATAGGCAAGACTACAACTTAGCTTCAGTCTCAATAGGTCCTTTCTTCACTAAAGCCTTGAAGGTCCCAACAACTTGCCTTTTAGAGTTATCATAGGCAGAGATAGTCATATCAGACTTACTTAGCATGCTCTTATTCAATCTGAAAGCTAAAATTGCCACCAAGCAACAGATATTAATGGAGGAACCATCATCTTCCATCACACAAGCCATATGCTTACCATTAACCTGAGCCTTAATGTAGATGGAACGATTATGATTCCTTCCCTTAGCAGGAAAATCAGCATCAGGGTACACCACATTTTCAATAGTTCCTCCCCTAACCAGGTCCAAAAACTCAAAGGGTGAGATAGTGGTAGCAATAGTAGACTCACTCAAAGCCTATATTAACTTCTACTTATGTGAAAAGGACTGCCTCAACAAGTCCTAAATACTTATCTGAGCCTGTGTCTTTTTTAGTTGCTTGATTATCTGATCATCCTTAATCTCTTTTTCTGTAGACACTGCAGCAGGAGCTGGCTATCTTTTGATCTCTGGGGCCACTCTTCCACTCTTTGTGATGCCTTTACTTTCCTCTTTTCATCTACCTCTTCCTCATACTCACTGTTTGAACTATAGATATCAATGGGCACCGATTTGTCTTTACTCTCTGTAGGAGTATTCCAACAATCAATCATAAAAATTGGCCGATTTTCTTCGACTGGCTTGTTACTTTAGTGATTGATCGAGTAACGACCAAGTACTCATTCCTATACAGGTCTTTCATCACATACCACTCGGGTAAGCTAGATCCAGTCATATACACCGGAGGTGGCACAACATTATAACCTCCCTTCTTCTTCTTATCTCTCTTTTCAGGATCTGAAATCTGCTTACTATTGATTAAATCCCGAATCTTGTTCCTCAGAATGCAAATATAATTGTCAAATGCCTCGTGTATTGATGGTATACACAGTACCGATCCATCTTATGATTGGGTAACCTCTAACTCTTTGCAAGCCTCGATGGCAGAGGTTGAAGCTTCCTTTCTTTAACTAATCTATTTAAAACCTATGATAGCGATTTACCCAAGTCAAAATAGTATCATTGACTAGCTTCAATAGCACTTTTGCGATCTATTCAACTCTATTCTACCCACTATGCTCCCAACAACCTTATTATTGTCAAAATTTCTTCTCGCATTCTCACTACTCGCCCTTCTGGCCAAATACTCTCCTTCAACCTCTATAGCTATATCCTTTAATGACTCCGGTCCTTTAGACCCTTTATTTTCAAACCATCTCTCAAGTATGGATTCGAATTCTGGATAAATAACCTGATCTAATAAGTCATGTCAGGTTTTCTTTTCATCTCCATCACCCTATTCCTCCACCTGATGAGGTACTTAAGGAAAGACTCATTGTGTTTCTGCTGGAGTAACTCAAGATCATTCAGGGTGACCTCTATTCTTATGTTGCAGTTATACTGCTTAAGGAATTCCTCAGTAAGCAAATCCTAGTGTTTTTTAGTACACCTATCCAGCCCATGGTACCAATCTATTGCAGGCCCAATCAAACTCAAGCCAAAGTACTCCACCTTTTATTTCTTAGATAAGGTGGTCCCTTTCATGATCAATGTGTATTGTTTGATATGTACTAAAGGATCTGAGGTGCCATCAAACCTTAGCAAATCAGGCATTTTAAACCTTTGGGGCAATGGCTAATCTCCATCCAAATCTCTATCTTTAGGGTTTATCCCTGTACCAATAGATAATAACCTAGACATGGCTTAAATCTTTTCTTCCATTTTTCTGAAAGCTAGATCCTCAGCACTTGGACCTCTCATTTTTAATTTCATCATTGGAGGGACATAATCTTCATCCTTTTCTTTTATAAATTCATCTTTAGGATCATGCCTCCTTTCCCTCCTAGGTAGGTCTCGAATCACAGCAGCCTCAACTGCGACAACGTTCCTAATGTGCATTGGCTCTGTTGTCTCTTGAGCAAGTGTTACAGGTTGAGTTCTGACATTAGGTGCTACAGAAGCCATCATTCCACCAATCATGGCCAACATACTTTCTTCAAACTCCTATAGGTACCTATTTAGTCTCCGATCTAAGTCATCCCTTACTGTTGAAGGCCCAATAGGAGTAACATTCATCCTTTCCCTCAAGAATGGAAACCTTATGGTGGCATCATCAGCCACTCTCCCAGTCTCATTTCATCTTCCAGTCTCAATCAGTTAATTGTTTGCCATTTCTAAACTTATTTCTTGACTGTTTTTTGACAATTAACTTGAACCTAACTCGAAATTAACTTTTAACTAAAATTTAAACCTGAACTTGATCTCAATAAACTAGATATGGATCTTTGGACCAAGCACCCATCTAACCCTTTGGACAACCTAGATGAGTCTATGATGGCTACAAAAGTCAGATGTTAGGAGTGATGCATGGTGAATGATGCATGAGCATGGTATATATATAATACATGAATGTAATGCATGATTTTGTTAGAAATCAATCACAACTACACACAAGCATAACAATAACCTTCTAACCTTATTACTCCCACACAAGAGATCGTGCAGTCTCTTTCCTAGGTGTGCTTAGCCCATGGGTTAAAGGGGTACCTAATGGATGCATATGGTGCACAATGAAAAATCGACAACATAACCTCTCCAATTGAAAGCACAGGCATCTGGGTTTTAACCCTTATATATTTTCACTAACTCACACAAATTGGGTCGGGCCTATCGAGGTATGGCAGCCTTTGACTCGTACCCTCCTCATATGTTAAAATTTGGTAAATACATAAAGGTACACATATCAAGCAAATATTATTATGGTTATACAACCTAAGGTAAGTTGCTATTTTCATTACATGGGATTTAGTCAAAGGTGATGAGACTTTAGGGCTACCCATGCATGGTTACTGCCAATAGATCTAGCTCATCACGAGCATAACAACTGATGGGTCACAATTTTATATACCATTTGGTACTAGGCTTGGGTTGATGGGTCTCCTTGGTACCTCCCTATATTAAGTGAATATAAGACATGCTTTAGGATAGCACTGAGGCTAAAAAGAGATACATAGCTTAATTTTAAGGCTCTAAAATAAATGCAAGAGATGCAATTTAGAAAGGAGATGGAATTAATGAATAAAACCCAATTATAAAGAACTTAACCAAGATACTTTTTAGAGTAAGGTCTCTTTGTTTCCTAATGGAGTCATCAATGTGACGCAGGCTGGAGCCATGCTTATTTTCGGTTAGGTTTTTGGAGGCCCGTTTTTAGGGCTCGAGACCGAAGGAGTTTCATTTTAACTCATAAGTTGGCTACTTCTCAATAAAAAAGGATAAAGGCCAATTTATTATTGGTGGTCAACCATGAAAGCATCTACTAATGAGCTCAAAAAAGGTAGGTGTTAGGGAGTTGCCACCCAACAGAATATTGGGAAAGGAATCTCGACCTTTTGATGCTTAAAAAAATATTGGTGTTCGGGACTTCATTCTTATTAGGCATCTTAGTTAGGCATTATTTTATAATTGAGTTTTTAAATTAATCCCCTTTCCTCTCACACACAATGCAAGCAATAGAATTGAAGTAAGCACTTCATTTAAACAAAAAAGTACTAAATACTTAAAATAAAATCCTACTTAAAAATTATTACATAAGCAAATTGTCCCACAATATCAAAGCATAAATAAATATACATACATAAATTGAGTGAGTTAATTTGGATTGGGAACATTGGTTCCCTTATACATATTTTACAAAAATTATAAATTTATTTTGTGTGGATTGGGGCTAAAAAATCGAACATTGGTCCATGTTTTGGAATAAAAACCCAATTTACTTAATAAAAAATATTTTAATGCCTTTTTTATTTTATCATACACAAAAATCATTTTTCACTAACTATTACAACCCTAAAAATAATACATCCAAAATGAAATATCAAATAAATAAATAAATGGTGAAAAATTAAATAATAAATAAAAAAACCATAATAAATAAATAAAAGAGTAATTAATCAAGATAACCAGGGAGTAAAGATGGTGACTAACTCAGAAGCATGACTTCCCATGTAAAAAACTAGAAAAACCCTCCACAGTAAAGGTACCAAGCACTCGAAAAATCATACTAAGAGTACAAATTAATTAGTATCCTCAAATTACATGATAAAAATAATTACATACTTATTTACACAATAGAATAGACTTAGGTACAGAAACACATCATAATAATTTTCCAAACAGTACTTTTTATCTCAATTTTCCATCTCAATTCCAAGAGGTATACTCTTTTTTTTTGTCAATTTTTTTTATCTATAACTTTAAATGGTACCAATTTTTTTCTTGAAAAATTTTCTTCCAAAACTGGACTTGTAATTTAAGAAAAAATAGATTTCTGTAGATAAACAGAGTGAAAGATAGATTTGTGGTCGTGTGTACTATCTCATCTTTCTTTATAAATAAAAACAAAAATAGAATTGCGGAGGGTGTGAGTATAATACTATATATGTTTTTTAAACTAAATAAGAAACAAATTCTTTGTGTAAATAATAATTTTTAAAGTTTTTTTTACACTAATATTAGGATATCTTTTGTAATTTTGTACAAGAAAAATACAAAATAAAATGCTGCTAAAAACATGGAACTTTTTTTTATTAATAATGCTTTTTGAGAAAATAATTTAAATTTTTGGGTGTGTTGAAAACTATTTATATTTTTGGGGTCTTTTACAATTTTGCAGCACAGAGTTGCAGAATTTGAAGAATGGGTGCCAAGACACATAAAAATTAAAGTTCAAATGACGATGGGTCTTTTCCCAAAGGAAATTTTTGCATTATAGTCAATACCCTTCCTTTTCCTCTTCCTTTGTCGAGTGTCACTACTGGTAGCATTGAGTTCTCTCCTTTTTTTGTAAGGAAGTAAGCTTCCTGGCCTTGTCAAGCTGTTTTTCTCTAGCTTTTCTTTTTGCTTTTTTGCCCCTAGTGTTGGCTAAACGAGCTCAAGCTTCAGAAAGCATTTCCTTTTCATCTTCATCCATATCAACGGGATCAGGACATGCAGGTTTCAACTCTGGGTTAGGTCGATCTATCCAGGCTGCAATTTTTGGAGGTCATCCCAGGTTCATATTTTTCATCCTTGACAAAGGAAGCATCAAGAAGTTTCTCATAACGCTCAAGGGACTATGATGGAGTACGACCAACGCATGAGCTTAGCAAGATGGAGCAATTTCTCATCCTCTTTTCTGGTCCACTCAGTCTACAGAAGTTGATGAAACAAAAACATCAGTCTCAATTCATAAAAAAAAGATCATAAATGAAAAGCTACATCAAATTGAGTTCGTTGTATTATATTTAAAACCAAAGCAACATTAAATGTAACAGCCCAACTAATATTAGAAGTCCCATCCCCGGCTGTTACTTGTCAATATTACAAGAAAGAGTGCAGCTCAGATATGTTATTATGCAGGTCAATAGCAAAACATTTCACTCCCTAAAAACACTGAGTTGGTGGCTTCAAGTAAGAAATTGGAAGCTTAAACAGATTATGCGCAGGTAATGATTTTCTAGTACATATTATAACATATAAGGTACACTCATCCTTACAAATATCCACAAAAACAAAAAGACCGCGTTTAGTAATGACGTTAATGTTCACATATAACACAAGTACAAATGCAAGTGTATTTTTTTATTTTGTATACATATTGAAGAATGCAGAGGCAGAGAGTACCTTTCACTGTTCATTGCTCACTAGGCCCCGCCTTCCCATTGCCGCAGGATGTGGTTGCGGCATTTGAGGTTTAAGTTTTTTTATACATCGTGAAACCTATTGTCAAATTTTGCAACTCTATGTTGAGAAATTATAAAGATGTCAAAAAATCTAAATAAATTTTAAAATACCTTAAAATTAAAATTATTTTCTTCAAAAATATTATTAATAAAAAAATCCCAGAAAACAATACAAATTGTTTTTTTACCCAAAAAAACAATGTTATTAAAACCGGACCGGATAACGAACCGGAGAGCTTAAGAGTTCGTGGTTCGACCGGTTCTTTGGGGTTCAACCGAATTTTTTTATTTTTAAAAAATATATTATTTTTTAAGTTTTATATAAATATTATGAAAATATCACTATATAAAAAATTAAAAATAGTTTAGAAAAATATATTTATCATCAAACATTAACAATAGGACTATATTTTCAAGTCATTCAACATTTATAATAAAAATTTAAGATAAATATAGTAAAAAATTATAAATTTTTAAAGAAATTCTTCAAATATAAATTATAAAATTTTATTTTATTTATAAAAAATTCATTAAATTGTTTGAATTTTAATTATTTTGTATTTATAATTTTATTTTTTTTTTCAGAAAAAAATAATATTGTATAAATATTTTGGATAAAAAGTTGGTTTTTCTAAAATCAAACCGATTTTTATCATTTAATCCGGTTTTATCCCTGTTCAATCGGTTTTTTGGCGGTTTGAAACAGTATTTCCCGGTTTTATTCAATTCGGTTTTCATCCATTAAACCAACCAGACCAGCCAACGATTTACGGTTAAATCGATTCGACCACCCGGTCCGATCCGATTTTAATAACCATGCAAAAAAAAAAACACTACAAATTATACGATGCGATATTTCGTCATATCTGCAAATCCATTCACATAGTGCCCTGTAAGCATCTGCGAGGCAATATATTTTCTGAGTAGATATATGTGCAGTTGATTATTATCTAAGATTATTAACTTTAATGCATGTGGGGTGATTTTCGATTGAATTTCCATCGAATTTGACCCGATGAGACAAATGTCCAAAAAATGAGTACAGAACGCCACTAAAATTTTCACTGCAACACCTGTACCCTACTTATGAATTATCGATAATTTAAATTTCGTCGGGTCATCTGCTAGTGTCAGTAATTGACCTGAAAAGGCCATTTTGCCCTTGAGTTGGCAAATATGTCAGACGTGAATGTGAAGAGGCAGAAAATTAATTGTGAATTATAAAAAGCATATACACAATGGTACACTATTCAAATCCCATTCTTATGGTTAATTTCTTTATTTTATTTTATTTTATTTCCTTATTACGAGCTTTTTTTTAATAATGTATTTATAAAAAAATAATTAAAGAAAAATGGTGTGTTAGATAATATTTAGAGGGGTTGGAGTTTTTTTCGGAAAATGCAGCCTTTTATTGCGTAATTGCTTTGGAAACGCCAATGGGGCCCGCTATTGAAGACGCAGGGAGTCGCTGCGATGTCCACGTGGCGTCACCAGTTGTCCCTATTCGTCCACGTGTCACCATCGCGCTGAAAATGCAGTCAACAGCTGCGTTATCCAGCTAGCAACTAGCCCCTCCTCCATTCGTTCACGTGCAGGCTGCGTTGTCATGTTAGCTGTCTCTCATGGATATAAAAACATACATACACACTAAATATAACAATATAATACATACGTAATTACACTTAAAAAAGACAAAATTACCTGAAATAGTAAAAAACACAACAATAAAAAACACAAAAATAACAGTATAACACAATATATCTTCTCATTACTTCTCAACCACAACAATAAAAAACAATAAAAAGCATATGATAAAAATCCCAAAAATTCAAATGCTTAGTTTGACCTACACAGGTAGACAATCTTGATAATATATTAAAAAAAGTAGCTTGAGCTTTGAACTAATTATTATTATTATTATTAAAAACCTAGAAAACTAATTATTATTATTGTTATTAAAAGTGCTTCTTAATACCGTTGAGGACACAATTATCATCGTCATGAAACAACTTCACAAAGTATATCAATTGGGGTGAGTTAGGGCAAGGAACAAAGTCACAGAATGAAAACCAAAGAAAACCCATTATAGAGATTTAAAATCTCTTTCATAATAGACGAAACTTTAAGGTAAAAACTTGAAAGACAAGCAAAGCAATGAAGTAAAATCTACAATAAAAATAAAATTGAGAGTGAGAAGTTTTATTTTTTTTCCTCAGCAATTATTATGACATTCTGATTAAAAAAAATAAATACTCTTTTCGTTCTTTTATATCGATCATTTTTATTGTTTTCATTAGAATTAAGAAATAATAAATAAATTTAAATTTAGTATTAAATTACGTGATTAATATTAAATTATCAAATCTGATTGATTTTGATTTTATTGAAAAAAAAATAAATTGAAAAAGTAAATTAAATTACATTAAAAGTCTAAAAGTGACAGATAAATAAAATTTAAATTTTACTCAAAAATAACAGATAAAAAAAACAAAGAGAATAATTACTAGGTTGTCTAGAGCTATCGATAACCTCAACGGTATTAAAAAGCACTTTTAATAACAATAATAATTAGCTTTCTAGGTTTTTAATAATAATAATAATAATAATAATAATAATAATAATAATTAGTTCAAAACTCATGCTAATTTTTTGAATATATTATCAACGTTGTATAGTTGTGTAGGTCAAACTAAGCATTTAAATTTTTGAAATTTTCATCATGTGCTTTTTATTGTTGTGGTTGACAAGTAACGAGGGATTATATTGTGTTCTATTGTTATTTTTGTACTTTTTTTATTGTTGTATTTTTTATTATTTCAAATAATTTTGTTTTATATAAGTATAATTACGTATGTATTATACTGTTATGTTTAGTGTGTATGTATGTTTTTATATCATGGAAGACAGCTGATATGATAACGTAGCCTGCACGTGAATGAATGATGGAGGGGCTGGTCGCCAACTGAATAACGTACTTGTTGATTGTGTTTTCAGCGCGATGGTGACACGTAAACGAACAGGGACGACTAATGATGCCACATGGATACCGCAGTGGCTCTCTATGCCTAGTAGCGGGCTCCACTGATATTTTCAAGGCAATCACATAATAAAATACTGTATTTTTTTAAAAAAAATTCAATCTCTCTAATTATTATCTGATTTATTTTTTTTTCTAATTATTTTTTATAATCGCATTATTAAAAGAAAAAAGGGCCCCTTATTACTGGATGGGCGATTTTTTTCAAACTCCAATAGTTTAGAAGATTTTTTTTCCCTAAAGAAAACATTTTTCAAGGGAAGAAGAGTAGCAGAAAGCATAGAAATTGGTGAAGGAAGAAGGACAGGAGCTCTCTTTCTCTCTCTCCACGTCTCTTCCTGCTAAAGTTTCTATCTTTTTCTCTCTCTCTCTATCTCTTTCTAGCAGGATTAGCAAAATTTTCTGGGGAAAATTTTGAAGTGAACGTTTGAGGGGGAGATTCAAATTACTAGTCTCTCTCTCTCTCTCTATATATATATACATATAGAGATCTGCAAAACTTGTCTTCACTTTGTTTTGCTGCAACTAAGTGAAACGGTAAGATTCTTTTCCAATCTTAAAACAAAGTTTGCTTCTTTTCTATGTTTTCTTGATCACCTACTTGTCTGCTTCTCTCTCTTTCTCTCTATAAATATAGTTGCTTTATTAACCTTCATTAGATTATATGGAAAAAAGATCTTGGTCACGGGTTTGTTTTCTATTGTGGGTATTTTTTCATCTTTACTTTTGAGTATATTTTTCACTAAAAAACGATGAGGGTTTGCTTCCAAACCAGATCCCTTACTTCATGTTGATCCGGTCGTTCCTTTTTATTTGTACTGTATTTCTTGTAGAAATTATTTTTCTTTGCTGCTGTTAAGTGGTTCTTTCCCTTTGTTTTCTACGTCTCTGTTGAGTAGCAGGTGTTTGTGTCCTAACTTTTCAATCTGAGTCTTTGGATCTTTGACTTTTAAATCTGTTTACCCTAATATCTTCTGTTTAGGCTGCAGAGGAAAGTGATGGAAGTGAAGATGAAAAATGAGAAAAAGAAAAATAAATAAATAAATAAAATTGCATTTTGCTTTCTCCTGAGAATTAAACAGAAATTCAAGTTTGCAATCTCTTATCTTTTCCTTTCCCTGGACTTCCTCAACACGTTTCTTTTTCCCTTTCTGATGAAAATTTGCAGACTTGAAATATGAAATTTTAACCTAGGGTATTGTTAGTGGTTCTCATATGCCTCTTACTTTACGGGGCAAGGAAAATTCCTTTAAAGTATGCAACTTTTGGGAGTTTCTTCTTTAAATATTTTTGTGGCCGAATTATAAAATCGAAGGAAAAAAATGGTAATTCTTATTTGTGTTCTTGGGTGTTTAGCTAGAACTTGATTTGCTCATTTGTACCATTAATTAGTGCTGCTGATGTTGTGTGGATCCATCGTACCAAAGATGTTCTGATATCCATATTTATTGTGTATGTCATTTCCTCTCTCACATGTTCCTCGGTGTTGTGGGTTGTAATTTTCCATGGATCCTTGGGAAAGAAATTGTTTTGTTGTTAATTTGGTGTCAAATTTGTGTTCTTTAGTTTATTGGTAATTAGTTGTCTTGGGTTCAATTACATGATAATAGCATATTAACTGTATCTGCAGGCTGATTCTAATGGGTTTAGTTTTTGATTTTCAGATGTACTTTTAGCTAATAAAAGTATGTACTGTGGGTTGGAGCGGTTGAAGCCCATACCATCGCCAACGCTGCCTGTGATTTCTTTTGTGGAAAATAGACAGACCAACATTGACATGAATCACTTAACCATTCAGACTGAAGATACTTTTGCAAGCTTGCTCGAGCTTGCTGCTAACAATGATGTTGAGGGCTTTAAGAGATTAATAGAGTGTGATCCTTCTTGTGTTGATGAGGTTGGAGTATGGTATTGCCGTCAGAAAGGCTCCAAGCAGATGCTTAATGAAGAGAGAACCCCATTGATGGTTGCTGCCATGTATGGCAGTATTGATGTTATAAAGATGATACTCTCTTTTTCTGATGGTGATGTCGATCGTTCTTGTGGCCTGGATAAGAGCACTGCCCTTCATTGTGCTGCCTCGGGTGGGGCAGTGAATGCTGTGGATGTTGTGAAACTGCTTTTAGCAGCAGGTGCCGATCCATATTTATTTGATGCCAATGGCTGTCGTCCAATTGATGTCATTATTTTCCCACCAAAGCTCCCAACCGTAAAATCTACACTTGAAGAACTTCTTGCAGCTGATGGTTTTGTTGTTGAGCCGAATCTGAGAGTTTCCACAGCTATCTCAAATTCAAATTCAAATTCTCCACCAGTTTCACCTTCCAATGATAATTGCTCCCCAATGTATGCACCTGATTCCCCAGGGAAGCTGAAGCTAAATGATACACCTTTGTCTTCTGCTTCAGAGAAAAAAGAATACCCAGTTGATCCATCTCTTCCTGATATCAAGAACAGTATCTATTCAACTGATGAATTTCGAATGTATTCATTCAAGGTTCGGCCTTGTTCTCGTGCTTACTCTCATGATTGGACCGAGTGCCCATTTGTTCACCCTGGGGAAAATGCTCGGAGAAGGGATCCAAGGAAGTTCCATTACAGTTGTGTTCCATGTCCAGATTTTCGGAATGGGGCATGTAGACGAGGAGATATGTGTGAATATGCTCATGGGGTTTTTGAGTGCTGGCTTCATCCAGCTCAGTATCGAACCCGGCTTTGCAAAGATGGTACAGGTTGTGCAAGAAGAGTTTGCTTCTTTGCACACACTGTGGAAGAACTTCGGCCGTTATATGTATCCACTGGCTCTGCTGTTCCCTCTCCTCGCGCAAGCACTTCTGGTGCGACTGCCTTGGATTTTGCTGCAGCCATGAGCCTCCTGCCAGGTTCTCCTTCATCCGTATCAATGATGTCTCCTTCACCATTTACTCCACCCATGTCTCCATCTGCCAATGGTATGTCACATAATCCTGTGCCTTGGCCCCAACCGAATGTCCCAGCCATGCATCTCCCTGGAAGCAATCTTCAGTCCAGTCGGTTGAGATCTTCCCTTAATGCTAGAGATATGCCAACTGAGGACTACAGTTTGTTGCCTGATTTTGATGTGCAGCAGCCACAACTCCTTAATGAATTATCCAATCTTACCCAACCGTCTTTGAATAACAACTCCCTGAACCGCTCTGGACGTTTGAAAGCCCTAACCCCTTCAAATCTTGATGATCTTTTTTCTGCAGAGAGTGCATCGCCTAGGTATGCTGATCAAGCATTATCTTCAGCAGTTTTTTCCCCAAGCCACAAGACTGTGGTTCTCAACCAAATCCAGCAGCAGCAAAGCATGCTATCACCGATCAACACAAGTTTTTCTCCAAAGAATGTTGATCACCCTCTGATGCAGGCCTCTTTTGCCTCAGGCAGGATGTCCCCTCGAAATGTGGAACCCATCTCTCCTATGAGTTCTCGGATGTCTATGTTGGCTCAACGTGAGAAGCAGCAGCAGCAGCTTTGCAGCCTCAGTTCTCGGGAATTAGGGTCAAACTCTGCTGCCATTGTTGGCTCTCCAGTAAACTCTTGGTCAAAATGGGGTTATTCTAATGGGAAACCTGATTGGAACGTTATTGATAATGAGTTGGGTAAACTCCGCAGATCAAATTCATTTGAGTTCGGAAATGGGGAGGAGCCTGATTTGTCATGGGTGCAGTCGCTTGTTAAAGAATCTCCGACTGAGATGAAAGAGAAATTGGGCATTTCCATTTCCACTAGTTATGCAGCTAATGCTTCTTCAAGTGAGAGTTCGAAGATCGAATCAGTTGATCCTGTGGTAGGAGCATGGATTGAGCAATTGCAGATTGATCAGCTTGTGGCTCAGCAAAACTGAAATCAATTTTTAAAACTTCTGAGGTAGAGAAAACAGGTCAGATTTTGGTAAATATTCAATATTCTTTTTTGGTTTTGTTGCAAGTGATGATGAAGGTAAACAGCAATAGAAGAGGGAGGGGAAGTGAGTAAAGGTCACTTTGGAGGGGAAAATGTTAATTTTCACCATTTTATCGTTACAGCAGAAGTTAGAAAGAAAAAAGGGTAAGGACCTCTGGGTTAGAATCAAACATCATGAGGCCTGGGGATGGCTATAATTTTTTGCTTCCAACATTTTTAAATTCTAGATTTCTATTACTGTCATTTTTTTAACCTTTTTATGATGAGCAACATATTGAAGTTACAATGTAACTAAATTACTATCTTTATGACACATTATATTCACTGTGGCCTTCAAAATCAATGAGAAGGCCATGAGATTAATGAAGAAATACTGTTCTCCAAACTCTACATGGTTATTGCAACTGCTAGGAAACAATTGGTTTGGTCTATCCGCAGTTGAATTCAGTTGTGTAATGTTTAGGGGTGTAATAAAGTTGATAAATACGTGTAATTAGTTTATTAATGCTATTATTCTGATAACTTTATTACGTTTACTATGTTGTTGATTTGTTCATCTTTTGTTAGTGGGTTATGGACATGGAATTGGAACTGGAACCTGATCTATGGATTCTAAATCCTATTAGTGGGATTTGGGAATTTCTTACATGAATCAGCAAAATGCTGCTTTCTTTTTATGCAGATTCTTCTTTCTTTAGAGCTGATAATGTTTCAAAATCTTTTCTTTTCTTGTTCACTCCAAGAAAATGAGGATTATCTCATTTGTAACCTATTCAATGGTGGAAAGAATTAAAAGTAATAATATGATAACTTCAATTCTTATTCATAAGTATGTATATTCCTTTTATAAAAAGGAGAAAATCTACGGTCCTTTTTGGATTGTCAAAATATGAGAGAGAAATGGAGAAGGGAACAAAAGAAGGTAGTTGATTTAGCAGGGCTTTAATTTTGATGTTGACAAGTGGAGGTGTTTGATGATGAATATATTTGTGGATTGTATGAGCACAAGTGTGTGTGTGTGTGGGCGCTGTTCAAAAAAGGCAGATTCGGACACCTGAGGACTCGGTCTAAATTCAATTGCAGAGACTGAAAGGTTTGGTATATTTTGTTCTGTTCTTAATTTCCAAAGCCTATATTGTCATTCGCATTCTTGCTACTCTTTTATGGTTAGTATTACTCCAGTTCAAAAGACAAGACCTTTTTTCCAATAAAAATAAATAAACTTTTGAATTTCACGAACAATCTATGCAACTTTTTCGTTTTCCCAACGATATTCAAAGATCTCTTTAGTGATACATGAAAATCTAGAAACAAAAGAAAATTTAAGAAATCACCCGCCATCCAAATACATCATTCTCTGAAATATTTTTAAGAGTGATCTCATGGAATATATAATTGACACCAAAAAAAAAAATTGAATAAATAAAAAAAGTATTTACATTAAATACCAGAAAATAGAAAAGTAATTGACAATTGACATATTGATTATTGAGAAGTATTAGATACCCTTTTCTTTTCAATTTTCTTTTATTTATTTTGTGGAATTCAAATATTTTAATATACATGTACATACATCAATATTAGATGCGTAATAAAAGAGTAACATTTTCCATGATAGATCATATTGAATACTTTATCTTTTTTATATTCTCACTTTTTTATAATATTTGCATGATATGTCAATTTCATAAATTATGAAAATTATATATTTTAATTTAATTGCATATGTGTTATGCATTAAATGAAAAACATAAAAGATAAAGTATTCAACACTTCTGATAAATGAGCAGTAAACTCATGTACAAACAAATCAAATTTAAGGTAGTCAATGAAGCAAATCTATATTTATCCATGATTTTGTGGAATAGGGTGCGATCATCATAACATTATAGTGCATGATGTGGATGTGTTGGTTCTTGTGCAAGATTAGAGGTTTAGGTTTGGGTTGGTTGGCATAATTGGGGTAGCTTGGCTAATATTGGTAAGAAGATTTTGCCTGATTGGGAAAATCATTATTTCAGTTCAATGCATCAACTAATTTCATGATACATGGAGGATTAGAATTTATTAAGTGAAATAAATAAATTTCTTGTCATAATCTATGTTCTGGTTTTGCTTTGATTGGTGGGTCATTACTATTTAACGGCTAGTCTGCAATTGATGATTATGCATTGCTTTATTTATCTAGCTCAAATTTCATCCCACTTTGGATAGTTTTGTTCTTATCCTTCTCAATTTTAAGGGTTTTTTTTTTAATTATAATTCATATAAAAAAAATTTCTCCATTACATTTAAATTGGCAACTTTTAATTTCTCACATGAATAAAAAAATCATAAATTAGTATCCATTTTATAAAAGCTTTTATTTTAATTAACTAAAATATATTTTTATCAATTTCTTCATATATATATATATATATATATGAAAAAAAAATATATATATAAAAATTATCAAAATTGGATGAAATGGAGGTAGGATTGTATGAGTAAATTGAAAGCAATTCCCAATACTTTACAACAATTAGTGGAAAGAGGCCATCAACTTCATAAGCAGTGATGGAATTAATCAGCCGGAAAAGATAATATATTCTGACATTTGGATTTCTTTTTTTTTTTTTCAATTTATTGGCCAAATCTTTTGAGAAAGTATATTGGAAAAATAGAATAATCCTTACAATTTGAAGATGGATGTTGTTAGAAAAGAATTTGAATATTGTTTTGGATAATTAAATATAACTTTCATTTGAGGGATTCAAATCATTAGTCTTAATCGATCTTTAAAAACAATAATGAAGGGAAATTAATCTTTATTTCGAATTTATTCTCCGGAACAAAATAACTTACTTTTTATTTAAATAAAATTAAAAATCTATTTATTCAAAAAAAAAAAAACTAAGTCTTTGACCGAACTATAATATTGATTATATATAAACCTCAATTCCGATGGAGAAACAAGCTAAAGAAATAGAGCAGAAGCAGTATTTCTAACTTTAACTACTTGGACTTTCATAGGCTCAGAAGTGCATTTGACCGAACGTTAAGGTTATTAAAGAATCATCTACACCCAACAAACATTTCTTTTGCAGATACTACATAAATTTTCTCAATCTCATCGAATGCGCCTCTAAGTTCTAAACTTTTTAAATATTATTTTTAGTATTTGGTCTTAATAATGTTTCTTACGAAAAGTTTAAGGAAATTCTTTCTTTTAAAGCATACTCGGTCAGAAGCAATCACTATCATTTTTGACATAGGAAACAAGAGTGGCGTGATATAAATGCGCTTGAACAACTACCATGTAATAGGAAACAGGAAATTGTGATAATGAAGAGTGAGAGTTGGTGGGAAGTTGGTATGGCGTTAGATATGACCTAACCAATTCTCATTACACAGTGTGTATATATATGTAACTGGTAACCAAATTAATGCCTTCCAATAAGGAGACCTGTCCTCTTGATATTAGGATTATTAATGGACATCTAAATTATACCAACACTCAATTTCATGATAGAGATATCTCATCTTCCAATTTCTTTTTCTTTTTTTTTTTAAGGTAACTTTCTTTAATATAAATAAGCTGTTTTTTTTTTTTTTCGGAATATGACAGTGTGTACGCGCATTTAAACTATTTGATTATGCACATTCCCGATCACACAAATCAAATGCACACGCTCCAAATTACTTTTTAATTTTTCCTTTTATTTAAAAATAAGCACTCCAATCAGTTCAACTAATCGTGAAAAAAAAATTGAAATGTTATGGTAACAAGTTATTTTTATATTTATAAAGTCATTAATCCACATTGTAGTTGAAGTATTATGAGAAAACATTGGAAGACTAAATTCTTATTTTTTTGTAATTTGCAAACTAGATGGTAATTAACTTTTAAAATTGATGTGAAAAAATATAATGAATTTTGAAGGATGTAAATTATTATTGTTTAAATGAGGACTTAAATTTAATGATTGTACACTTGCTGAATACTGTATTGAATATTGACTGCTTTTTCAACTAGCTAATAAGGAAATTTCATATTTTAGATATTTTTAAATTTACATATTTTTAACTTTTATTTGATTGAGTCCGTAAATCTTGTCTATAGTCAAACAATCAGTTTATCCCCTCATTTCATAGGCATGCTCGTGAAGAAGAAAGAAATTGACATGAAAGCTGGAATTCATTATATTTAACCTTCTATATTTGATATGGAATTTATGGGGACTTTTTTTAAATTTGATATTATTTAAAAATATAATTGAAAAAGTAGGGCTGTTTTTTTAGTATTTGAAAAATTGAGATTTGTCATCTCATTTGGTCAATGAATTTGTGGGGCCGGCAAAAGAATGAGAGCTGATAATGGTGGATGCCACTTGTTTGATTTCGCAACAAGGGATCGTAAAAATGGATTTATATTAATTCGCTTATCCTATACAACGGAAGAGCTGCTTTATTCTGATGGTAAAAGTGTACAATAATAAATTCAAGGTCTTAAATTTAATTTCCACGGACAGCAATATATTATTTTATATTATCTTTATTTACAATTAATTTTTACACATTAATTAATTAAAATTTATAATTAATTTTTTAAATTAAATAATTTTATAATCAATTTTAATTATTTTATATTATCTTTATTTTTTTAATTTTTTAAAAATTAATTATAAATTTTAATTTATACTGAAAAAAATTTTACATTAATTTTAATTTTAATAAAAATATGAAAAAAATAAAGTTACTTTATATTTTAATTTAAATATAATTTAAAACTTAGGGGAACATGTGTGTATTTAATTATAAAAAAATACTTGGGCCAATATGACTTAGGGGAACATGTGGGTATAAATTTTTTTATACTTAAAGCTTTTTTTTTTCATTATATATCTTTCCAAAGTTGGCCGCTATAATTTTTTTTATTCTTAAAATTTTAATAACTTTTAAAAATAGATAATTTTGTATTTAATATTTATTAAAATGGATATATTTTTATTGAAATAAAAGATGCCACATTTCCTCTACAGAATTATGTCCAATATGCAATATGGAACCAGAAATGGCTGAAAACTGCTATGCAGTTAGATATTTTAGACTTTTTTTAGTTCTAATCTAAGGAGGTTGCTGGAGGAAACTTGAAATCTAAGATGGAGATTGGATTTATTAAAATTAAAATTAATTTAAAAATTTTTTCAGTATAAATTAAAATTTATAATTATTTTTAAAAAAATTGAAAAAAATAAAGATAATATAAAATGATTTAAATTGATTATAAAATTATTTAATTTAAGAAATTAATTATAAATTTTAATTAATTAATGTATAAAAATTAAATGTAAATAAAGATAATATAAAATAATTTAAATTGATTATAAAATTATTTAATTTAAAAAATTAATTATATATTTTAATTAATTAATGTATAAAAATTAATTGTAAATTTTAATCTTGAAAAAAAAAATTTAATATATTGCTGTCCGTGAGAATTGAATCCCAGAGCATGGATTTATTATTGTGCACCTTTACTTTCATGGTAAAATAATTCTTCAGTCAAATAGGACGAGGAAATTAATATAAGTTTATTTCTGCAGTTCCTTATTGCAGAATCAAACAAGTGGGCCCCACCATCATCAGCTCCCATTCTCTTGCCGGTCTACCTTTTTATTTTCACAGTGAGTTGTTGCAAAAATAGGATGACAGACTCTAATCCCCTAAATACTGAAGAAACAACCCTATTTTCTCAATTATAATTTCAAATAACACCAAATTTAAAAAATTTTCGAATTTATGCGGAGCTACCGTGAAGTGCCATTTTCAATATTTAGTTACCAAATTAGTAAAAGATGGAATAAATGAAATTAAAATCGATTTTATAAGAAGATAGTGGGACAAAAAAAGATAAATATTAGAAAAAAAGTTTAAATAAAAGCAAGTGTAAAAGAATAGTAAAAAAAATTAGAAAAATATAGTTAGTTATATTAGCCTGTTTTTCAGATTCAGTCCAAGATTTTTCAAAAAGAATTTCTACATAAATGCCACAAAAAATTAAGGAGACAAAAAAAATACCACCCTCTAATATTTTCTTTCATATATATATATATAATTTTTTTTTTAAATTCTATTTTGAAAATGCTCCTTTCTACATGGTTCATTTGTATGGTGCCCATCCAGGCGCGTGGCTACCCGCACTGGACTTCTGGCGACGGTAACTCTCCTTTAGTTGTCATGGTCCAGCTCAACTAAAGCCCTCCCAACAGTCCTCCAGCAGTGCTCCGGTGAGACTTTTTGACAAAATATAATGTTCTCTTTTTAATTTATTTATGCCACAATTAAACTTTGATTTTTCATATTTATTTGTGTACAGTGAGAACAAACCGGTAGACTTGAACCTTATTATTACGTGACCCTATAAATTTGATTAGGTACTCGCCAGGCAAAATTTGGTAAAAACCTCGGTGTTCCTTAAAATATCATAAATAGTTTCAGCAGGTTGAGCACTTTTTTTAAGGAAATATAAAATAGCAGGAATATTTAAATAAGTTTTATTTTTTATCAGATCATCAAAAATCACTTTTCAAATATCTCTTCCTTCTTTTCGGGATCGAACATCAATTGCAATGATTCGATAAATAGCTCATTGGATAGAGAATGAAATTTTCATTCTGTACACACTAGATCGTGAATTAATAACTGTATCCAATCTCCAAAAAAAATCCAATTGTTTCAAACTTTCCATTTTTTTAATGGAATATTTATGAAATTCCCATAAATAGGATTAAACCTTATTTCATGGTATTTACCTCAATCCTCGAGAGGGCTTAATTGATCCATGATTTATGTTTCATCTTTCGCTTTTTTTGTTTCAAGAAATATAGTGATAAATTCTGATTTTTTTGTAACTTCCGAAACTTTTTCGTAGTGTCTTCTTTCTATGCCTCATTTCATAGGAAACCTCAAAGTGACTCTGTTTCATTATATTCAATTCATATCCCAATTCTATTCAATTAATATCCCTTTTTTTTGGTGTCATTGACATAAGAGATGTCATTTCTAGTCTATCTCTTTCTATTTCTATGTATATGGAAGTTTAAAAATCATCATATAATAATCCATAAATTGCAATAGAAAAGAAAAATGGAGGTTTGTGATGATTTTTAAATCTTTTATTGTAGGTAATCTAGTATCCTTATGCATGAAAATACTCAATTCGATCATTGTGGTCGGACTTTATTATGGATTTCTAATCACATTCTCCATGGGGCCCTCTAATCTCTTCCTTCTTTGAGCTCAGGTTTCTAAACGTAATTTTATATGAGAATTTGAGTTAATTTAACCCATTATAAGCTTATTTTATATGCCGTTTCACTTTTTCAAGTTAATTTTGATGTACATAAGTGTATTTAAAGCTTTAGATTTAGGAGCGTAATACACATAATCTTGTATTTTCATCTAATTTCTTGTTTATAAGATATTTGACAGAGTTCGGAAATTAGATTTTAAATATAATTTTGTGTATTTTATGAATCTAATTATGTATATTTGATTTGAGACAAAATGGATATAAAAAAAAATTGTAATAAGTTTCTCCATTAAAAATGAGAAATGCACACCAAATGTTTGATAGACATACTCAATGTTTTAATAGGCCTTCATTGGGCTTCCACCATGGCAACGAAATGGATTGTTATGGTATTTCTAAATTCATGATAATATTTATAAATAATTGTATGCATATGTATAACTTCTGAAATTCACTCGAACTTTTTTGTCTTTCATTTATTAAGGGTACACACGTGTATACATTATGATATTCACTTGAATTTTTGGTCTCTCATTTGTTGAGGGTATACACATAAGGTGTGTGTGTGTATATATATCTTGTGAAGTGAAGTTCACTTGAATTTTTGTTCTCTCATCTACGCAGGTTATGCACATAGGGCATACAGTTAGGTATTTATATGTATATCTTGTGAAATTCACTTGAATTTTTAGTTTCTCGTTTATTGAGGGTATACACATAGGGTATAGACATAGGCATACATATGTATACCTTGTGAAATTCACTTGATTTTTTGGTTAATCATTTATTGAGGGTGTATATATATGCACACACATATGTATACCCGAATCTCTATATTGTGAAATTGACTTGAATTTTTTTTTATTAATAATATTATTTAAAAATGTAGTGTTAATCTAAATTGACAATCACCCTATTTATATTGGCCAAATAATTAACCCATAAAAGTGCTAAAAATTTTGAACAAAAAATATTAAATCGTCATATTTAATTGATAAAACATCAAAACACATCTAATAAAAATATTATTCAAAATCGTGTAAAAAAAATATTACACAATCAAATTGTAATCATGCTTTTGTGGCTTAAGAATGCAATTGCTGCCCAGAACACAATAATCCCAGTTCTACACAAACTTAGATAACTCCACTCAATGTATATCTATCTGGCATAGACTCGCTGAAAACCATATCCAAGAACCCATTAATAACATCTCTAGAATAACCCAATTGTTAAAACCTACTTATCACTAAAATCCAAGAGAACATTTTTCTCAAACATTTGTTTTTTGAAGACCTTATTTGCAGACTCAAAATCACACACCCCTTAACAAAAAAGTCGATCAATGCACACCTAACACATACATAAGAGTCGAAATGCCCAATTTTTATTAGAGACCCAAAAGTTATTTTTCAAATTTTAGACTTTTGTTTTTTATAAAGTTTGGGTGCGCTCATAATTCTACTAATATTTATCCTATTTAGTTTAGGATAATTAATTCCTAATTAAAATGGAAATTAGAGTTAGACTAAGGTTCTAACTCCTATAACCTCTATAAATAGAAGTTTAGAAAGCCTAAGTGAGGTTACTCTCTCTACACAAAATTTTTCTCTCTATTCGTCTTCTCGAATCTTTCTAAGGGGCATTTAGACTGTGGATTAGTTTCTTTCTTCTCAGCATACGTGCGTGTGGTTAAAAGCCTATGCCAGTAATGTGAAAAGAAAGATCCCTTACTTCCGTTCGTGTCAAAGGAATATGCGCTTTAAGAGATAAATAAGTTTGCCCATATTTATTGGATTTAAGCTTTTTGGGTGCATATATGCTAACATTGGTATCAGAGCTTTGATTTTTGCATTTTGGCATGTTATAATTTTAGATATAAAAGTTATATGAAATTGGTAGATCTAAATAGGTAGCATGAACACGTGATTTTTTTTTGTGTTTTTCATGCTATTTTCGAAATTTATTTTTTATGTGTATGTGTACACTGAAAATTATCTGAAAATTTTGTAACCATAAATTAAAAATTGGTATTTTTGAATTTTGACCTCACCATCGTGTTCCTAGACCCCAAAAACCCTTCACTGGCAAAAGTTGGAACGACGAAAACGTCCATGCGCCACCTATGCAAGTCGTGTGTCCCTCATACGCAGGCCATCTACCAACGTGATAAGTCACTCTGACATGGCCTAATACAGGCACAACACGTGGACCACTGTAGTAGTGCCACGTGTCACCATGTGTCAGGATGATTTGTCATTCTGACATATGGGCCAATAGGGTGATGACATGTGGACCACTGTGGTGGTACCATATGTTGCCAAGTGTTAGAGAGACATGACACGTGTACCATTTGGGGACTGATATATGGCATGTTATGGTGCTACCACATGTCATGCTTGTATTCATAGTTGACAAGTAGTCTAGTACCTATCTACCACATGGCTAAATGTGGTCATGCCATGTGGCACATGTAAGTCCACTCAATTGCCACGTGGACTAATGCTTGACTACTCGTGATAGACTATGGTTATGCCATGTGGCACCTGTCAGTCCACCTGGATGCCACTTGGCATCTAATAGACCAATAAGTGGCCGCCAAATGTCTGATAGGGGTCTAATGTGGCAACACGGGCTTAATGGGGTCACTTCATGTGGCAATGCAATTGATGATGATCAAGTTTGATACTTATCAGAAAAAGTCTAATCACACAATGTGAAAACATCCAAAAGAGATAGAAAATATGATTTCTGAGCTTAGTGAGGTTGGTCATAAACTGACCGATAAGCAATAGGTCTAGGTTATCATCCACTATTTATCTAGGAATTGGGAGCATATGAAGATGCAACTAACTTATATGGATAACATAAAGACATTTGGGGATGTCACTCATCATCTTCAACTAGAAGAAGATCGTCTAGCGGTGATTAAGGTCAATGCCGAAGTATATGTGGCATAGTCTCATACTGGTGGAACAAGTTCTAACTAGAACAAGAGAAAAAAGTTCAAGAATCAGGTAAAGACAAGGCTAATGAGCCTAAAAAGAAAAAAGTGAGATAGAATGCTAACAGGTCCAAAGGCAAGAAGAAAGTGAACATTTCATGAGTGAAGTGCTTCAATTGCCAACATAAAGGACATTATACAAAAGATTGCACTGTTCCCAAATAGGTACACTATTCTGACTAGAGAGTTAGTGAAATTTATGTATCTAGTTCTGTATTTTTAACTAATTTTCATCCTTTGTGGGTGATAGACTCAGAAGCAATGGATCACGTGACAAGAAATCTAGATGCCTTTGTTGAATTTTGATGAATCACAAATGGAGCCAAATGGATATATGTGGGAAACAATGCTAGAGTGGCAGTTGAAGGGATTGACACATATAGATTAGTTTTGCATGAAGGCCAAACTCTACTTCTACATGATGTACTCTATACACTAGAGATTAGTAGGAATTTAGATTATGTCATAGCCTTGATGAGACTTGGTTTTAATTTGCACTTTAAGGATGATAATATGCGTTTATATTTGGATGATGTTTATTATGGTTCTGGTTTTATTTTGAATGATTTCATTATTATGGATATTGATCCTGATTATTTGAATAATACTTGTTTTTCCCTGATTTCTTCTTCTGCTTCACATAGTTATGAGAATAATGTGAAATTATGGCATACTAAGTTAAATCACATTAAGCAAGACTGAATGTGTCGGTTAGCCAAAGTAGGTTTATTAGGTAACCTTAATAAAATTGATTTACCTACTTGTAAACATTGTCTAAAAGGAAAACTATTTAGGAAACTATTCAAAAAAGGAACTAGGGCCGAATTTCCATTGCAATTAATCTATTTCGATGTTTGTGGTCCAATGAATGTGATAGCAAGGCATAGGGCCTACTATTTCATAACATCTATGGATGACTATACGAGATATGGTCATGTCCACTTGATTTCTCACAAATCAAAAGCATTGAGTTGTTTCAAAAGTTATATGAACTTAGTTAAAAATCAATTAGACAGAAAGATCAAAGCTTTAAGAACTGACAAAGGTTGGGAATATCTTCCTAATGAATTTAAAGCTTTAGGTGATGAAAAAAGAATTGAGCATCAGTTGTCTATTCCTAGAACTCCACAACAAAACGGTATTGTGAAAAGGAGAAATAGGACTCTCCTAAACATGGTAAGATATATGATGGCTGAGGCAAATTTACCAATCTCCTATTGGGGAATGCTTTATTAATAGCCATATATGTTCAAAATCGAGTACCCTCTAAGTCTGTCACATCCACTCCTTATGAGTTGTGGACTAGTTGATAACTTGACCTAAGCCATTTATGACCTTGGGCTTGTGCTGCTTATGTCCATGATACCTTAAGTAAATTTGGAAAATTGGGACCAAGACGTAAAAATAGTATCTTTGTGAGATATTCTAAAGTATCAAAATGATACGTATTTATAGGTGAGTAAGAAAATGGCACAGTGATAGAATTTGAATCACGAGATGTGATTTTCTTAAAAAATGAATTTTCAAAGTTGGGCAAAGTGAGTCAAGACTTCACTTTCTATGAAACTTAAGAAGGAACCATCAGGATCAGTCCAGACTTCACTTTTTATGAAAGTCAAGAAGGAACCATCACTATCAGTCCATTCGAGTGGAAGGGAATTTCAAAAAGAAGGTTAAGACCCTCTTCCTAATGATCCTAATGTTTGGGATCCTTACTCTAGCAGGAGTATTCCTGGCTCCAGTGGGAGTATTAAAATTCAGGACCTTTACTTGAGTCGGAACATTCTTGGCTCCAATAAAAGCATGGATCTCAATCTCAGTGGGAGCATTCCGAACTAAGATGAATATATGAGATATATTTATCAAGAATCAGAATTGCAAAAATCTAAAAGGAAAAGTGCTTTACATCGATAATTTGAGATCGAAAGCTCGAACGAAGCCCTTTTATTTTCCCCACAAGATTAAGAAAAGCCTAAAAATATTTAAAAAGCTCTTTCATGCCTAGCTAAAGATAAATGGATTAAAGCAGTGGAAGAATAAATGGCATTATGAGATTAAACCATGTTTGGGAACTAGTTAATCTACCGAAAGGATGCAAACTAATTGGGAATAAGTCGATTCTCAAGGTAAAGTGAAAAGCTGATGGAAACATTGAAAGATATAGAGGTTGGCTAGTTGCTAATGGGTTTACACAATAAGAAGTGATTTACTATGAAGAGACTTTCTCACTTGTTGTGAGATTTACGTCAATAAGGTTAATTCTAGCCTTAGTGGCTAGTTTAGAACTAGAGCTATATCAAATGGATGTAAAGACTATTTTCCTCAATGAAGGATTAGATGAAGAAATTTACATGGAGCAACCTGTAGGTTTCATCAAAAAAGGTCGTAAACATAAGGTTTGCTAATTGAAAAGATCAATTTATGGCCTTAAACAATCTTCAAGATAATGGTATTTGAGATTTTATGGAACAAACATGTTGAATAGGTTTAACATGATTGATGAAGATCATTATATTTACGCAAAAACTTTAAAGAAAAATTTATCATTTTGACTTTTTATGTAGATCACATACTCATAGCAGGAAATGACAAAGAGTACGTAAATGAAATCAAAGGTTGGTTGTCCTCCAACTTTGAAATGAAAGATATAGGTTAAGCAGACTACATTCTTGGAATTAATATTTCAAGAGATCATTCGAGAAGGTTGTTTGTCTCTCTCACAAGAGACGTATATCAACAAAGTCCTTGAATGATTCAATATGCAAAATTGCAAACCCGTTGATAACCCCATTTTTAAGAATCGGATTCTTAATAAGAGTATGTGTTCAAAGATGCCAAAAGAAATGAAATGCATAAGGAACATTCCATATATCGCTGTTGTAGGTAGTCTAATGTATGCAATGTTGTGTACAAGACCTGATATATGCTATAAAGTGTGTAGACATTATAACCTGAGGCATCTTAGATCAGGGTTACCCGATGATGAGAAAATATTATATTACTGACAACAGGGTTGAATCTCGAAGATTCAAAGATTTTTATGATTTTCTAAGTGTTTTAACAAAAGATGCATAAAAAACTTGACTTGGGCCTTCAGTTATGACAGACGCCCGTCTATCATCTGAGGGGCACCCTTCAATGGCTCATTTTCTTTTGTACAGGCTAGATTAGGGGTATTTTAGGAATTTTGGGACTTTTACCTAAAAAACGTCTGTCCCTCAATAAAGGACACCCGTCTGTGAGTATTTTTTAGAATTCCCACGTTTTTTGGGAATTCAAATGGGATAACTCTTCAGAAGGAAGAAATCCAGATTTCTTAAGGAAGATATCTCCAGATTAGGGAGTTAGAGTTGGAATTCAACTCTAACTCTAGGCTAGGTATAAAAAGTAAAATCCTAAGGTTTCTAAAGGGGTTTCTTTGATACAAAGAAAGTTTTAGGGAAGAAGAAAATCAATTTCTTTCTCTCTCTAAGGTTTAATTGCCATAACAATTTCTTTGATCCAAACACATAAATATACACGAATTTCATTGAATTTTTCAGAAAAATAAAGAACACAAATCGGAGTGGAGATTTGGACTATAAGAATTTCAGAGTTAGAATATCTCCTAAGGGTAATATTATAGGCTCTCTTTATCTCTATTTGTTTCCTCTCTCTAAAATTGCCATGCATATATTTGTCATTATTTGTTGAAATAATTATGTTTATACGTTGTGTTTGGGTGATTTGTAGAATTAAAATGTGGTGTGATATGAATCTAAATTGAATGTACATGCTAATGGCATGTTTAGAATAAAATTCCTCCATTGTTGTAATTTTAAGCTTTTTCTCTATTTCTATAATTCTATAGCTTAATATGTTTTTATTGTATTTCGTGCATGTTTTGATGTTAGAACACTTTTTTGGCATGATTTAGGGCTTGATAATCACATGTTTTTAGAACACTTTTTTGGCATGATTTAGGACTTGATAATCACATGTTTAAAGCCAAAATGTATTTTTCTATGATTTTGCATGAAATTATGCATCCTTTTTTGTCCAGCGAGTGATGAACGAAAAGACGACTCGACGAATGCCTATTTGTCAAAGTGACAGATGGGACATCATGGGCCTTCTTCTCGTCCCATCCCTTGCCTAGCCGCGGGTGTCCATCACCTCCCATGGGCATCTGTGGCAGGATTTTAGGCACTTTTCATATGTAGTTTATGTATTTTATGGTATTCGTATGATTCATTTGATTTCTATGATATTTGTGCATTACTTTGTATGATTCATTTCTATATGTAAATTTTTCTGTATTATACAATGAATTAAATAATTTTCTTTATTGCATTTTGTTATTCAATTGTATAATGCTAATTTACCTTTTTTTTCATGGTTTTTGTAAGTATGTAATTCTTGAGTTGGAGGATTTTTATAGGATTTTTTGCATTGAGAATCATGCTCTTGATTAGATAACCAACCTCGGCCCATCTGGTTACCTCGTTTAATCATTCTATTTATCATTTTATTTATTTATTATGTTATTTTTATTTAGTTATTATTTATTTTATGTTCATTTATTTATTTGGTATTTTTTGGATGTATTTTTTTTTTGATGTAATAGCTAGTAAAAAAAGGGTTTTTTGTGCACGTTAGAAAGAAAGGGCATTTAAAATATTTTCTATTAATCAATTTGGGCTTTTTTTTAAAACTTAGACCAGTGTCCAATTTTTCATCGAAAGCCAAATAAAAAAAATAAAAATTTTTATAAAACATGCATGAGGGAATCAACGTTCCCAACCTAAACAAATACCCCAATATATATATATATATATATATATATATATATATATATATATATACTTTACTCTTGTTGTTGGATGATTTACTTCTGTAATAATTTTAAGTAGTTGATTTATTTATTTATTGCTTTTCATGATTGATTGGGATTTTTATTTAATTTTACGCTTTTGAATTGTGTGAGAGAGGAGAGGGGATTAAATATAAAACTTAATTGTAAAACAACACTTAACCAAGATACCTAATAAGAGTGATTTTCCGAACACCAATCTCTATTTGAGCATCAAAAGGTTGACATTCATTTCTCGATGTTTTGTTAGGTGGCGACTTTATAACATCTACCTTTGTTGGACTCATTAGTATATGCCTTTATGGGTTGACTACGGATAATAATTTGGGCTTGATCCATTTTTATTATGAAGTAGCCAATTTATGAGTTAAAGTGGGCCTCCTCCAATATCGAACCCTAAAAGTGAGCCTTCGAGAGCGAACCCAAAAATGAGCGATGGCTCTGGTGTTCATCATAGCGGCGACTCCACTGGGGACCAAAGAGGCTTTACTCCTAAAAGCATCTAGGTTAAGTTTTTTTTTATAATTGGTTTTTATTAATTAATCTTATATTTTTTCTAAACTACATTTCTTGCATTCATCTTAAAGCCTTAGAATTAAGTTAGGCATCCCTTTTTAGCCTCGGTGCTATCCTAAAGCACGCCCTACGTTCACTCAATGTAAGGAAGTGTTAATGAGACCCACCAACCCAAGTCTAGTACCACATGGTATATAAAATGTCGACCCATTGGTTGTTATGCTCGTGATGAGTTAGACCTATTGGCAGGGACCATGCTTGGGTAGTCTTAAAGTTTCATCACCCTTGACTTAAGCCCATGTAATGATAATAGCAACTTCCCCTAGGTTGTATAACCCTAATAATATTTTGCTTACTATGTGGACCTTTATGTATTAACCAAACTCAAACATATTAGGAGGGTATCATTCAAAGGCTACCATGCCCCGGCAGGCCTAACTCGATCTGTATGCATTAGTCAAAACCTATATGCTTGTGCTTTCAATTAGAGAGGTTACGCAATCTATTTTTTGTCATGTACCATGCGCATCCATTGGGTTCCTTGTTGACCCATGGGCTAAGCCTACCTAGGAAAAGGATTGCTTAACCTCCTATGTGGGAGTAATATGGTTGGAAGGCAATTTCTATGCTTGTTTATGGTTTTGATTGATGTATAACAAAATCATACATTGCATTCATGCATCATTTATATGCCATGCTTATACATCAGTGACCATGCATCACCCCTAACATTTGATTCTTATAGCCATCATAGACTCATTTAGGTTGTCAAAGGGTCAGACGGTCATCTAGTTCGAAGATCTATATCCAAGCTGTTGAGATCAAGTTCAGGTTCGAATTTAGTTTCGAAGGTCATTTCTGAGTTCGATTTAAGTCAGTTGTCAAGAAGTAGTCAAGAAACAAGATTATAAATGGTAGATGATTAATTGAATGAGACTTGGAGAGTGACTGAAGACACAACAAAGAGGTTTTTGTTCTTGAGGGAAAGGTCAAATGTTACCCCGGTTGGGCCTTCAACAATACGGGATGATTTAGACCAGAGATTGGATAGGAGGTTTTAGAATTTTGAAGAAAGGATTATGGCCAAATGTCAGAACTCAACCTGTAGCACCCACTCAAGAGATAGTAGAGCCAATGTATGTTAGGAATGCTGCCGCGACTGATGTTGCTATGCTTTGAGACCTACTAAGGAGAGAAACGAGGCATGATCTTGAAGATTTCATAGAAGAGGAAAATGAATAATATATCCCTCCAGTGATAAACATGAGAATTAAGGGTCCTACTACTGAGAATCCGGCCTTCAAAAAGATGGAGGAGAAAATTGAAGCCATGTCTAAGTTATTATATGCTTGTAGGGGAATGAACCCCGAGGATAGGGATTTATATGGAGATGGGCCATTACCCCTAAAATTCAAGATGCCTGATTTGCTAAGGTTTAATGGCACTTCAGATCCTTCGGCGTATGACAAACAATAAATGCTGATCATAAAGGGAACCATTGTAACACTCGATAGCCGGACATTGGTTCGAATAGCGGTGTCACACTATACTATAGTGGTCCATAAATTATTAATAAATTATCCATCTATAACATTCATTAATTTAACCATTTAGTTATGGGTCCCACATTCTAAAATATCTTATTAATTAATCTATAGAAATTCAGGCAGCATAACGACTGAAACCCAAATTCTGCCTTCCTGCAAAAGCTACAAAACACTCCCCAAATATTCACAAACATCCAACACAACCTCCATAATCTATATATATATACTCCACAAGATCAGCCAAATACAGAATAACAGTCATTTCTAAAATTGTACATATAACCATACATATATGCAGTACAATTTTTATGCTTATCTCATCTACTTATTTACAGTACATAACATATATATACAAGTCCAAAACTATATACAGTCCCCAAAATTAGCCATGCTGTCCTACCAGGCAACATTCATATGTACACGCTAACAAGAAATCACAAATGCTGGGTTCTTCTTTCATCGATTTCCTTCCAGTACAAACTCAGTCTATGTCTCCTGCGTGCACAAAATCACACGCTAAGTACAAAAGTACTTAGTGGTGAACATAAACTTAAAACCTTAGAATTTTACTACAGTTCATTCACATATTCTTCATAATTGTATTTCATTATCTGTTTTTCATTGGTTAATTTCATTATAATACACATTTTTTCGATTAAAGTCTATATTTTTACTTTTATTGACAAAATTACTAATTTACCTTTGCTTGAGAAATTCGTTCTCAATTATAGCTTTTTAAGTTTTATTCTCAAATTTATCACTTTAAATTCAAATTTTACAGTATAGGGATAAATTTTCACTTTAGTCCTTAAAGTTTCAAATATGCACTTCTGTCCTAATTTCTTTGTTTATCAGTTCTTTTAGGCTTTTACCCTTATTTTTTAGTACGCTTTTATCCAAACAGTAATTTGTTCTTGCTTTTCATGTTTTACATTTTTACTCATACAGTATCTTTTTATGCTTTAGTCAATATAATATTTTAATACTATTGCCCTTAGTATAGTATGAAAATGTATCACTAATTAGGATGAGCGAAACTATGGACCCTATAGATTTCAGTACTCTGGTAGCATCAATTACACACATATTATTTTTTTCATTTCCTTTTCTTTTTTATTTTTTCCAAACACTCCAATACAGACGTGGAACCATATCAAGGTTATCACTATACAAGTCGCCATGACTTGCTACTGCGGTTACAGAAATGTCCCTATGGCTAGCGATGTACATCCTAATTTCTGATTTCACACATAATACTAAGGGCAAAATACAATTACAATTTAATACAGTTTACAATAATGCATCATTACCAATTCATGGTAATAATTAGCATACATTATTAAAAATAGTCTCAGTATTTCAAATATACCAGTTTTTCAATTAAAATCATATGATTCAATTACAATTATTTTATTTATTTATTTATTTTATTTCTTACTTTCTTTTCCAGTATATGCTCTATGCATGTCATATAGATTAATTATATTCTATTTTGCACTTATTCTGATTTATATCTCAAAATTTCATAAATTTTCTTATGGTCCCTATTCGGTTACCTTATTTCAATTTCCTTATAAATTATATTTTTTACTCAATTTAATCTCAATAAACATAAAATCATGTATTTTTCAATTATTTCAATTTAATCCAGAAAATTACATTTTAGTACCTAATTTTTTAAAAAGTGACTGAATTTTTTTCCTAAAATTAAACTTGTCTAAATTTTAATTAAATACAATAATTTCACTAATTTATCTTCTAATTGTACAATTCTAAGTCCAATTTCACAATTAATTCATAATTAATAATTAACCTAATTTTTTTAATTATATATACAACATATATATTGTGAAATTAAAGGGTTTAAAATTATTCACTTACCAAATCACTCAATAATTTTGTCTTTTCCCTTATTTTTGGTTGATTTGCTTCATTCTCCTTGCTCTTCTATTGGCAGCAATTTCATAACCAAAATCACCATAGATTAAGTCAAAATTTTGCTCAAATAATTTACACAATACTATAATCAACACTTAATTACTCTAATTATCAAATAAAACTAAATTTTTCCCAACTCACCAAATTATCCACTGGAAGAATTAGACTATATTCATCTTCTTTTACCACCCATAGCAACCAAAGGTGAGGGGAAGCAAGATGAAACAATTTAATTGAGATTATGGTTGGAAAATCTTGGAAATTAAGCTTAAAGAAACAAAGAAAATAAAGGAAGAAGAAGGGAATGAAGGCCACAGAAAAAATGGAAAGGAATAGCCTTTGACCGGCCAAAACAAAAAGATAAATATCTCTTATTGCCACTGACCGGTGTCTAGCAAGTGTACTAGATCGGCTAGTAATACAGGAAAATATAGATTAAGACCCCAAATATCGTATCCAAGGGAACATGGATTGCTAAGAAGAATATCTATGTATTAATTAAATCAATCTGAGATTGTTTCCCAAATATTTTTGATTTAAAAGAAAAAATTAAATAAAATAAACAATTAAACAAAACAAAAACTAAAATTAAACTAACATGAATTAAAAACAAAATAATGACTGAAATTCTCTTGCTAATGAAACTATTCACCTTAACTTTCATTGTAATGACTTAAATTCAATATAAACACCAGTGATTATGGAAAAACTAGTAATAAAGCAAGATATCTTTATTCAAGTATATCATTCTTAGTATTAAATTCATAGACAAATCCAATACTTAGCATGAAAATCTAGTTTTAACTTCCTAAATATTCATTGAAGCCTTTTTCAAGTAATTCAACTCCAATTTATTCTTAGTTCTTCCTCTCTTAGTATTAATTAATAAAATTAATACATAATTATCTCATATTTCGGATAATAATCATGCATAAATATTAAAGAGTTAACCCAAGAATATGAAAATCATTAACTATGTCAAAACAAATTTTTAGTTATTTACTCAATAAACCAATAATTAATCTTAACACAATCAAAGATAAGAATATGCTTAAAACCAAGAAATAATCAACCGATATTGAAATTAAGCTCAAAATAAAGTCATGACAATGAAAATATAAGTTTTCAAGAATCCATTAGCAAAAGAATAAAATACTACTTCCTAAACATGGTTAAAAAACTAAAACAAAATTGAAAAGAAAAATAAAAATAGAAAAAACTAGAAAAACAAAGTAAAACTAAGACTAAAGAACTCTACTAGTTCTTTTACTTGATCCTAATTGATTCCTACTAATTGATGCCCTAATTGATTCTCCTTCTTTGGTGTTTAGAGTTGTCTATTTATAGGCAAAATATGTTGTAGAAGCTTTCCAAACTTTCCGATGTAGAGTAGGAAGAGAATCCTTCTTAAATTGGAAAAATCGCAAATCCTTCGCTTCATGGGAGACAAAACACGTGGCCATGTGTTATTCTTCATTCATTTTCACGTGGCCATGCCTCATTCTCTTGATAACCTTCACGTGGCCATGGGTTCATCTTAGTCCATCTTCATGTGGCCATGCATCTTTTCTTCATATTATTCACGTGGCCATGCATAAGTCTTTTGGACTTCACGTTTGCATCAACTTTCAAATTTATAATTTTGGCCCAAATCTTCTTGCCTTTTTACAATTAAGTCCTTTTTCTAGCAAAATAACCCTAAAAAATACCAAAATTTATTATTAACTCCAAAAACATAAAATTAACCAATTAAACTCAAATTAAACCTAATTAACACAAAATTAACTCAATTAAACACATAAAAACATACTAAAAATACCATATAAATCACCATTATCAGCCACATTTAATTGTTTACCTACTTTAGGACAAAAACAATTAAGTCCTAAGTGGATCAAATGCCATATGTCACAATTTAATTGGGCAATACATTTTTAGTTATCAATTTTTGATAAAAATTATACTAAAAATTCCTTAAAATGTTAATTAGGCAATGCTTAAAATTTTGGATCAATCCGAGGTCGTTTCGATATCAAACTAGCCCCGAATGTAAATTTTAACCAGTCCGAAAGCTGAATTTTTAAAGTCCTCAAAAAATTCATTTTATCATTCCAAAAATTCAAATACATAATTTCTAATCAATTGGTGCAATTGGAATAATTTTATGAAGTTCAGGAAATATTTTTAAGCTAGTCAAAGTTTCCAGTCAACTATATCGGTCCCGTTAATTATTTTATTTTTCCCTTTTTGGAGACCTATTTGACCTCAAATTTAGCCCAAATTATAACATCAGAGTCGTTATGAATAATACTTTTCAATGGTGAAGAAAAATTTTATGGGTCCGGTGGGCCCCAAGTAGCACTATTCATCTCGGGAAGTATTATTCACGTGATCGGCAATTCCTAGGGTGTTACAACCACCTTGATAAAGAAACAGAAGGTGGAGTACTTTTGTCTGAGTTTGATAGGGCCTGCAATAGATTGGTATCATATGCTGGATAGGTGTACTAAAAAGGATTGAAATCTATTGACTGAGGAATTTCTTAAGCAGTATGACTATAGCACTAGGATGAAGGTTACCCTAAATGACCTTGAGTTACTCTAGTAGAAACATGATGAATCCTTCTATAAATACCTCACTAGGTGATGGAATAGGGTGATAGAGATGAAAAAGAAGCCTGGCACAACTGATCAGATTAGGTTGTTCATCAGGAATGCAAGCCCCTACCTAAGAGATGGTTTGAAAATGAAGGGTCTAAAGGACTGAAAATCATTGAAAGACATAGCCATAAAAGCCGAGGGAGAGTGCCTAGCTAGAAGGGCAAGCAATGAGGGTGCAAAGAGGAATTTCAGCAATAACAAGGCAATTAGGAACAATAGTAGGTCAAATAGAACTGGAAAGATCGCAAAAATGTCTGCTACAGAAACTAGTCAGAGGCATTATTTCAATTTAAGTAAGTCATTATCTTGGCTATTAGACCGTTTGAGCAAAGAAGGGAAGTTCAACTGCTGCCTTCAGGGCCTGCAAAGAGTCAAGGGTTGCCTTATCATGAGAAAGATCAATATTGTGCATACCACCAACACACTGGATACTTGATCGATTACTACCACTTCCAGAGGAATAAAATCCAAGATCTAATAGATAGCAGGCAGATTTTAGATCTTGAGAAAAGAGATAAGAAGAAGAAAGAAGGCTATAATATTGTACCACCTTCAGTGTTTATGATTGGATCTAGTCTACCTAAATGGTACATCATAAGAGACCTATATGAGAATGAGTACATGGTCGTTACTCATTCCACTCCTAAAGTAACAGAGCCAATTAAGGAAAATTGACCAATTTCCATGATTGATTATTAGGATACCCCCATAGAGAGTAACGATAAAGGAGCTTTAGTGCCCATTGATATCTGGAGTTCAGCCAGAAAAAGTAAAGAGGAGGTAAGAGAAGAGAAAAAGGTTAAGGCGGTCATGAGGAGTGGGAGAATAGCCCTAGAGATTGAAAAGTAGCTAGCTCCTACCGTGGTGTCAACAGAAAAGGAAGTCATGGAAGATCAAATTTCCATCTGGGACTTGCTGAGATGGTCTCTCTCGTATAGGCAAAAGTTAGTCAAAGCCCTGAGTGAATCTACTGTTGCCACAACCATCTTGCCTTTTGAGTTGTTGGATTTGGTTAAGGGAGGAATAAGAGAAGATGTTGTGTACTCTGGCGCTGACTTACCTTCTAAATGAAGGAATTATAACCACCCTCTTTATATCAAGGCCTAGGTGACTAGCTAGCACACGGTTTGTGTGATGGTAGATAATGGTTCTTTCATTAATGTTTGCCCCTTAGTGGCAATTCTGGCCTTTGGGTTAAATGAGAACATGTTAAGTAAGTCTGACTTAACCATTTCTGCTTATGACAATTTCAAGAGACAAGTTACTGGGACCTTTAAAACCTTAGTGAAGATAGGGCCTATTAAGACAGAAGTCAAGTTTGTGGCGCTGCCAATTCCATCTAACTTCTCTGTGCTGTTAGGAACACCATAGTTTCACAAGTTAGGTAAGGTGCCTACTGCATCAAATGATCAAGATCTCCTATAATGGTCAGGTGATTACTATTAAAACTATAAGAAAAAACCAGGTGTCTGTACTTGAGATGGCTAAATTGCCTTTCAATAGGTTCCATGTGTTTGCCATCAATAATGAAGTGAAGGTAGCTTTGCTAATTGCCCACAAGTGGTTAACATGATGAAGAAGATAAATTTCCTACTGGGTGCCAGATTAGGCAAGAACTCCTAAGGGCCTCAAACTGCTATAGCTACCAAGGGTTAAAAGGATAAAATTGGGTTAGGCTTTACTAGTTCCAGTCAAAAGGGTAAAGGAAAAGAAGTAGTAAAAGGAATTTTTCAATCTCTTAGAGTTTTGTGCCAACTTTGGGTATTTGCCTTTATTATGGGGAGAACGAACCTCACCTGATAAGGGGTGAGCTAATGCCAAGATTTGAGCTATTCAATGATATCTTTGACTAGGATCAAGGGATTATTAAGCCATTCGAGGGTTTCTAGGATGAAGAGATTCTTCTACACCATTTAGCTTGGGACAAAGAGGTGCCTGAAGAGGTTTTGATAGAAAATGTGCTTGCAGTTTAGTTGAAAAGGCAAAGGAAAGATAGAGGATGCACCAAAGGTTGAGGGTAGAGAGAAATTTGATGTTGCCAAGACTGAAAAAGATGTTTTTATTTATATTGTTTATGTTCCTGAACTTTTTAATGAGAACATTGATTACTCTCTTGATTATATTAATAAGATGAATAATTTTGCTTACTTGTGTGATGTTTCTTCTGAGTTTATTATGTATAATCATGATTATAAACCATTCATATTTGACATTAACTCAACAAACACATATTCATTTAATCTCGGAACCAAAGAAAATCTAAATGAAATTTTATTAGCATAAGATATAACTCTTGAGGAGAGAGAAAAATTTGAGAGAATATTAAAAAATATATAAAAAAGTCTTTGCCTGGACCTATAAAGACATGCGGAGAATAGATCGAGAAATTAATGAACATGCCATCCCAACATATCTAAGGTATAAGCCAGTCAAATAGAAGCTTAGGAGGCTTAGACTAAAATGGACTAAAAAAGTTAAAGATGAAGTTAAGAAATAGATAGAGGGTAAGTTCTTAGTGGAAGTTAAATATCCCACATGGCTGGCAAATATAGTTCCCATAGCAAAGAAGGATGGAAGAGTCAGAGTCTGTGTAGATTATAGGGACTTGTACAAAGCTTTTCCTAAGGATTATTTCCTTTTGCCTCACATAGATGTCTTGTTGATGGCGTAGCTACCTATGCCATATACAATTTTGTAGACGGGTATGCAGGGTATAATCATATTTTAAATAAGACAGTAGATCGAATTAAGATAGCTTTCAAAACTGAATAGGGTACATATGCCTATCGGGATATGACTTTTGGGTTTAAAAATGCAGGTGCAACCTATCAAAGGATGGCAACTAGGATACTAGATGACTTGATTTATAAGAAAGTGGAGGTATACGTAGATGACATGATGATAAAGTCGGTTACCTAATAAGGTCATTTTGATGCCTTAGAGAAGTTCTTCCAGAGGATTGATAAGTACAACCTTCGCTTTAATCCAAAGAAGTGTATCTTCGAGGTCACTTTAGGTAAGCTTTTAGGGCACGTGATGAGCTAGAAAGGCATAGAAGTAGATCTTGATAAAGTAAGAGCCATTAGAGAGATGCCAGTTCCCCAAAAGGAAAAGGAAGTTAGAGGGTTCCTAAGGAGAATTCAATACATAAGTAGATTTATAGCCAAGCTAACTTTGATTTACGAGCCAATATTCAAATTGCTCAGAAAGGATCAACCAGTGGTTTAAAACGAAGATTGTTAAAAGGCATTTGATACCATCAGGAAATATTTGTTGCATCCACCAGTATTGAGACTTTTTCTGACAAGTAAGCCTCTAATTTTGTATTTGGCTATAGAAGATAGTTCAGTAAAGGCAGTGATGGCTAAAGAGGATGACTTTAGGATTGAGTATACAGTATACTACCTCAGCAAAAAGTTTGTTCCTTATAAGGCGAAGTATATAGAGGTCAAAAAGATTTGTCTGGCAGTTATATTGGTATTGAAAAAGCTAAGACACTATTTCCATTCCTATAGGATACAAGCAATGGCTAAAGAGAACCTCCTTAGGTATTTCCAAGAAATGCCTTTACTTCTAGGGAAAATAGAAAGATTGTTGATTCTATTACAAGAGTTTGACATAAAGTACATCATTAGGAAAACCATTAAAAGGAGAGCAGTAGTGGAGTTCCTAACAGATCAACCTTTAAAAGGAGAGGAGGTAACTTATGAGTTTTTCGATGAGCATATCACAGTTATAACAATGCAGGGTTGGCAGATTTACTTCAACGGGGTTGTGAAAAATAAATGAGCTAGAGTGGAAGTAATATTGGTTAACTTAGAAGGAGAAAAAATGCCACTAGCCAAGAAATTGAGCTACAAAGCCATGAATAATGAAGCCAAATACGAAGCCTATATCTTTGGATTGGAAGCCTTGTTATCCTTAGGGGTAAAATTTGTGAAAGTGTTCAAGGACTCATCTTTGGTAGTCTACCAAGTGAAAGGTGAATGGTCGGTGAAGGAAGAATGATTATTGCGCTATCTCAAGTGTCTAAAAGCTTTAAACAACCAATTTGATCTTTGTAATTTTGGATATGTGCCTAGAGAAAAGAACCAGATAGAGGATGCTTTGGCCACTTTGGTATCAACATGGGATAATTAAAAAGGGGTGAGTATAAAGCCTATGCTAATTTCGAGCGCTGACAAGCCGTGTTTTGAGAATTAGCAGATTATGGATATTGAGGTGGATGATGGAAAACCTTGGTATTATGACATTTAGAACTATTTAGAAAGGTCAGTGTTCCCCGAAGAAGCTACTAAAAAGGAACAAAGAATGATCCACAAACTGTTTACCTAATTCATTACTGTAAATGGAGTACTTCACAAGAGGTAGCTTGATGGAATCTAATTAAGGTGTTTGGATGAAAAGAAGGAAAAGAAGATCATAGAAGAAGTATATGCAGGAGTGTGTAGAGCTCATATGAATGGTTTGGCTTTAGCTAAAAAGATTATGCATCAAGGATTCTTTTGGCTTACAATTGACACTGATTATTTCAAGTATGTTAGAGAGTGCCAACTATGCCAATAATATGCATACTTAAGGCACTTACCTATTTTTGAGTTATGCAACCTCATGTCACCATGGCCATTCGCATCATGGGCCATAAACATTATGGGCATAATCCATCCACCCACTTTGAATGGACATAGGTTCATTATAGTGGCCATTGACTACTTTACCAAATGGGTAGAAGTGGAATCTTTCAGAAAGATAAATGCAAAGGATATGGCCAAGTTCATTGAAAGGAAATTAATATACAGATACGGCTTGCCACACAATATAGTGTTTGATAATGGGTTACAGTTCTCCAAGAAAACTAGGTAGTTGCTCATTAGGTATGAAGTTTAGCATTATAAATATTTTCCTTATATACCTCAAGCAAATGGAGTAGTCAAGGCAACTAATAAGAATATTAAAAGGATTCTAGCCAAGATAGTTCAGACTTATAAAGATCGGGCTGATAAGCTACCCTTTGCATTATGGGGTTATAGGACCACAACCAGAACTTCAACTAGGGCTACTCCATTTTCCCTAATTTATGGAACAGAAGCAGTATTACTAGTAGAAGTTGAGCATCAATCCTTGAGGGTAGTTTTGAAAGTTAAGATAGCAGAATGGGCTAGATAGAGACTATTGCAACTAAACCTACTAGATGGGAAGAGAATAAGGGCATATTATCACAATCAAGTCTATCAGAAGAGGCTTGCCCGCTAGTTTGGGAAGAAGGTCAAGAAGCATCCTCTAAAAAAGGGAGATCTGGTGTTCAAATAGATAAGGCCAAGAATTCCACATATTCGACGCAAGTTTAGGCTTACATAGGGAAGACCTTATATGCTCAAGAACGGTTTATCTAAGGGAGTTGCCATTTTATCAGACAACAATGGCAATGAGTTTAGAGAACCTGTGAACATAGATAGATTGAAAAGCTTCTATGGCTAAGGCTAGAAAAAAAAAGAGAATAAAAGCCCCGTGGGTTAAAAATTGAATAAAACGGTGGCCTTACTAAAATTAAGTGCCTCGTTAGAGTGAAAATCGAAAAAAGGCATTCTAGGAAAAAATTAGAGGCTAAGAGAAAATAATCAATTAAGAAAACCCGATAGGGGGGGGCTGATTGATGACAGGAGTTATAATTCTTGTAAAGTTTCAATTCAAGATTAAATAATACGTGTTATTAGGGTAATATCAAATACTGATCATGTGTACTAAAATCGAAAAAAATGTCTTGCATGTATTCATAATGTCATCAATGTAACTGAAAGAAGCATACTCTTTTTACATGTTCAAAATTAAAAGTTTCAATAAAAGAAAAGAACACAATTTGTAATGGTATATGATTTAGTCTATCTGTATCACGTCTCTCTCTCGATCCAGGTGCCTAAGAGTCCATAACTTACTATCAACCATTGGATTGGTGACCTATTACTTGTATGAAGCAGATGTGGTAAAGTCACAAGCACCAATCTCAGGAATAAAGGTCCCTATAGGGAGTCAAGTCCAAATCCTCTGATAGTACTCTGACACAAAGGAAAAGATAAGTCTGCCTCTTCGGAAGCCCAATGGACGCCTAACGATATCCTATCGATCCCCGAACTATCGAGCACAACTGGCAAATATGTAGAAAGTAGCACGTTACAATCCACACAGAGGGACACATTCGGATGATCCATCCCAGACTATAGATGTGATGGATATCCAGGTGCACCTAAATATAATTTTATCATCTGTCAGATGGCTCAGCCAATCAACTCTATCTTGGATCGATAAAAACTTGTGCTATAGAGATTTAAGTATGACATATCTCATAAGGTAAATGCCCATAGCCCTGACTCGAGAAGGAGGCTCCGACAATAGCTTCAACTTCTCATGAAGCCACACCTGAAAAAAAGAGCCGATAGAGTGAATTAGATTCATTTTAGACAAAAATAAGGCAAAGAAATATGTAAAAATCCGAAATGACATGATTTCTAATAAGAAAAGCTAGGATAAAAAACCACAAGGGACATGCTATCTTTAAAATCAATAACATAGCTGGAGCAGTATGGGGCTATCAGTGAACTGAGAGTGAGGGTTATGGTGAACAATATTCTGGCCAATGATAGTCTCTGCCAGAACCAGGGGATATGGATTGTGCCCTCGGGTCATGCCGTCTACTATGTTGAATAATTCATAATCTTCATTTATAGGATCATTAGTTCACATCAGCAAGCACCGAGCAAAATAGCAAAGCAGTATCACACTGAAGTGGAAGGTGTATGTCGTCAAAATTGGCTAGTACGTCAATTAATGGTCCAGAGAGAATGTCTCTCCATAAGGTACCAAACTGTTGGCTTCAGAAGGAAGGATACTCAAGGCACGAGCCATCTCTCTAGGGTTCCTAGAAATAAAAAAGCCAGGCATGGCTGGGTACTGGACTCAAACCTAGCATGGACAATTACAACAAACTCCTCTGGTAAAAGGTACAATTCTCGATGCATGAACTTGAACACATGAAACCTTGGGTCCTAGTACCGAGCAAAAGCAAGTAACAAATTCCTATCTAGAGACACTATTTTCAGAAATCTCAGACTGGAATATGGAGCCAAAAGCTGGTCCTCCTAAGTTTTCGAGTCATCCAACAGTCGGTGTAATTTTACAAGTCCCAAAGTTATGGTAATAGGAATTTTCAAATTGTCTAAGTGCAAAAATAATGAAGGAAAATAAATAACTAAAAGGAAAAATGACTAAAAATAAAAGACAAAAAAAAGAAAAAGTAAAGACAGAAAGAGAAATAACTGGTAAAAGCTTCTTTGGAAAGGGAGAAGTCAAAGGCACAAAGGCCAAGAAAATTTAGACACTATTTATAAAAAGTGATGACAGACGCCTATCCCTAGAAGAGTGAGCCATGGCCAGCCGTCTATTGCCTTTGGAAGGCAAAAATGCATTCTTTTTATGTATATCCCATGCATTTCACGTATATACTATTGCATTTTCTTTTGTTTTCCTTTCTGTAGGGGATCCAAAAACCCCATGATCAAGACAAATGGCTTCGAAAAATTTGGACGTAAAAAATCAAAAAATTCAAGAAGCACAATAAATTTTAGGGAGTATTTGTAATTTCCAGTGAATATGAACAAATAAATAACGCATGTAAATAAAATAGTTGGGTATGTAAATAATGTAAATCAAATAATTGAGTAAATAAATAAAGCATGTAATAGTAGGATAAGTATGTAAATAGTAGTAAATAAAGGGTTTTTATGTAAATAATGTAAATAAGAATTAAAAGTGAGGAATAAAAATTGAAAAAGAAAAGCGAAAGGGCAAAATTGTCAAAAAGCTATGAGGGACGGAACGTCCTATATGCCCATCTATCGCTAGCAAAGGATGAGCTTCTTGCCCCAGGCTCAAAAATTTTAAATATAAGGCCTTTCTTCTTTATTTTTCAGTAACCGCCATTTTTTTTCCAATTGTGAGTGTTTGCTCTCGATTTTTTTTATTATTTCTCCTCTGTTTTTTACGCTATTTGCGTGGAAATTCATGGAGAAGCAATGCGCACTTCAGGGAGCCATCCATTTCTACTTTATTTCCTATTTTATTTCCTCTCATACTCATTTCATAATTAAGTGTCCCTTGAACTTCTCTTTTATTTTTTGTTCATTCTCGCTAATTTAATTATGTTTAGATTTTTGTTATAAGTTTTTAGGGTTTAGCAGTAGATTAATGTATATAAATATGCTATCTTTTAGCTTAGAAATGAACAATGCCTTTAGGAATGCTAACTTAAATTATGAAACCTTTTTTCATGACATTATAGTTAGGGAAAAGCTTTGTATATGAGCATCATAATTTGTAGACTCTTTTCCTTTTAGAAAATAGTGTAGATATTTTTTATTTTGAAAAGCATGTTGAACTTAAGACTATAATTGCACCAGAATAATTATATACAAAGTTTCTTTTATTAAATGACTTAGATCGTGTTGCTTAATGGCCAATGGTGGCCTGTGTGTTGCTTTAAATTGAATTTTTGTGCGGGAGGCAGTCACACTCATAGCCAAAATGCTGCCAAAATTTTGTTAAAATTTTCTTAAGACGTAAAATATGTATTATGCCTCATTTGTCATGCATGTTTGCTAAAACACCCAATAATGGGTTTAGGATGTTGCATAGTGTGTTTCTGGAGCCTAGCACATATTTTTATGTAGGTTAGTTGTCTCTTTTTTAGTCAAAATGCTGCAAAAATTTTGACAAACTTTTACATATTGGTTTACTTGCGACCCAAGTTAGCCATGGAAACTAACATGTAAATCTTCTCTTACAGGATGCCTCACAAAATGGTATGTGCGAACCCGCTTCAGCCTATACCAGAGTATATAACACCCGTGCAGGCTATCGAATACCAAGCCTTCCCATGAGTACAGTACAGATTAAGCCATGTCATGTCCAGATAGTTATTGCAGCATGTCGGGCTGATGGAAGAGGTTGATAAACTCCTGGCCAGAGCAAGTTAGACAGAGTTCTTCACTCCAAGTTATAGGACCTAACTTGACATTACCTGAGAGGTCCTGCCTACACCATAGTACAATGGTTACTAGAGGTCAAATACAGAAGAGGGGTGGTCCAGTTCAGGGCACTAGGTATCTATCATAGCCTCACATGCTGCAGAGTTACTAAGGCTATGATTGGGCCTAATGTAGTCACACCCCCTAGGATTATAGATCGGGCTAGATAGAGGGCAGTGACACTACCGAGGGCAGTATATCAATCTTACATTGTAAAGAGTACTATGCTTGCCACCTAGATCTTTTGGTACATTCAGAGAGTGTTATACACCTCTTACTTAGGATGCACAGGGAGTTTAGGGTCGGTGAACTCTATCGACATCACTAGGCTTTAGGGGATGTAGGAGCAAAAGTATGTGGACATCACTCACGAGATCATCACCTCGATCGTTAGGGTATCCACTTAGTCCACCACATAGATCTGTGTGGGAGGTGTCATTACCCGTTTGCTACTATCATTGGGGGTAGATGAGAGAAAATTTGGTGACCCCATTCCAGAGGGCATATATATTGATTTATAGGCTACGATCACCATGAAGATGGTGGACACCATTAAGGGGCACGAGGGGGAGTTCAGGTTATTGACTATCCCCTAGACCAGATAGAGATGTGGTTTGTACCCTATAATGCGAGATGCACCCGTAGTGGGAGGTGAGCAGCGCTAGCCACCAAAGGAGGCATTAGTAGCACCACAGGCGCCCCGGTTTAGCCACCTAAGCAGGAGGATCAGGCAGATATGCCTCATGAGCCACATGAGCACCTGGGAGGAAAGGATTTAAATTATGAGTTTGACATGCAGCAAGATCTACATGACCTTCTGGATGGATCACCATAGCCACCAGCTCATCCTCGATCACATTTCAGACACCAGCGATCACTTGCTAGGAGGATGGGAAGGTTCTCTCCTTATAGATATCCTAGAGCATCCATATCTTCAACTCCTCTACCTTATGGACACCCATAAGCCTCCATATTGACTATTCTACCACAACCAGTGCATCTAGAGACGTCTACATCTGTGACACCACCAGCACATATGTCTCCGGCCTAATCACCTAGCGACATTTCTAGCAGGTTAATAGCAATAAAGGAGGTCATTAGATGCCAATAGTTTAGTCCTTACAGATATTACCAGCAGTGGCGTAGTCTTTACAGTCTGACATGCTAGGTATTGGGGCTAATTTAGTGACTACAAGAAAGAGATTTAAGGTAACACAACAAGTAGTTGGTGACTCGCTCACTCAGATTAAGGAGTAGGGTGCTCGTATTATGGTAAAGGTTTCCAAAAACAGGCCGATCGTAGTGGAGACATATGAGTAGTTAAGGAGATACATATGGTATCTGAGGGGTGATCTAATGCATTATCTCGATTATCACTCCAGGGCTATTACTGAGATAGGATAGGGATCAAAGTGGTTAGCAGAGGTGATAGCATAGATCCTACACCCTTTGACAGTGGCATTACTCGGGTTCTACTTCTGATTCGGGTCAGATGATGATCAGCCACCAGCAATGCTATAAGCCATGGCACTAGCCAGACCCTCAGCATTTAGACCTCTTTCTAAGCTAGCTTATCGCCGAAGACCGAGGCCTTCACATTGATTGATTATTTTTGTATTTAGGGAGTTTTAAAACCTTATCTAAATATTTTGATGTATATAAAAGTAGCACTTGTATTTAATTTATGCACTTATCTTATCTCATTTTATGCTTTATTTTGTTTATGTTCATTATACCTGAAAAAAATACCATGAGATTAACAAGAAAACATGTAACTAATATACAATGACAAGACAAAAGTAATAATAATGAACATAAGAAGAAAATAATAAAAATTTTGACAAGGCTAAACTCTATAAACAGAGCATTAATATCGAGTCCTTCTCACAGCAGGTACTTAAAACCTCACCAAGGAGCTTGCCAAAATGGCTCTAAGTATCTTAGTGACTCTTCACAGATGCATATTTGCTAAAAATATGTCCAGTAGAACATTGCTTCAAGAGGGGACAATGCATCCAGCAGAAGCCAAACAACTAAGCGCTAATCAGATGCATTCAAATAACTTAATTCTGTATACCCAGGTGTTAATTAGATCTAATCAAGTTGTCTCAATTCTGCATCCCTAGGCACTAATTAGATGCATTCAAACAACCTAATTCTACATGCCTCCAGGTGTTAATCAGATCTAATCAAGTCATCTCAATTCTGCATGCCCTAGGCACTAATCAGATGCATTCAAACAACCTAATTCTATATGCCTCCAGGTGTTAATAAGATCTAATCAAGTCGTCTCAATTCTACATGCCCAAGACACTAATCAGAAGCATTCAAACAACCTGATTCTGCATGTCTCGGGCACTAATCAGATTCAATCAAGTCATCTCGATCCTACATGCCCCAGGCGCTAATTAGACGTATTAAAACAACCTAATTCCATATGTCGTAGGTGCTAATTAGATCCAGTCAGGTCATCTCGATTCTACATGCCCTAAGTGCTAATTAGATGCATTCAAATAATATTATTATGTATGCCCCAGGCACTAATCTGATCCAATTAAGTCATCTCGATTTTATATGCCCTGGGCTCTAATCGTGTGTATTCAAATAACCTAATTCTACATACCCTAGGTGCTAATAAGATTTAATCCATTTGTCCTGATTTTTCATGCCTCAGGCACTAATCAGATAGTTAATCAAGGGTTAACATATCGATAAACTAATGTTAACTACCCAAATAAGAGTTAATGCATCGATAAGCTAACGATAATTACCTAACCAAAAGACTCATTGCCTCAGAAGGTACATGTATTTAATCAACCGAGAGACTCACTACCTTAAAACATATGTATTTTAAATCAACCAAGAGATTTCGCTGCCTCAGGTACACGTCTTTTTCCTTTTACTCTAAATTTTGGCTCACTTTAGCACTAATGCACTAGCTCTCTAAAATTAAAGGCAACTATAGACACTATGACTTGAGGAAGCTGAGATCAGAGTTACCTAATAATGAGAAAATACTATATTACTGACAATAGGTTAGGAACTTAAAGCTTCGATTATAAATTTCTCATGCTTTCTCAAAGATTTTTATGATTTTCTAAGTATTTTCCAAGTGTTTTAACAAAATATGCATAAAAACCTTGATTCAGGCCTTCGATGGTGACAAATGCCTGTTTGTCGTATAAGGGGCACTCGTTTATAGCTCCCTCTCTTTTACACAGGCTAGATTAAGGGTATTTTAGGACTTTTATCTAAAGGATACCAATCCCTTAATGAAGGGCGTCCATCTGCAGGTCTTTTTCTAGATTTCCCACTTTTCTTGGGAATTCAAATGGGAAGATAACTCTTAAAAAGGAAGAAATTCGGATTTCTTAGGGAACATATCTCCATATTAGGGTGTTAGAGTTAGAATTCAATCTAACTTTATCCTAGCTATAAAAAGCAAAATCCTAGGATTTCCAAAGGGGAGGAAGAAATCACTTTGATATAGGGAAAGTTTTAGGGAATAAGAAAATCAATTTCTTTCTCTTTCTAAGGTTTAATTGCTCTAACAATTTCTTTGATCAAAACACACAAACATACACGTATTTCATTTATTTTTTTTGAAAAATAAAGAATATAAATTGGATTGGAGATCTGGACTATAAGAATATCAGAGTTAGAATATCTCTCGAGGGTAATATTCTAAGCTCTCTCTCTATCTCTATTTGTTTTCTCTTTTTATAATTGCCATGTATATTTATGTCATTATTTATTAAAATAATTATGTTTAAATGCTATGTTTGGGTGTTTTGTATGATTAAAATGTGGTATCATATGAATTTGAATTGAATATGCATGTTAATGGCATGTTTAGAATAAAATTCTTGCATTGTTGTAATTTTAAGCTTTCTCTCTTTCTATATTCCTATAGTTTAATATGTTTTATTATAACAATTTTTTGGCATGATTTAGGGCTTGATGGTCACATGTTTAGAGCCAAAATGTGTTTTTGTATGATTTTTACATGAATTTCTGCATTATGTTTTATCTAGTGAGTGATAGATAGGAAGACAACTTGATGGACGCTTGTCTGTCAGAATGATAGACGGGACATCATAGGCCTTCTTCTCATCCCACCCCTCCCCTAGCTGCGGGCGTTCGTCACCTTCTAGGGGTGTCTATGGTAGGATTTTAGGCACTTTTCATATGTAATTTATGTATTTTATGGTATTCGCATTATCTATTTGATTTTTATGACATTTGTGCATTAATTTGCATGATTCATTTATGTATGTAACTTTTTCTGTATTATACAATGAAATAAATAATTTTCTTTACTGCATTTTATTATTCAATTGTATAATGCTAATTTTCCTATTTTTCATGGTTTTTATGAGTTTGTAATTCTTTGAATGTTGCGAAGTAGGTAATTTATGATTTGAAATGAGTCTCCTCCAGTCTCGGACCTTAAAAATGGGCCTTCAAAAGCAAGGTCAAAAATGAGTGATGGCTCTGGCGGCCATCATAATGGTGACTAAGGAGACCTTGCTCCTAAAAGCATCTTGGTTAAGTTTTTTTTATAATTGAATTTTATTAATTAATCATGTCTATTTTTTAAACTGTATTTCTCGCATTCATCTTAAAGCCTTAGAATTAAATTAGGCATCCCTTTTTAGCCCCTGTGTTATCCTGAAGCACGCCCTACATTCACTCAATATAGGGAGGTGTCAAGGAGACCCACTAGCCCAAGTCTAGTACCACATGGTATATAAAATGGTAATCCATCAATCGTTATACTCATGATGAACAAGACCTATTAGCAGGGACCATGCTTGGGTAGTCCTAAAGTTTTATCACCCTTGACTCAAGCCTATGTAATGATAATAGCAACTTTCCCTAGGTTGTATAACCCTAATAATCTTTTGCTTGCTATGTGGACCTTAATGTATTGACCAAATTCAAATAAATTAAGAGGGTACTAGTCAATGGCTACTATGCCCAAACGGGACCAACCCGATCTGTGTGAGTTAACCAAAATATATAATGGTCAAAATCCATGCACCTGTACTTTCAATCAGAGAGGTGATACAGTCAATTTTTTGCCGTGCACTATACGCGTCCATTAGGTACCCTGTTGACCCATAAGCTAAGCCCACCTAAGAAAAAGATTGCTCAACCTCCTGTATGGGAGTAATAAGGTTAGAAAATTATTACTATGCTTGTGTGTGGTCATTGTTGATGCCTAACCAAATCATACATTACATTCATGCATCATATATATGCCAAATTTAAGCATCATTCACTATACATCACCCCTAACATCTGATTCTTACAGCCATCATAGACTCATCTAGCTGGTCCAGAGGGTCAGATGGTTGCCTGGTCTAAAGATTTATATCTAGGCTGATGAGATCAAGTTCAGGTTCAAATTTAGGTTCAGAGGTCAGTTCTAAGTTTAGTTTAAGTCAGTTGTCAGGAAGCAGTTAAGAAACAAGATCAAAAATGGTGGATGATCCATTAAATGAGACTGGAAAGGTGAATAAGATTGGGAGAGTGATTAAGGACACAACAGCGAGGTTTCTATTCCTAAAGGAAAGGTCGAATATTACCCTAGTTGGGCCTTCAACAACGTAGGATCATTTAAACGTTTTGTTTGGAACACATGTTGGGAACATCAATCTCTATTTGGACATTAAAACATTGAGATTCATTTCCTGACGTTCTGTTAGGTGGCAACTCCATGACACCTACCTCTTTTGGGCCTATTATTATATGCCTTCATGGGTTGACTACTGATAATAGTAATTTATATAGTATTTTTAGTATGTTTTTAGATGTTTAAATAGTTTTATTTTGTGTTAATTAGGTTAGATTTGAGTTTAATTGGTTAATTTTATGTTTTTGGAGTTAATTGTAAATTTTGGTGTTTTTCAGGGTTAATTTGCAAGAAAAAGGACTTAATTGTAAAAAGACAAGAAGATTTGGGCCAAAATTATAAAATTGGAAAATTCATGTTAAGATATTATTGTGATGTCCAGAAGACAAACACGTGGCCACGTGAAGGAGTGAAGATTGAAGACCCATGGCCACGTGAAAGAAGAAACCATCCACACGTGACCACGTGTGAAGGAAGGCTTGTGGAACATGTGACCACGTGTTCAATTACAAAGGGAAGGATGTGGCCACGTGCAAGTTCTCCCATGCAACGAAGGATTTGCGATCTTCTCCAATTCAAGAAGGATTCTTTTCCTACTCCAATTTTGGAAGTTTGGAAGGCTTCTACAATATCTTTTGCCTATAAATAGACAACTCTAACACCAAAGAAAGGGGATCAATTGGGGAATTAGAAATCAATTTGAGAGATCAACATTAGAATTAAGCATTACTTTCTTTAGTTTGTTTTTACGTTACTTAGTTTTTATTGTTTTTCTTCAACTTTTGTTTTAATTTTAAGAATGTCTTGTGAGTAGTTTTTTTTTAACTTTTGCTAAAGGATACTTGAATCCTTAACTTGTATTGTTATGACTTGAGTTTGTTCTTCAATTCAATGCAAGTTGGTTAGTTCTTAGTTCTTAAACATAGTCTTGTCTTTACTCAAGTTTAAGTTGATTGTTAACTTAATTAAGCATTGGTTAATTAATTGATTTGAGTTGATTATTGACTTGCATGCTCTTAGGTTAATTTATTTGGATTAATGCATGATTATAATCTAAATAAGTTATAATTGTGTGTTGATTTGAGTAAGTTAAGATTGAGAAAAGTGTAACTAAGAATAGGTGGAAGTTAAATCTCTTGAGAAAGGCTTTAATAAACATCTAGGAGAGTTAATTCAGTTCTATATGCTAAGTGTTAAGTTTATCTGAATAAGAAAATTTTGATACTTGGAATGATAATCTTGAATAAAGTTATCTAGGTTTATTAAACTGAATTTTCCATAATCACTTGCATGTTTTCTTTTGTTTAAGTCATAGCAATATTTGTTAAGGTGGATAGTCCTTTAGTGAAAGTTGTTTTTAATATTGATTTTTACCTCGTTCAATTCACTTGCTTTCATTAGATCTTTATTTATTTTAACTCTTTATTTTGTTTTAGTTTTAAAACTTCAATCATCACAACTTTGGGATTTCTTTTCTTTCTTTTACACACAAAAATTGATTTTGAAATTGAAATAGCACATACAAGCACAAGTTTCCTTTGGGTTCGATATTTTGGGTCATAATCTTATTTTCCTATATTACTAGCTGATCTAGTACACTTGCTAGAATCCGATCAACTACCAATAATAATTTGGACTTGATCATCTTTTATTGCAATATAGCTAATTTATGAGTTAAAATGAGCCTCCTCCGATTTTAGTCCCTAAAAGAGGGCCTCTGAGAGCAAACCCAAAAATGAACGAGGGCTCCAGCGCACATCACATAGTGGGCATAGTAAGTAGATATCAGTCTAACCCAGGCAAAACATATTGGAAAGTAGTGAAAAGGACACTTAGATACCTTAAAGGTACTACAAACTATTCTCTCTATTATTAGGGCAAGGATCTGCGATTGAGGGGATACACAGATGCTGACTAGAGAAGAGATGTGGATGAGAGGAAATCCACTTTAGGATTTATTTTCTTGCTTGGCAAGTGCCATCTCATGGAGTAGTAAGAAACAAACATGCATAGCCCTATCAATAATGAAAGCTGAGTTTATTGCTTCCTCAGCTGCAAGATAAGAAGCAGTTTAGCTAGGAAGGTTTATAGACCATTTGAAAGTAACTATTTTAGAGGAACCTAACATTTTTTATAGTGACAGTCAAGCATCGGTAGCTTATATCAAAAATCCAAAATTTCATAGTCGAACTAAGCATATCGACATTAAGTAACATTACACAAAAGATATAGTTACATAAGAAGAAGTGAACTTACAGTACATTTCCATGAAAGATATGATTGCAGATCCATTGACTAAGCCTGTATCGAGAGACATGTCTGAGAGACACATTAGATCTTAGGTTTTACATGGCATTTGAGTTGTACTGTTTTATTCTATAATCCTTTAACATTATTATTTATGAATAATAATAAACTCTATTATTTGGCAATACATGAGTGTGAATATTTATATGTGAACATTTACTATTATTTATTATATGATTGAGCATGTCGGATAGAGAAGTAGTCCACTCATATAGGTGTTTACCTTAGTTTTGACAATGAATTAAAGAATAAAATGAGATAATTTTTTGAACATATGGTGAGCTTGAGAGCCTGTTCAAAAATAAAAGTATTGTTTTATAAAAAATACTACTTAGTCTTATTAAGGTGTAAGATAAAGACATAAATGAGGTTGTATGCTTTGGATTGAGATCTAAACGGGATTACATGTAATCCTATGATAAGTTAAATGTAATTATCATATTTTATCCTGAAAGCTAAAAGTAGTCATGAAGTGGGAGGACTAAAGTTGGATGTTTTGGTGCATTACAACCTTATGCTTCTGTATGGTATTGAAATACATTTTGCAAGAAATGCACTCCTTAAAGGAAAGGAAAGAAAACCAAAACACATGTTTCATACCATGTGTGCTTATGTAATCGAGGGATGGGAATTTCATAAGTGAATTATCTCAACTTTCTCTAGTGTGAGACTCTATTGAATAACAACCCTTAGAACCATTAACTTATCCCTAAAGTATGGTTCAGTATGGTTAGCTTAGTTAGTCTCCAAATGGCTATGGAATAATTTGGCCTAGCAGGTCTAATTAGAAAAGCGAGTTGTATCATGATGGTGCCATAGAGTAAGAGGTAGAGATAGCCTTCTGATCACATTGAATAGTGTCGTGGTTAACCAACATGCCTATTATAGTCTCTATGAATAGAGAAATAATAGTGAACACGAAAATTATTTTATGAGATCACGAGTTAAAACAATAAATGTGAGAAGGCAATATGGGCTTGAGCATACATGAAAAAGAAAAGATCTTGTTTTCACTTTTTAAGATGCTACATATCGCTAATAGGTGTGTAGCACTAGTTCTCTCAATGTATATTGGTCAGACAATCTATTTGCCTATAATTAGAGATGTTAATTGGAAAAAATTTTGTCATGTGCAAGTGAGAGATGATAAAGTTTGGATGTACGCATAACTCTACCAATATTTATCCTATTTAGTTTAAGATCATTAATTCCCAATGAAAATGGGAATTAGAGTTAGACTAAGGTTCTAACTCTTATAACCTCTATAAATAGGAGTTTAGAAAACCTAAGTGAGGTTACTCTCTCTATCCAAAAATTTCATCTCCATTTGTCTTTCTTGAATCTCTCCAAGGGTCATTTAGACTGTGGGTTAGTTGCTTTCTTCCCGACATACATGTATGTGGTTAAAAGCCTATGCCAGCAATGTGAAAAGAAAGATCCCTTGCTTTCGCTTGTATCAAAGGAATTTGTGCTTCAAGAGGTAAACGTGTTTACCCATATTTATTGGATTAATGGTTTTTGGGTGTATATATGCTAACAATTTTTTTTTCTTTTTTGAAACTAACATTTATTCAAACCTTTGAAATTAATGGACATCTTCATAATCCTAATCACTGCTAAAGTTTAAAATATCTTCATTTAAAAAAATTCGAAGAATTAAAAATGAAACTCTCTTATTAACTTGAAGCAAGGAGCAATCATGTAATTTCCTTATAAAAGTTTTATTTTTCTTACTACTTTTTTTATTTCCTCATTAACACCATTTTCATTATATTTAATCTTTTATATTTGGATCTTGGCTAGCGTACTTATCTATTTATGGTGTTTTTCTACTTTTTAATTGTTAGATCAGTATTGTTTGCTAATCTAATAATCAAAAAATGGAAAGTACCATTAACTAAAAAGTATGGTAAATTTTCTCAATATTTAACTTGAAATTTATATAGAGTGGCCATGAAGTTACACTTTCAATATTTAGCTACCACATTAGTAATTGATTCTATAAGAATATAGTTGAAAAAAAAAAGAAAAATATTAGAAAAAGTTAAAATAAAAATGAGTGCAAGATAATAATAAAAAAATTAAAAATAAAAGTGGATATACTAGGAGTGAGCATGGAATAGTTAATCAATTCATAGCCTATTTTTTAAATTTAGTTCATTATTGTTGATTTTTTGAAGAATTAAAGTCTAAATTCAGTCCATTAACAACGATTAACTGCTAAATGCAGTTGGTTAACCATTAAAAAAATTAAGCATATACAATTCTGATTATCCTAAACTTTATAAAAAAAACTTTCATCCATCTATCAAATTAAAATGTAAATTCTTTAAGTTATAAATATAAAATACAAATCATTCAAATTTAATATCAATACATTGAAACAAAATTATATAAATATTAATTTATAAGCATCTACTTTTTAATATCATGGAAGAATATGGATATATCAATCTAGTTAACCATTAAATCCAAATTCAAATCCACTAACCGCAATTTTAAAAATTAAAGTCCACTTTTACATTTAATCTAACTACTTAACTGTTAAAATTGGGTTGGACTCATTTTTTAAATCGATTCAATATTTTTTTATATTTTTTTCCAACCCTAGAGTACAATATGTTAAACTAAAAATATATGTATAGGGTCGTGCAGGGGTTTGACTATTTGTTTTAATGAGAGCTTAATAACTACAACCTACCTTCTAATATAGAAAAAACCAATCACATAAAGGTAGATTTAGAAAACCTTTTGATGACTGTTTAAAAACTGTGTCATTATCTGAAGGAGGAATGAATGTCCACAGCCTGACTATCTGAAGGTAATGAGTGATCTAGAAACAAAAATAATCGGTAGAGGTTCCAACTAGGAAGACTCTGATGGTTCATTCGAGAGGAGGGAGGGGACAAATAAGAAGGAATCAAGGTAAAAAATTTCCAGAAGAGAGGAAAACCTAAATTACCTTAGGTATTTATAATATTACGTAGCAAAATTTGAGTAGTTTTGCACTTCTAATCAGGGATAAAGTCCCATGTCGATCCAAATTAAGATTAGATAACCAGATAAAGATAAAGTCCTCTTCCTACTTCGTCGAAGTTCGAGTCATCATAGGATTCAGCTGTCATTGAAGATAACAAAAGTCATTGAAAATGATATTTTCAGGTCCCGAACTCATAAGTTCAGGCTCAATATGCATTAGGTTAAATAAGCTATATGTAAGGGTAGGCTATGAGTAATAGCTGGATTTATTTGAATTGTTTGTAAAGTCCTGTTATCATAAGTCCCCCTTTAGTGTATGACATTTATGTCGATGAGGTGTTTTAGGTGCCAAACTTATTCCTAGGTGCATCTTCCATATTTAAATTTTGAAATAATGGTGCCTTACTTGAGGCAAATTGGCTGTTAAGCAATAATGGTGACACAGACTGATACTTACAAGTGCTTCATTTCCTATAAATATAGCCATTATTAATGACAGTTATCCTATTATTCTATCACATTCAGCCATGTAACATTCATCCTATGGGCTACATACGTTATATATACCTCAACATTTATCTTGCTTATTTTATTCTATTTGGCACTTTTATTTCTTCACTTGGCATTTTTGTTTTCTTGGTGCTTTTTCTCTTTCCCATTTCTCTCACACCTATTACAGCAATTTTCACATAACAGTTGCTGCAATTCTCAAGTGCACATTATCGAATTCATTTTTTTCTTTGGTTGTGTGAATCTCGTACATTTTACATGATTTTTATAAAGACTTTACATTTTATAGGTTTGTTATGTTTCCCTACTTCCCCCATTTTTTTAACTATCTGTTTATAAAAGGCATTTTAAAATGTTTCAGTGATGAAGGTAGGATAGTAAAGGGTTTGCTAGAAGATACTTCCAGTCTATCTGGTGAAAGTAATTCTCCTAATAATATGGCAGCAACTTAGAAAAACAAATGGAAAAGCTAGGAAGATTACAAAGGGTAGGCAGTATTAGCTTGGTTATAAAGGAATGCCACCTAACTTCCTTAAGAGAGAAACTCAGGTTATCTAACAGATATGAGATTAGAGTGCCTAGTGCCTCTTTAAAAGCCAATGCCAAAATCTTTGAAAGCGGCACATAGTAGTTTATGAAGCAGGCTTTGAAGCCATGCTAAAGAGGAAAGAGCTTGTCAAAGATAAAAGACATATAAAATTACAACTCAGTCATTCTAACTTTGAACCAACACTAAAAAAGAGAAAGCATAATTTACTTTTTTCTCCCTTTCAAGCAATGTTATTAAAATCGAACCGAATAACGAATCGGAGAGCTTAAAGGTTCGTGGTTCGACCGATTCTTTGGGGTTCAACCGGGTTTTTTTCATTTTTTAAAAAATATATTATTTTTTAAGTTTTATATAAATATTATGAAAATATCACTATATAAAAAAATTAAAAATAGTTTAGAAAAATATATTTATCATCAAACATTAACAATAGGACTATATTTTCAAGTCATTCAACATTTATAATAAAAATTTAAGATAAATATAGTAAAAAAATGTAAATTTTTAAAGAAATTCTTCAAATATAAATTATAAAATTTTATTTTATTTATAAAAAATTCATTAAATTGTTTGAATTTTAATTATTTTGTATTTATAATTTTATTTTATTTTTTTCCAGAAAAAATAATATTATATAAATATTTTGGACAAAAAGTTGGTTTTCTAAAATCAAACCGGTTTTTATCATTTAACCCGATTTTTTTCCGATTTTATCCCGATTCAATCGGTTTTTTGGCAGTTTGAAACAGTATTTCCCGATTTTTATCCAACCCGGTTTTCATCCATTGAACCAACCGAACCAGCCAACGGTTCGCGATTAAACCGATTCGATCGCCCGATCCGGTCCGGTTTTAATAACCATGCTTTCAAGTAAATCTAATGTATTTCTCATTGTTTGTCTTTTTACAGTCATGAAGAGGACAAACAATCAAAGCCTAATTGAGGTTATAAAAGCCAAGAGGCAAAAAGCCAATAGATCTAACACTGTCGACCCAATAAGCCTGGACTCGAAGAGCCTAAATAAACCAAGGCTTACTCCTAAAGCTAAAAATATCCCGATAACTAGGATGGTAAAGATCCTAGATGATACACTTGTGACTGAGGCTGAGGGTTGTGCATCCGAGTCCTTCATTACCGAGCTAGATAGGCTAGGATCATGGAAAGAGGACTTAAGAGCCTTAACTAATAAAGTATTGGGCTTTTGGCAAAGGCAAGGGAAGGCCTATGGCAAAAGCAATAATGACTTTGCCACATTTGTACACATGATCTCAAGTGTGCCCAACGAGGTGGCCTCTCTCCTAAACTTAAATGTCGAGCAGCTATCATGCATGATAAAAAGGTATTAGATAGAGGTATGCCTTTACCTAACTATTTGTCCTAATAAAGATATCATAAACCTTAAAGAATGTGTAATAAATGCAAGGATTTATGATTGGCGACGTCGTCATCATCAAAATGAATAAACTGATCACAAAATGGTGAAAAGAAAAACAAGTTATAGTTAAACTACAATTTACACTCGGTGAGGTGAAGCTAAAATTTGGCAATGCTAGAAAAAATGGCTAAAATAGAGAGGAAAATTGCCGAGGCTAAGGTGAGCAAAAACAAAACAAATTGAACTATTAAAAAATAAAAGATAAGTGCTTAATTAGCAATATAGTCAAAATGAGCTAACTACTGATAGTACAATTTAAGATTGGAGACATTCTATGAGTGTGGAAAAATTTTCCTGGACAAAGTTTTTAGTAGATAAGCTTCATAGTTAATAACTTCATGCACTTAGTAAGGGCCTTCTTAGTTTGGATTTAAACTTTTTGACCCCCATAATAGTTTGTACTGTAATGACTTTCTTAAGGATGACTTATCCTACCCAAAAAGGCCTCAATTTCAACTTCCTATTATGATAAGATGCCATGCGTTGCTTATAAGCAGCAAACTAAACTTAAGCAAACTCTCGTTATCCCTCCAATTTTTCCAAATGATAGAGCAAATTGGCCTTATATTCTTCAACATTATATTGGGAAGTTCAGATGTTGGGGATGCTTATCTCATATTGAATAATGGCTTTCATAGCTTAAGTGAGGGAGAAAGGCATAATGCCTGTTGTAGCTTAGGGAAAATTCTGGTAAGACAATAGTATATTATTTAGCTCATCAACCTAAAGAACTTTAGTATCATCAGGTCAATTTTTTATACTCGCCAGAATTGTTTGATTTGTTACTTCAATCATACCATTATATTGGGGATGGTATACCGAAATGAAACAGAGTTGGATGTGCAATTCTGAATAAAAAGTCTTAAAAAATTGGCAATCAAATGGCTTTCCGCTGTTTGTGATCATAATGTTGTAATACGAACTTCTTAGGAACTTTATTATATTCGTTGGAATAATGGTAGCTAAAGGCTCGACTTTAACCCACTTCATAAAATTGTCAATTGCCATAACCAAAAACTTTTGTTGTCCAGTGTCCTGAGGAAAATGGCTAAGGATGTCAATACCCCATTTAGCAAAAGGCCAAGGGTTGTGTAATGGCACTTGATGTACTTATTTATGGTGTAAAATATTTCCAAATCACTGACATTTGTGGCACTTATAGACAAGTTACTCAGCATCATTCTCCATTTTGGTCTAGTAATAGCTTTACAACAAAGCTTTCAGAGCTATAGCTTGCGAGCATTTATGTGCACCATAGATGCCTTGATGCATTTCTTAAAGGATATAATTCCCCTCTTCTATGCTAAGGCAAAGTGTCCAAAGGTGTGAGAAAGTCCGTCGATAGAGCTTATCATCCAAACTAGCGTATAGACTAGATTGCCAAATAATCTTACGAGCTTGTGTTTGATCATTAGGGAGAGCTCCTACACTTAAGTATTGATAAAATAGCAAATGCTAGCCATCCATAGGCTTTTGTAGTCAGACTGTGTAAGCATCATAAGTTGACTAAGATAGAATAGCTCAGACTATATCTGCAGTCTGAACTCTACTTTTGAGAAAGGCTTGTTTGGCTAAAGCATCTGTTCCTTAATTCTTAGCCCAAGGTATCTATTCGATTAACCATATGCCTTCTCATACTGAGTTAATAAGGTTTCCATGAGCTCTTTGTACCGAACTATTATTTGCTATTTAGTTTCAAATTTGCCAAGTAACTGGCTGACAACAACCTAAGAGTCAAAGAAAATTAACAGTGAGTCTGGTTGTACCTCGATAGCAAGTTATAGGAAAAAATAGAGGGCTTCTTACTCAGCTACATTATTAGATATAGTGAAAGTTATACATGCCACCCCTTGAATTGAAATTTTCCCTGAACTGGTTAGGACAACTCTAATACCAGCTCCTTAAATAGAAGTAACATTATTGACATATAAACGCTAAGAAAAAGTGATTAGCTCTAGTGGGGTAGCATAAAGCTTGGCCACAAAGTCAATAAGGATATGAGCTTTTATGGCTAAACAAAGTTTATATCAAACATCAAATTCACATAGGCAAGTTGTCTATTAATTAGTCTTTCTAATGCCTCTAGTCTCTATAATACTTGTTTGCTCTTTGGCTTCAAATTTTCCAAGAAACTAGATGACAACAAGCTGAGAGTGAAAAAAATTAACTGTGAGTCTGGTTTTACCTTGATAGCAAGTTTTAGGAAAAAACAGAGGGCTTCTTACTCAGCTACATTATTAGATATGGTGAAAGTTATACATGCCACCCCATGAATTGAAATTTTCCCTGAACTGATTAGGACAACTCTAACACCAGCTCCTTAAGTAGAAGTAACATTATTGACATATAAACTCGAAGAAGTGATTGGCTTTTGTGCGGTAGCATGAAGCTCAGCCACAAAGTCAGTAAGGATCTGAGCTTTGTCGCTAAACGAGGTTCATATCGAGCATCAAATTCACAAAGGCAAGTTGTATATTTAATTAGTTTTTCTAATGCCACTGGTCTCTACAATACTTTTTTGAGGCTAGAATTAGTTCAAACAATAAGAGTATGGTCTGAAAAATAAGAACGCAACTTGATTTTCAAAGTCACCAAAGCAAAAACCAACTGTTCCAAAATCAGGTATCATAGTTCGAAAACTTGCAAGACTTTACTAGCATAATAGCTTAGGAATTTTTATGTATCCTCCTCGTAAATTAAAACCAAGTCAATAGCTCCTTTAGAAATTGCTAAGTACATGAACGATGTTTCTCCCACTTAAGGCAGGCTAAATAGGGGTGGGAAATTAAGGAATTATTTCAAAGCCTTAAAAGCTTGTTAACATTTCGATGTCAATTCAAAGTATTTTAGGTTTTTGTGCACTCTGTAAAATGGAAGACAACATTTAGCTGAAAAAGAAATAAATATGCCTAAGGCTATTGCCTTGCAATTAAGCTTTTGCACTGCTCTAATCGAGTTTGGTGGTTCCATCTCTAGAATAGCATGGATTTTAGTAGGATTGACTTATATTGCCTTCTTGCAGATTATGAATCCCAAGAATTTGCCAAACTAAACCTAAAAGCACACTTCTCAAGATTGAGCATATGAATCCAAAGAATTTGGTAGACTGGACATCAAAAGCACACTTCTTAAGATTGAGCATGAGGCTAAACTTTATAAGCATGAAGAGGTTTTCTATGAGCTTAATGGGCAAATTTACATAAGTCTTGCTTTTCACTATTATATCATCAACATAAACCTTTATACTTCTATTGAGCTAGTTGATAAAGAGCTTATTCATCAATCTTTTATACGTGGCTCCAGCATTCTTGAGGCCAAAAGGTATGACCTGATAATAGTAATTAGCCCGATGGGTAAGGAATATAATTTTTTCTTCATCAACTGGATTTATTAGGATCTGATAATAGCCCGTCGAAGACCTAAAAAGGCATGCTTCTCAAATCTAGCTATGAAATCCACCAAAGTGTCAATGTTAGGCAAAGGATAACAATTCTTAGGACAAGTCTTATTCAAGTAGGTGAAATCGATTCACAACCTACATTTCCTATTGGCTTTATTCACCAAAACTACATTTGATAATTAGTCTAGGTAAAAAACTTCTTGGATAAACCTAGTATGTAGTAAGGTATCCATCTCTTCAGCCATAGCTAATTGATACTCAGGCATATGATTACATTTCTTCTATTTCACTGGCTTATAATTAGGTTGAATATTAAGTGAATGGGACATTATCTCAAGATATATACATGTGATGTTTAAAGGCTACCAGGAGAATACATCAGTGAACTCAAAGAGTTTGGCAATGAATGCTTCTCACGCTAATCTAATTTTATTGAAGGCTATTTTGACTGTTCTCTCTATTGAAAGTTTGACTTCATGCAATAATTCAAGTGGCTCTGTAACATCCTTTTCACTAAGATCTAATGGAACAGTGTAAACTGGTCAAAAAAAAATTTTTGTCCTTTATTCCATAATTCTATTCATAACTTGTTCTATTTACTTCACCTTTATTTTCTATTTCGAGTACACTATTATAACCTTAAGTTATGTTACCACTAACCTATAAATGTCTAAAGTTACTATTTATTTTACAAAATTTTGGCAATATAACGGCTATAATTCTAACTAGCCCCCTAAAACACAAATAATTTCACAGCCTCTCAGAGGCACAACAATTTAATAATAATAATCAAATATAATCCATTCCTCATATTTCATAACCCAATCATCTCATGCACAACCATTTCACTATAACTCAAATATTCATATACCAATATATTCAACCATAACATATAACTCATTTACTACTATTATAACCATCATTTGTACATATATATATTTATATACATGCCATATACAAAATCCAATTGTCCTCTACAAACATTTCTCCTTCCCGATGTGCACTATTGCCTTGCTCTTCGATACCTGGACGCAGTAAAAATCTACGTGCTGAGCATTAAATATGCCCAGTGGTGACAAACAATCCTAATATTCTTTTAACCATAAAAATAATATTATTATTCTTAATAATAATTGAATAAATTAATAACTTATAGTTCAATTTTCACTTATATCCTATAACTTTATTCAAAAATTATAATTTATTTCATATTTTAATGTTTATATGTAAACTTACGCTTTTGGTCCTTATATCTTATAAAAGTTCATTTTTACATTGTTGGGTTGTCAAATTACCATTTAACCCTTATTAATCTTTTCTTAACCAAATTTACCCATTAAACCCCAACTTTGAAAAAATTACCATTTTGTCCCTAAACTTTTTATTTTCTTTCAATTAGGTCATTTTTTACTTTAAACTTAATTTTTTATCTTTCTTTCACTCTTTTGATTTATTCTCAATATAATGTCTCTAGTACAGTTTCGACAGAAACTCTCAGACTGGATATACGGGACGTGAACCCCATAGGGCCACAAACAGACTAAGAAATGACCCCGAAAGATCATTTCCCATAGAACATATAACAAAATAGGCAAATGCTATGGAGATGAGTGATCCTACCATAGCAAAGCAAGTCGCCATGACTTGCACCGTGGTATCGATATCCCTATGGCCAGCCAATTATATCCTGAGTTAGATTTTACTGCCAGACTATTTTTAAGGGCACAATTTCATTAAATTTCACTTCATTATTCCATTTTTTTACATTCTTATTACTTTTTCACTTTACTTAAATATCAATCAAACTTTTTACACAATTTGTGAATTATTACATCATAATTCACCATAATGAAATATTTTTTTCATCAAATTATGCATTATTTCATAATAATTCAAATTTTTCATTACATACCTAGGCAAAACTTGCCTAAAAAATATTCATTTGATTTTTATAAATTCCATAAAAATTTTTAGACATGATTTTCCATCTCTATTGTCCATCTATGACTTAATTTCATCAAATGACTCAAAATAAACATTATTTTCCTTTAATGAGCAATTCTGCCCCTATAGAAAAATCTCCCTATCCATGTTTAAAAATTCAATTGAGTATTTTTATAAGCTTATTCTAGGTTCAATTGCACTAATCTAACACTAATTTCAATTAAGCATATAAAATGTTCATTTTACCTAAGTTACATACAAGAAAACCCTACTAAATCAAAGAAAATATGTGAATTTATAAGCCACTAACCTCTTTTTCTTGGTCTAGCTTGCATAGACTTTATTTTCTTTTCCTTTGGCCTTAAGAACTTGATTTTTTCCTTGAGAACCTAAGATGGCTGAATTTTCAACGATTAGAAACTCTAATTTTTTGATCTTATTTGCTAAAATTGACACCAAAAATGGATTCTAGGCATCAAAAACTAGTTAAAAACACTTAAGAATCAAATTAACATCAAGAATTTCATCTTACCCCTTTTGACACCTAAACTTAAATCTTTGAAATCCTTTGTTTTCTTGGCTCAAATCAAGTGATTGAGGCTTAAATAAACATCAAGAGGGGTAGAATTAGAGTTGGGATGTTTGATTTTAGGGAGAAATTAAAGGAATTAAGAAGAAAATTTAAGAGAAAAGGAGAAGGAATGGTTCAGCCAAGAAGAGGAAGAAGAAGTGGCTGGAAAATGCTGGAATTTTTTAGATTTTTTAGCCTTAAATATCTCTCTTAGTGGGCCAAGCTAATGGGCCTAACCCATTAAACCAAAGCCCATTAATTATCCAATAAAAAGTCCTAATAAATTTCTCCCACTTTTCAACTCCAATTCACTCCAATTTTGATTTCATCATTCTTAACACATTAAAAATAGATTGTACGCAAAATTTTGGCTCAATCGAAGTCCGTTACCTATCCAATTCAATTAAATCGGTCCGATTTGACAACTACTGGTATCACCAAAAAATTCATTTTTTATACCAAAATATTCTACATGAAATTTCATTAAGGTTTGTAGAATCTGGAAATTTTTGGAGTTAATTTGCTATTTTTAAAAATTTGTTCAAAGCCGAGTCAACCCTTTCTACAAGAGAAATTGACTCGCTAGCTTTTTCGTATTTTTGATTTTTGAAGGTTTATTTGACCTCAGTTTCACTTCAAATTTCAACCCCGAACTCACCATGACCAATATTTTTCGATGGTCAAATAAAATATTTTTCACTTTCAGGTACGATTTTCAGCCCAAAAATACTATTCACCATCACGGCTAAGCTGATGTTGAGGCCATTATAGGCTCGAACTTTTGGGTTGAACTAGTTGGCACGTCTAAAGTATCTAGTGGTATAACATGATTAGCTTCCTTTAACATTGTAACATAGGTTTCTCGAGCTACCTACTAATTACCTTGGAGCACCACAGTGCCTCCCTAGGCTAAAACTTTGAGCAACAACTTCTGCATGGAAATATAAGCATCTACTATAGCCAATAATGGTCAGCCAAAATAGCATTATAGGAAAGAGGCATATTTACCATCATAAAATAGGTTGTACATGTTCGAATAATGACATCATCCCTGAGTGTGACGCATGTCAAACCCCATAGGCATCCAATTTTCTCTCGAAAGCCCGTTTTAGGGCTCGAGACCGGATAAAGGTTTATTTAACTTGTGAAGACTAGTCACTTCACAATAGATAAGGTTTCATTCCTATCTATTGTTGACGATCAACCTATGAAGGCGTCTGTGGGCACCACAAGGCAAATATCACAAAGTTGCCACCCAATAAAATATTAGAAAAGTGAGTTCTAACCTTATGAGACCAAAACCAAAAGTAGTTCAGGACCTCACTCTTATTTATACCTTTGGTTGGTGTTATATAAATGAGTTTTAGTGATTAATTTATTTTATCTCTTTTTTCACATTAATTATTATGCTAGAAAAAAAGGCACACTCAAGCACGTTTGAAAGATGTAAAGCATAAATATTGAAAGATGTAAAAGCATGACATATAAAGTATTGAAGAATATGAGAATAAATGTAAAGATAAAATTATACATAAATCGGAAAATTAACTTAGTTCATTTAGATTAACACATTTGTTCTCGGATGCATATTTACAAAAAGGAGAATTTAAGTGTATTTTGGATAAAAATGGAGGCATTGTGCCCATGTGGCTTTTGGAAAGAATCGCGTTAGTTTATTTTAAAGGTAAAAGAATTGTTCATGTTTACAAAGAAAAACCTTTAATTTTATGTGTTATTTTGTAGGTAAAAATCAGGACATTGGTCCTTTTATTATAGAAAAATCAGTGAGTTCTAGTTAATCAGTCGAAAAAATTTTATTTGCAATAAATGAAGAAAGGCATGAAAGAATAATAATACAAGTAAAACATGCATAAATCGAAATATTGATTGATTTGGGAACATTGGTTCACTCATGCATATTTGATAAAAGAATAATTTGTGTGATTTTTTTGGATAAAAAGTGAACATTTGTCCGTTTTATGTGAAAAAATCCAATTGATTAAGTATAAAACAATTAATGTGAGTTTTCCTAACTATCATGCAAAAACCCATTTTTTACTAGCTATTACAACCAATTGTATAAAAAGCACAAAATAATAATATAGGTCCAAAATGATGAATAAATAGATAAATAAATTCTAGGCTAATCTGCTCCACTTTATTCTCGAATTCTCTAACTCAATTCGACGTGTAAACGAGTTATGTGCATTAAAAGGGACAGAAAATAACCATATGAGTTAATAATGAATTAAATCAAATAATAAATGATAAATAATTAGTTAATTCAAATAAATTAGATAAATAATTAATTTAATGGAATGGAAATAAATTAGACAAAATACTTAAAATGCATAATGCATCCAGAATTCATGCAGTATTTATAGGCACGAGGATGCTAAAGTATTTAAATAAATTGCAAATTAAAATCATAATAATAACAATAATGAAAGATAATAATGATAATAATATTAATAATAAAACATAAGACATGATAAGAATATGACCGCGATGATATCAATTATAAAGTAATTGAATTAAAGAGAATTAAACATAAGTGTAAATATGCAAATGCATAATCCATATAAAACAAATATGAATAATAATAAAATGCAAAAAATTATAATTTATAGATATTATTATGGAACATGTTGTGTGAAAATGCATGGAAAATAATAATATTGATAATAATAAGATCAATAATAAATAGGTAAATAAAGATTAATGTGAATAATAAATAGATACAATGTCAAATTAATACATAAATAAAAACAAAAAAAGAAATTATATTAATAAAATAAATAATAAATAACATTAGGAATCATAAAAATAAAGGAAATTAGTGAAAAATGGGTCAAGGGAGTGAGCCACATACACGGGAGAGGCCAAAAGAGTAAGTCACGGAGCAAAAGGAAAGAAAAAGGAGAAAAGGAGCGAGTCATGGCCTTGACCGTGAGTCAAAGGCATGACTCAAGTGAGTTATGGCCTTAACTCATAAGTCAAGGACATGACTCAACCTAAAAACTCATTCCAGTGACTATAATGACGCCATTGATAGCCAAAGATCACCCGAAACACAACCAAAATTCAAATCTAGCTATTTTGATGCATGGGAATGCTAAAAAAACTCATTATTATGCATGAATAACATGATTTACTCAATAAAAATATTGATTCAAGCAAGAAACAAAGAATTGAAAATCATAAGTTTAAGGAATAAGATGATGAATAGTAACCACTTATAACTCTATTTACTCAATTATAATAAGTTTTAATTCCGTTTTTACAATTTGATGAATGAAATAATCATAAAATTCAATTAATATCCCATTAAGAAGATTAAATTTAATAAATCAAATAAATGAAAAAAAATCAAAGGAAATAACGAATAAACACATATTCACTATAAATCAAAATCTAATACTAGATTTAATGGATTTTAGGGCTTAAGAATATTACCTTCAGTGTTGGTTCCATCAAAGAACAAAAGAACAAGTTCTTTATGGATTTTTTCCTTTTTTCCTTGCTCTGTTTCAAGTTACAGAAAGCAAGAGAAGAGAAAAGAGAGACGTGACCAAAAGAGCCCCCTCCCCCCCTTTTATGTCTAAATACAAATATAAACCCCTTCCAAAAAATCCTTTGAGTGATTAATTTTAAGATAAGATGAAAGAGATTTTTTCCACATTTTCCCTTATTTTGAAGCTCAGAATCGTTAAAATGGTTTTCAAGGGATGAGTCACAGCCTTGACTCAATCAAGGGTGTGATTGAGTCACGACCTTTGACTTTAACTGTTGACTTTTTCTTTTTTTCTTTTTTTTAAAAAAAAAACCCGAAATCCATTTTAACCTCGTTGACAGAGGGAAAAGATGAAAAACACCTAAAAATATTTTTAAACATTTAAAACCCACGGGAGGCTCAAAAAAAATTTTGCAACTATAAAACTCGGAAGAAAGCCTTAACACGTCCATTCCTTGTCTATTTATGGGAAATACTTTCCTCATTAGGTAACTTTGATCAAGAGCCACCTCAGAACCCATTGTCTATAGTTGCCCCTACCTTTGGGCAGGCAGGTACACTAGTGCTTAGGTTAGCCAAAGTTCACAGTAGAAGATAGAGATGCGTATTTGAGGTGGTTGTCTCTTTGTTGGGTAGTTATTGTTTATTTGCCGATGTTTCAACCCTTTTAGGTTAAAGAAGGTTGTTTCTTTGGTTATGAAGTTTTGGTGATGAGACAATCCACGCAAGCTTATCAATAAAACTACACTACGTAATCTTACTTCTTCCATGAGCTCGTGATCTACCAATTGTTGAAAATATTTTAACTCCTCTCAAAGAGGACTTGGTACTCACAGGGAGACTTTGAATGCCTTTAAAAGAAGACTTTGATGAACACCTCTCGAAGAGGTCTTATATGAATGCCTTTCAAAGAGGGCTTTAAATTCATTGGTAAACCCAGTTGTCTGCAACAGTGCCCAGATTTATGCTCACTAAGACACTTGGAAGTCAAAAGGGTTTGCACTTATTGAGAGACTTAGAGTTTTTGGAGATTTGTGCTCACTAAGAGTCTTAGAGTTTTTGAAGATTTTAGAGATTTATGACTTTTTGAGTACTCCATAAGAGGACTTTCTTTGGAGTTTTAGAGCTTTTAGATTTTAAAGCTTGAATTTTTTTAACATCTCATAACTGGATTTTCTTTTCTTCTTTTGGATTCCTTTAATGAAATGTGGAGTTTGTTATCATTGTGTGTGTTTTCTTCCTTTGAAAGTTTTGAGTTAAATTCTTTTGAAAGGCTTAGTGCTTCTAAGAGACTCAAAATATATCGAGTTTAATGCTCACTGAGAGATGTAGATGCATATTGAGAGGCTTGGATGCTCGCTAAGAGGCTTGGATACTCATTGAGAGACTTAAATGCTCACCGAGAGGCTTGGATGCTCGCTGAGAGATTTAGATGCTTGTTGAGAGACTTGGAAGCTCATTGAGAGACTTGGATTACCGGCAAAGGCTTTGTTTTTTTATGTTTGTTTGTTGTCGTATTTATTATTTTTTTGGGTATGTGAATTTGCAATTTGGGTGAACTTTGCATTTTTACAATTTGGGTAAATTTTGAATTTGCACAGTTTTGGGCATATGTGAAATTTTGGATGTACTTAGAGTTTGTACAGTTTGGGATTTTTACACTTGGAGATTTTCACATTTCAAATGCATTTTGAGCTTGCACAATTTTGCATGTACGTTTGTTTGTATGTTTCATGTACTTTAAATTTGTACAATTTGAGTGCACGCTGGATTTTTACAATTTATGATTTTTGAATTTGTGCAACTTTGAGTATTTATTAAATTTTAACATCTTGAGATTGTTTTAAGGCTTTGAAACTTTTAGTGTGTTGGCAATTTACAAAATTTGTATTCTTTGTACCTTTGCATTTTTGGGGTATTTTAAGGAATTTTATAGATTTGAATTTGAGTTTTACACATTGGAATTATTGTGCATTTGAGAAATTTGAATTTTTGAATTTTTGTATATTTGAAGAATATAGATTTTTGTATAGTTAAACATTTTAAGATAAAGAATTTTACTTGATTACCCTCGGCAAGAGTGCATGTTGACAGTCTTACTCAGCAAAGAATCTCTTTTTATAGATTTGTGTGATCTCCACCTATAGGGATTTTGTCTTTAAGCAAAATGGTCATCCTCTTCTAATTGTCCCCAGCATGGCGTGCATAGATGACCTTATCTCCAGAGATACTCCCCCCGCATGATTTCTCTTATAGGAATTCTATCTTGATCTGATTATCTAAGACTATTTCGTAATCAACTTTGACTCATAACGTCCGTTCACATTTTCCTTGTAAGAAATTATTCATGTGAGTATGTGCAGAAAACTATATATGCACAGTATATGTGAAAAATTCATATGTGTGTGCACAAATACGTATGTGATCCATGTGTGGCAAGTATTGTAAGTGGTCTGTGCAAAGAGTTGTTTGCCAAGATATGTCCAAAATTTAAAGCATTTGCAATTTATCAACATACTTTAAACATGAATTTTATCCATCCTCGAACAAGTTGAATGGGCCATATTCTCAACTAATTTAATCTTACCAAAAGAAATTAAGGTGTCATTCTCAATGAGGGCATAAGAAAATAGGCATGTTAATATCAAGGCTTACAAAGCCAATACATAAGCACAATGCTTATCAGGCAATTTCTGTGTAATTATGCTGAAGGCTAAAACAAAATTTTTGTACTTTAAAAACAAATTCTAGATGCAAAATTGAGGACGAGATTTAACTTGAATGCATACATGCATGCATGGCTTCTCGTTTGAAGCTCAAGAAATGTTATATGCCTCTTCTTATATACCAAACCTTACTAAAAGGTCATCTCCGTTAGGTTGGATGAGACTAAACCTAGAATAAAGAGGTCTTACATGGGTTGTAATATTAGACTTGCGTGGATGGCTATAAAAGATAAGTCAGGTCACTGGAGGAAAATGACCACTATATTTTCTTTTAATTGGCGAGAGAATTATTCTTTACCCAGTTACTTGCTATCAAAGCACCCTCACATTTGGTCTTAATGACATTCAATTCAGTTGAGATTATTTGAAAGGTAATAACTCAAGGTTCCCCCCCTCCCCCCAAGTCTTAGTGGCTTTCAATTCAGTATAGATTATTTGAAATGTATCTCAAGGTCCCCCCCCCCCTTCCTTTCATTAATTCACTAGAGATGGTTTAAAGGATAATGACTCAAGGTCTCCCTTTTTTCCTTTCATTATTGTCTTTATTGGGGCATTTAACTTATTAGGTTTTCCCTTTTTTCTTCCTTTTTTTCATTTCTTTTTTCTCTTTTTTCTTTTCTTTTCCTTTTTTAAGTTTATTTCATCAAATAAGCTCAATTCCCTAGGGATGAAATTTATACAAAAGATCGGTAGAAATTAATCTCCTTATTCTTGAAATGAGAAATCAGCTTTACTATAGTGGTCATCTTCCTAAGGGGAAACTACAATCATTTTGCATTAAGGAGTCATTTCAATGTGCGTAATAATAAAATGAGCACACATTCAACATGCTTAAAATAAAGGCTTAACGGGCTAGCAAGCAATTATAAAATTAAGGTAGGAGAAAGCTATTTAGAAGGTTGTACAAAGAAAGACTGCCTGAATTATTTTCTATATTTTTGTCTCATCTTGGGATCACTTTGATGGGTAATAAAAAAAGGTTCTAGTGCTTTTTGTGAGGTTTACCCAATCTCCTCAATTGCAAATAGTTTTTTCTTTAATTTTAAAACTAGCCTGAGGTGCTTAAGATTTAGAAATTACAAGGCGTAATCAAGGCTTTTATGCAATTTGGCAGACAAAGATAAAACATAACTACCTCTTATTTAGCTTATATTTGAGTGAGGCATAAATTTTTGCGATTAAGGTCAAACTCATCCACAGTCGACAACTACCAGGATGAAGTAAAATTTCAAACTAAGAGTAAATTAATAAGAAGAAACTATTTCAAAACTTTAGACATTGTTTGGAGAAATAAGCTAAAATTTAGGGCACAAATTTTTTTAATTAAGAACACCCCTTGTTTTTGGGAAAAGGCAGCACTATGGTTGTTATCTTGAATGCGTCAAGGAGGCAGTAGTCCTTAAATTGAAATTGGCAAAAGAATGGCACTGTAACAGTCATTGTATTTACGCGAGAAATCCTTGAATCTCTAAGTTTTGGAATTAGTGTACCGTACATGAAAGGTCAGGCAAATTGTTCAAGGCAAGGATAGTAAGGTATGCTTTCACTTTATCTGTAAGGTTATGTAATAACAACATATACAAAATATTGTGTGTGCATAAGAAAGTATGTGTATAGAAACATGCACAAAATTATAAGAGATGCACACAAGAAATTATACATATAGACATGTGCAATGAATTATGTGTAGAGTATGTGCAAAAAGATTATATGCGGTAACACATGCACAAAATTATATATGAAACATTTACAAAATGCATGTAAAAGGGAATGTGTGTTTGTAAACACATGCAAGAAGTTATATGCATCAGAACACTCAAGTTAAAAAGAAGGAACGTGGGAATGCGAGAAATGCAAAAATGCTACGATGTATGCATAGATGCAAGAATGAAAGAATGCATGTAAAAATGCAGAAATACAAGAATACATGCGGAGCTGCATGAATGTATGCATGAAATGCATGACTTACACCATAGAACGTTAGAGGATTTTGTGTTGGATACAATCTGGCTGGTGGCCCACATGTGTCTTCCCCAAAAACTTGTGGTTTTTAGGCAAGTTCCCTCTAGTTACCCCCTTAGTTTTTTTTTTTGCCTCCTTTCTGGGTTTTCTTAGTATTTTCAAGGTAAGCAATTTGTTGCCACTGCACTTCTATCAAAAGCAAATCCATTTTCCCACGAACTGCGTTGTATTCATCCCATTGGGTGTTATGCCATACTGAGCCTATATTCCCATACTTTTGCTTAAAAGTTATGCCCCCTACCTGAAGGGTTTGTGGTAAGAATACTCTTTCTACCCTTAGAACTCTAGCTTGTGTCTTAAGTTGTGTGTAAAATTTAGAGGTGTGTAAAACCTAAACCAACTCAAATAACCCAGCCCGAACTAACACATTCGGGTGAGGTTATTCGAGTTTGTAGGGTTAGATTGGGTCTGAGAATTTCACGAATTTTAGGTTTGGGTCGGGTTAAAAGCATTCTAAAATCAACCCGATTAACACGTATATATAGACTAAAAAACCTAATTGTGTTATTCTCTCTCTCTAAAAATAAGTCCCTAAATCTAATCATCGTAATCGATCTTCCCCAGTCGCCCCTTCACTCTCTTCTCTTTCACTGTCGCCGGTGAACGGCATGTACTGGTCTATTCTCCCTCTCGCCTTACTCTCAAATCTCATTAGTCATCATCTCAGCTTCAGACTTCTTGTTTCTCTTCCTCTGTAAAGCATTTGGATTAGACTGCCAAAGGTAATTTTTTTCAACTTAACTCTTAAATCCAATTTAAATTTGCTATAATTTTTGTTTTGTTACTATTAAATGTTTGATGATTTATGGTCATCAATAATTAACATGCCAAGTTGCTCTTCTAGCGAGAAAAGGTTTTGTCAAGTTAGCCAAATTAATGAAAACAAACTGCAATATTTGAATAATGAGGAATCTTATTAGGTTTTGGTTTAAAATAGATAAAAACCCAACTCATAAATTATATATGTTATTTACCAACTATGAATTCTTTTGGAGTGGGTTTTAGTTTAAGCTATTATTTACCAAAATGAGTGCAGGATCCCACTTTTGCATTTCATTTATGATTAATCAATACTTAGAACAATAGAGATTCAAGGTTGAATTCCATTATGATTTTGTTTATTATTATTATTATTATTATTATTATTATTATTATTATTATTATTATTAAAAATACAAAAGAATTTAATTCAAATTATGTGATTTTCGGACAAATAATCTTTTGTATACAAGTATTTTTAATTTTTTCTTTTAATCAGTAGAGAATTAGACTACCCATTAAAAGAATTATGATGATGATTATATATCCTTTCTAGAGGCTGATCGATCTATTGGGTATGCAAAAGATGAAGATGACTTGTCAAGTGTTTTCTTGAGAAAGGGAACCCACTCCGCTTTTTTGGAGCTGCATATAGAAAAGGACCCATTATGGAGGCAAAAGGTAGGTTAGTTTTCACAGATACTTCTATTTTAGCATATACATCATCTCTCTGCTATTTACTGATGAGTTTTAACTTAAAAATAGGTTTATCAACTGGCATAGTAATTGAAGGCACATGTAGGCTTTGTGTTGATACCAAATACGTGAATTACTAACTGTCTTTGGGTCCAAGCTACTTGAAATTATACCTTAAATATAAATTATGATTTTTGAAATTATATGTTCCTTTATTTGCTATTTATTTTTAATTTTATAATTTATTATTTCTCAAAATTTATAAATTAGGTGGTACGTGAAGAAATTAAAGAGAAAAGATTATGATGTATTGGCATTCTTTATAAAAGTTTAATTTTATTTTAGATGTTTATTATTAATAATTTTATTTGTGTTTAATTATTATGTAATATATGTTTGTTGTAATTTTTAAATTGTTGGTTGTATTTTTAAAATATTTTTATGGTGGTGAATATTGTTTATTTAGATTTTAATTTAATTTTAATTTTAAACATGTAAATTAAAAAAAATTAGGTTGTTCGAGTTAATCAGGTGGGGCCCGATTATAAAATAGGGTAGGGTCGGGTAAAGATATATGGGAAATTTTGAGTGTCGAGTTATTCGGATCAGGTTGACCCAAACCAGATCGATGCACATGCCAAGTAAAATTTCAAAAGGAAGCAACTTAAGTAGTAGGGAGCTTCCATCAACGTTCACTAAATTAGTATCTTAAGATGGTTCTTTCTTCTTGAGAAAGCTAAGACAATGTACTGGATGACCTTTCACTGACATACCCATATTCCATGATGGCATTATTTTGTTGATCTGTTCTGCCTGGTATTTAACTTTGGTCCCGAAGAATCTAACCAATGGCTTTAATCCACTTGGTATGATCAAAATCATTCACAATAGGACGACCCTATTTCCTTTTCATGTGTCCATGGTCGAGATTTTTGTTTACCACCTTAGATGGGCAATTAGGATGTCTACTCCTGTGCAGGTTGTACAAGGCCACATTTTGGATTGCAACTTGAGAAAGCATAAGCCATAGTGAGAAATCCTTGCTCTTTAAAGGTAGCATTCTATCAACTACATCATGTCAAGCTCATCCCTGGAGAGAGTTACCTATAGGATTCAACATATCAAGACTCAGGGAGTGTGATTTTACTATCTCATTCGAGCATAATGTGCATATGACTAGCCCTATAGTAATTAAAGCAACTTGGCTAGAGTGCTCAAGGTTTCATCTAACTCTGGGCCTTCTAAAGCTGTCAAGTGTACTTTCCTATGATATCTACTCCTTGAATTAGAAAAGTTTATGTCCATGGGAAGCTAAAAGAACTTTCTAACATATAAAGTGCCCGACCATTTATGTAAATAGCATATAGGCCATCATGAGTTTCTTTCATAACCTTTATGGCTTCCTTCTCATCTGTGTACCCAAATATGTGCCATTGGGCTGCCCCTACAAAGAACTCTATCCATATTGATAAACTAGGCAAAGAGCTTATGGATCCTTCCAAAGGCTTTTTCTGAGGATGACAGCATCTCCTGAACAAGTTTGAGTGTCATAGCACTATGCTTTCTCATCAACAGTCTGAACATATATCTCCTCCATAGCTTTAGAACTCAATATGCCCGAAACAATTATAAACATTGGCTTCATAGTCACCTTTGTTGGGATGTGCCACACAGAAATCAAGGTTATCAAAGTGCTAGCCAACCAATCCTTATCTCCGAGCATAAGGCCTAAAAGGCGCACTAGTTGCTCAGTCTTTTCAAGCACTTCTCACGGGATAACAAGCACTTCTCCCTAATGGAGTATTCATTATAAGCCTAATAAATGTTACTTCAATAAGCCTTCAAACACTTTACTGTCTTTACCCCCAAGGCTAATGGTGTTTTTATTCTATATATATAGGCTTCATATGTAACCCCACTATTAGCGGCTTCAAGTAATCAAATAAGACAAGGATCGCTCCCAATCTTATCGAAGAATAGAGAGCACTGATGCTATTGCCTCAAAATTTAACCTACCCTTGGAAGGAAACTTTACCGCATGGAATGCCACCATCCTTCTACGCAAACCCTTTCAGAAATCCATTGTCAAATGAGCTCTAAGAAAGCTTAGCTTTAGGTGTTTTCTCTTTAGTTTTTTCTACCTTGCCATCTTTTCGAGCTTTCCTATTGCTCTAAAGATTGGCAATCTATCTCTGTAGTGCTTCCATTAAAGGCAACCTCTTCCTTAACAGATTGCATACACCCTCTAATGTCCCTAAGAATATAGAAAGGAATTTCATCTTAGCCTATAACTCTATTCGTTAGATTTTTAAAGAAATTGACCCACCATGTATCTCTTTTAGCAGCTGTTATGGCTCATAGTTTAGCACTTTTATGTTGCCCTCTTAGAATTGTGTCTTTTTAGAATTGTGTCCGTTTGCTCGGTGAACTTGTAACCACCAAAGAATACTCTTTTACCCCTAAGACTCTGTTGCAAGCTAACTATCAAAGGGAGATTAGTCAAGCCTTGTCCTTACTAATAACCCTTTGTTTCTTCAGGTACGTGTAGTTTTCAAAAATATTGCAAAAGCACTTCTACTTCATCTAGTTCAAGTGGCATAGCTTTATCTCTATCAACCCAGACTGGATTCCATTTGCACCATTCATAAAAAATAAGCTTCTGGACACTAAAAGGTGGTTCTCCTCTATAGTGCATAACTGACGTAGCATCTTATCGGGGATGATAAGAACATCAAAATAAACATATAACACATAAGGTATTGCCTTTGTCCCTTAAGAATTTAGCCTCAATACATGCCATTATGTATGCAATAAGTTTCGTTCTATATATTAATCGTATGTTTATGCTTAGCTTAAGTATGTGTTCCTGTTTAAAAACATCATATATCAATAATAGCAATCAAACCTAAACATGTAATACGAAAATATATGTTTTATTCAATCTCAGGGGGTGACACCTCATGTGCATCTGACTCCTATCATCAATCAGCCTCACGAATTTTTCTTGATTAAATATTTTCTCTCAACCCCCAATTTTTGCTTAAGATACCTCTTTTATGTTTTTGCCCTAGCAAGATGTCCAATTTTAACAAGACTGTCTTTTTTCAATTTTTAACCTATAGGACTATATTTTCTCTTTTTCGTGTTTATTATTTTTATTTTATTTTAGGTCTTTTCCATGGAACTTCTTCAGTCTATCGACATTGCTTGGCTCATTAAACCCTTTTTTAACAGTTGCTGGTAAGAAATGGTTACCCCTTTTAATCATAGCTTCCTTAGTACAACGGGTTTAGCTTTTCCTCATATAATCTGAAACATTCGATTCGATTTGTCTCTGCTAAACAATGGCCTTTGGCTATTTTTTTAAAAAATTAACCGAACTTTTTTATTCTTTGCCAACTTGGCTGAAATGGTAAGCCTTTTCTCGAATTGTAGAAGATCTTGCCTTGATCATTCTAACTCTAAAGTTAAGCTCTTAAAGCAAGCTTTAGTAGTTAAAGCTCAGTCTTAATTGGCTACATTATGCTTGTCCCCAAATATTAAAAAGGAAAGGATCACTTTTTGAAAACTCACCTGCTATTTCATTTCTTCATCGATATGACTACGCAAGCTCTATATCTATTTTAATTGGTCTCTATCAGCCTTTTTCTTGCATAATGTTTCACTTAAGATGATCAGCCGAGTTGGAAACTTGTGAATCATTCTCTAGTCCCTCTTTAAGGCATATTTAAGAAATTCTGGCACCTCTGAGTAATGGAGCTTTGATCTCCCATTAATTCCCTCGATGTTTGACATTTGGAATTTTCATCTTATCTTTTTCTCCTTCTACACTGAGTCATTGAATTTACTGCTTAAATGATATGTGGTTCGAATAAGCTTGGGCAGCCTATCTCACACTATCTTTATCAATATTTATCATGTCGCTTAGGTCCAGGCAAAGACTTTTTTTTTATTTTCATTTTTTCTTTATTCTCTCAAATTATCTCACTTCAATATCGTATTGAATGCAATCAAGATGTTTATTTTTCTTGAGATTAAATGGAATAATGTTTATCAAATTAATTTCTTATATAATTAAGCCATAATTATTGCAATACATCATAAAATAAAATATTGCATACGTAAGAAAAACTCATACTATTAACATAGCTAAAGAAATATATGCACATTTTACATTAGCAAAAAAAGTGGCTTATATTGCACCTTTTTTTACGACAAGTGCAGACAGCAAAAAGTCTTTCAACATCTCAGGCTTTTCCTTCTCTGGATGGTGCCCCTAAGATTGGTGATGGTATTTACATCCTATAACTACTTGTCATTAGAATTGAGTGGGTGATGACTAAATATTTACATGCCATATAAGTCTTGGGGCACATACCATTTTGATAATCCTGAGTCTAACACAAAAGCTGGTGATGACACAGCATTGTAATAACTCTATCTCTTCCTCTTCTTTTTAGGATTTGGCACTCGTTCAATGTTAACCCAGTCTCGAATACATTTCCTTATAGCATGGCAATAGTCCATTATATGGCTCATGTGTTGATAGTAGGCACAATACCAATATGCTCTATGTCTGGGTTATCCTTAGCTCATGGTCGGTTTAGGCGGCAAAGGTTGTAATTTTCCTTCTTTAACAAGATGATTGAGTTGCTAAAACAATGGTTTTCCCAATCCTACAACCATTTCCATGGCTGACACCTTTACGTCTCTACCACCATTGCCCTTATGATCATTGCTACTTCTGTCATCCCTATCAAAACTATGATAGGTGGAGTTGGCCTTTTTCTCCAGATATTCAGCCGTGACTTTGATGGCTATATCCTTTAGAGACTCCCAATCCTTCAAGCCTTTCATTCTCTCAGGTAGGGATTGGCATTTCAAATGAACAATTGAATCTGATCGACAGTCTCTAGCTTCTTCTTCGTTTCGGTTACTCTACTTTTCATCGGGAAATATACTTATAGAAATACTCTTTTGGCTTTTGATGTAGATGCTCTAGATCCTTTAGGGTCACTTCCAACCTCGTACTACAATTATACTGATTTAAAAACTCTTTTATTAGCCTATCTCAATCTTTCTTTATTTTTTGGCCTAGCTCATGGTACCAGCCAATGACAGGGCCCACAAGACTGAGGCCAAAGTATTCAACTTTTTGTCATTTAGTGAGGGTGATCCTTTTCATTATTAGGGCATATTGCTTTATGTGGATTTCTGTATCAGAAATGCCATCAAACTTAGGTAAGTCTAGCATTCTAAACTTTTGTGGTAGCACCTCATTGTTATCCAAATCCCTATCTTTTGGGTTAATACCCTTACCTATTGGCATTAACTAAGCCATAGCCTTCATCTTTTCCTCTATCCTTCTCAAGGTTGGATCCTCTATTCTTGGTACCTTGCTTTTTGAGGCTTGCATATAGTCATCCTCTAGGTTATAACCTATATATTCCTCTTGCTCAATTGGGGAAATGGGCGATGCTTTGGCACTAGAATCGATAGCAAATGGAAAGTCTATAATTGCTGCCATAGGAGGCTCCCCAACCTTGGTCGGTTTAACTTGACTAATAGTATCTACTAAAGGGTTTATTCCAGAAGCAAGTGCCAAAAAAGACACCATTTCACTCATTGTCAACCTTATTCTTCTTTCAAATTTTTGAAATCTCTTGTTCAGTTCTTAAGGATCAAAAGCTCTAATTTATTTTGGATCTGCCATTATTGTATGTCCTAAAGCCACTTTAAAGATATCTGCCAAACCCAAATATGATCCTGATTTTGCTTTTCATCTAACCTGCTCTACTAAAGGCTCTCTGACAAGACGGTTGCTTAGACCTCTAAACCACTTAGGTGCGTGATCTAGAATGACTGAAAAATTAAAAAGTTAGAATAATGCATAAGATACACATGGTACATGGATATGTTAGGTATACATATGGTGAGTAGCATATGTGTGATGCATGAGGCATGAATGTGTTATGTACATGATGTATGTGAATATATTATAAATAAATGAATGAGAGTGATGCACATGAATGACATTCATATGATGTGCAACTCAGTTGTTAGCATAAAACATAATAATGTGTGATATTTATAAGTGATGCATGAGCAAGGTATGCATATAATGTATGGGAAGAATTCTATACACAAAGCAAGACATGCAGGTTAGTAAAAAACTAATGTAAAATATACATTTTACAACACACAAAATAAAATATATGCATTTTTATAGTAAAGAGAATTTACATGCAGAATGCAAGAGTTTCATATTAGCATATTATTATTTTATTTGCACACAAAATGAGATGTATGCATATGCATATTTTGCTTAGCACAAAATTATGCACACAAGATTTACATTTTTTAATTCTTATTACATTTTTTAGCTGTACATGAAATGATTTATGCAAATAGAAACTATACACATAAGATAAGATACACATTCATTGGAAATCTACACACATAAAATATGCATATTTTATTATTTATTGTTATTACTCTTATTTTTCTTATTTATTAAAAACGTATGCATGTGTATGCAATATAGACAAACACATGCAAAAGAAAGAAAAATCCTCCCAACCTTATTGCTCTCACACAAGATTATAATAACCAATCGGGTCACCATTTGATATACCAAAAGATGCAAACCTAACAGCAGTGGTCTTTCCTAACACTTCTTTACATTGAGTGAACATAGGGTCATGAGTTTGGATTATACTGAGGCTAAAAGAAAGATGGCTAACTTAATTCTAAAGCCCTAGCATGAATGCAATGCAATTTATTTTGACAAAAGATAAAACAACTTAATCCTTAAACCCATTTATATTAAATTAACCAAAAGTACTTTCAGAGTAAAATCTCATGGTCCCTATTATAGACATTGGATCTTGAAGTGGCTCTTGATCAGGTTTACCTAATGAGAAAATAATTTCTCATAAATAGACAAGGAATGAAAGCGATAGGCTTTTCCCAAATTTTTAATATCCTTAAAATAACTTTTATTCGAGCTCCACCCATTTATCTCTTTCAAAAAAGGAAAAATGAGGAAATCGGTTTCGGAAACTTGAAGTAGTCTTAAGTGTTACAACCTTATCTCAACCTAAAAATCCCATAATTAAATGATTTCAAAGCCATTTGAATTTTAAGACATATTCTTACAACTTTTATTAAAAAGCTAAACCCAGTTCAATCCTTAAAATTCTCAAAATTAGGCTTGAATATAGATGACCTAAATCTATCTCTGTACCTAAACCATTCTATAGTAATTTGGGTATAACTCCCTATGTAGAGCTCTTTTTTAGGTGAATTTAATTTTTATAGAAACTAAACTCATTTTGGAACAACATTCATGAAAAGATTATAACCTAGTTTTAAACCTATTATTCTTAGTAATTTTTCAAAATCAATGTAGCATCCCTATTTAAGTTACCCGGGTAATAAATACATAGACCTGATAATAATAATAATAATAATAATAATAATAATAATAATAATAATAATAATAATAAGTGTAGTTGAGGAGTGTTAAAAAAAATTTAAATTAAATTGATATTTGTATTTTAATTAGGGACTTAAGTGTATTAAGAGGGGAAACTTTTGGGGCTTGAATGGAGTAATTATGGATTAAAGGGATTAAAATGAAAAATTTCCAAAACAACGTCATTTTGGCTTAACGTTTAAACCCTCTTTTACCTAATGGAACCATCGGGTTCCATTTTCTTTTCTTCCCTCTTTGTAGCCACCATTTCCACTCTTCCCCTCTCGCTTCTTCTTAACCTAATGCCACCTCCCTTCCTCGCCGACCGTCGCCTGTCGATGCCACCTGTAAGAAGCCATTAACGTTGCCACGTCCAAGTCTTCCCTCCCCACCTTTTTGTCGCATCAGGACAGTGTCTGTGCTCCTTTTCATCTCCCTTCCTTGCTCGATTTTGCAAGGAAATCAACCCTTACTTACTGCTATTTCTTCCTCCATCAACTTTTAGGTAAGCCTCTTTTAAATATTTAGCTAATATATTATAAAAAAGGGTTTTAAAAGAAGATAAAAGTTTAAATTTGGGGTTTTGGTTGGTGGAAAAGCAAGATAAGGATGAATGAAGTTAAAGATTATTTTTATTTTATTTATAATTCTATTATTTCTCCTTAGGAGCCCTGCATTTTCCCAAAAAGATGAAAAAAAATTATTAGTGTTGTGAAATAGTTAAGCAACAGTATGAAAAAAAATAAGAATAATATATAAATATATATAATAAAATACGAAAATAATATAAATTTAATGAATATGCTTAGATTAAATGATTGACAACTTAATATGGTGTTTTTGTGTGCAAGATTTATTTGTTTACTCTAGTTAAGTATTGGGGGATTAAAAATTAACATTAAAGGTTGCTATAGTTAAGAAGTTTATATGAAATTATGGGTTGTGTAGAGAAACAAGGTGAGCAAAGTGTGAAAGGAAAGGAAAAAGAAGCAAGGTGATAGGCAAAAGCTTGCTTTGATATTGGAAAACTTAAAGAATTAGTGACAAATAGGTATGTGTTTAAGTAAATCTATTTTTCTAATTTTTATATATATTATGTTAGTTAAAATTTTAAAGTGAGAATTAATTTTTGATGGTAAATGGTAGTAGAAATGTCATAATTGTTTAATTAAATATTAGGTGATATACTTAGGCCAATTAGGAATTTTATATGTGTTTAGTTTTAGGAATTAAGAGTTAATAGGGTACTTTATAAATAAGATAAGTTAAGTATAATTGATTGAATTGCATGAATAAGCAAGTTATATAAATAAATAGGTAATTATAAGCCAAAACAGTGTCGTTAATTAAAGAAGGGTATATAGTAGAGTGCATGTGTATCCAACTAAATATGAGATTTACATGGTTAAATTCTTAAGCCTATGTTAGTGAATGAAGCATAATTAATTGGTAAGCTTGAATGCTTTATGATAAATTGCGATCCTACAAGACAGTCAAATGGATAACCTTAAGAGTATGTAATGCAGAGTTGGAGGAAAGAATTTAATTAAATAAAAGAGGTAAGTGTTAATTAGAAATAACATTGTGAGTTAAATTACTTAATTTCCCATAGAAAAAACTAGACAGGAATTGGAGTAATAGGATAAGATTGGCATACCAATTAGGGGAATATTTAGCAGTACTGTATATTGATGTGGTACCGGATGTATAGTTCCAAGAGCTTGTCCGGCGAGTATAATTGATTGAATTAGTGGGTTGCATGATTAAGAGAACTCGGTCCACACGTGTGTGTGTGTGTGTGTGTATATATATATATATGTATGTATGTATGTATGTATGTGTATTTTTAAATGTATGAGTATTTAAATATCGATTTTGGTGAAAATGATGTTGATGGACTGTATGGTTCTGAGAACCCGATCCTGCGTTTGACTCCTGTTTATCCATCTCCTTTTATAATTTCGTCGGATTTTACTTAGGGCAATGCCATCTAAAAATATTAATTATTTAATTAAGTGTCAAAATTTTTTATAAAGACAGTTAACATGTTACCTCTTTTTGTTATGGTATTTCTAAACCTTAAACTTGGAAGTACGTGAGGAACAAAATGTGAGTCACACAATAGTGGTACGATTTTGTGTTTAAGAAATTAATTGCCACTTTCATTTAAGTTAAGTATGCATACTTGTCGGTTCATATTAATTCTTGCCTTGTTTATTTATATGTTTAGTCAAATAAATTCGATTTTATTGAAAAAATAGAATTGTTTGAACACCACTAAGCTATGTTCTTAGCGCGTGATTTTGTTTTCGCGCGTAGGTCAGGAGTCTTGGAGCAAGTCATTAGTGGATCTACACCAAAAGAGCTCAAACCACCATAGTGAAGCAGAAGAATTCTAAGGTGGAAGCGCCACGGCTCTTTTGTTACCTTTTTGTTATTTTGTTGACATGTACACCATACTTGGAGAATTAAAGTTATATGTAAATATTATGGATCTATATATTGTAAATTATAAAGTGCCAAGAATCATTTATGCCTTGCTTTGCGTGCTTTTGGATTTTTGTGATTTACAAATATAGGAGGAAAGGCAAAAATTGTTGTGCTGGGATTTGAACTGGAGATGAATGATAGGGTGTGGTTAGAAGTGCTTTGGAATTTTCTTTTCAGGGGGTTTTGACGAAAAGCAAGGAAAATTCTACCGAAATTTTTATCATTTAAATAGTACCCTAATTAAATTTCACTATTTGTACATAAGAAATCTAAACTCGAATGTGACATCGGTATATGGGTCTTTAACTGACCGAGTATCGGGTGTTATAATCAAAATCTCAATTCTGTTCCTAAAAATTTTCTAGAAGCAGTCGCCAATATTTTTTCTATAAATACAAATCTAAAAATCCAAATTGAGTGGTTCTTAATTCATTGAAAAGCTAAGACATAGGGGAATAAATGTCAAGAAGACACATAGTTGAAAAAATGGCTTATTATAGCCTAAAAATTGGAAAATATTTCAAATTAAAGGTCAATTGACTTAGAAAAAGGGGACATGAGTCAACACCGTGAATCAGTCTGGACACAAAAATGGGGAAAAAGGTGGGAAAAATCATATTTTCATCCCAATCCATTTTGGATGAGTTTTTAGGCATAAAAAGGCCACTTTTTTTTCTCTTTTGGGGGGGGGGGGGGGAGGGGCTTCCTCTCTCTCTTTTTCTTCTTCAACTCAAAGGAAATAACAAAAAAAATTGCAAAAAATCATTGGAAAAAAGCCATAAAGCACCAAATCCTTAATCTTTGATGGAACCAATACTGAAAGCAATATTCTTGAGTCCCCAAAACCCGTAACTTAAGTATTTAATTCCAATTTAACATGTAAATAATCATTTTCTTTAATTTATTATTTTTTAATATATAATTTATTTATTTAATTTTGTAAATTTATTGGTTTAATTTTGTTAATACTTTGTTAATTTCTTTTATTAATTTAATGTTTTTAATCAATTGTTAAATATATTAATTTGCTAATCATTTTAATTGTTAATTAATTTATAACATTAGTTTATTAATTATTTTTTCTATTATTAATTTGTTAATTCTTTATTTATTATATTAGTCAAATTTATTAATTTATGTATTTATTAATTCATTACTTTTATCTAATTTTTAATACATTTTGTTAAAATTATTTTCATATATGATTTTGTTGTTTTATCATTTTTATGTTTGTATTTGCTTATTAGGCCCAACATGGAGTTTTTCTCGTTCTTGCATGAATTTTTGTTTTCCATGTCCTTTAGTGACACCCAATTTTTTTCGTCGCTAAAAGGTTTTTGAGTTCACCTTAGCCGGCAACGGAATTTTACCAACCGGAGTTTATGGCAACGTACAAAAACTTTCGTCGCTAAAAGTCTCAGTCATGCCTCCTTCTGTCTTCACTCAATCCACACACCTCATGCCCTTTTATTCTTTTGCTTTGGTTTTTGTATTTTAGTGCTTTTATGGCATTGCTCATTAGCCCAGGGTTATTCATTCACTTTTAATTCATTTACGTTTTTTTTGTTTTTATTCATCTTTTAATTTTCATTTTGTCATATTAGTCAATTATTTTGGTTTATTAATATTATTAATTGTTAATTATTTGTTTTGATTAATTTGTGACTTAATGTTATTACTAATATTTTCCTTGTGTTGTTTAATTTTTCAATATTACATTATTGTTTTTTTAGTATATTTGTTATTAATATTATTTTTATTAGCCTAATTGATATTTAGGGATAAATTAATTATATTAATTAATTACCTCTGTGTGTCTCTTACTTGTCGAGGGAAGTGGTAAGAGCTTTGGGTGGTTTCCATTTAAGGCCAGAGGATTAGTTCCTCGGGATAACACCTTTTCACTAGAGTGGTTAATTGATGTCACAGATGATTTCTCCAATGTTCCCACCTTCTAGACTGACATCATTCTACCATACAGCATCACCCGATGTATGATATCATTCACAGATGAAAAGGAAGGAGATTATGGGTTATTCGACATTATGGATGGTGTGTACAAAGGGTTCATTCCATTTCCCTAGGTCTTGGTAGAGATGATCCTTGGTCTGGACACTATAAATGTTGATTCCACTGCTCGTCTTACTGGTAGCCCCTCATTACTCCAAGTACATCATTATTTTAAAGCTAGTGCGCCCCTTGTGGGTTTTCACACTAGCTTTTCTTATTGAAAAATGTGTCCTTTCGGATTTTCACTTGTTTTCTTGCTTTATTTTTGCCTGAGATGAATCCTACTCACCCTAGCAGCTTTTTTCCTTGTATTCTTTTTCTCTTTTTTTCTTTTTTCCTTTTTTTATTATTTTTTCTTTTTTATTTCTTAGGTGTAGCTACATGAGAAGCTGAAGCTGCTATTGAAGCCTCCTCCTCGGGCCAAAGCTATGACCACTTATCCACTAAGGCATTATAACCTTAAGCATGAACGACACGAGTTTTATTCGACCCATGGGAGAATTATCTAGTCGGCCTATTTAGCAGATGGTGATATTAGTTTTAGGGGCCCTTGATTACCCATATCTTATGTGGTTCGGGATAAACCCTCTAGATGTGTCCCTCTATGTGCATTACATCGGGCCACCTTCTTCAACACTGCTTGTTGTGCTCACCGGTACGAGGACCGTTAGGACATTGTCAGGTTCCCTTTGGGTTTTTGTAATGATCTACTATCCACTCTTTTCTTGATAGGTTATTACCAAAAGATCTGGGCCTGACTCTCTATGAGGACTGTCATTCCTGATATTAGTGCTTGCGACTTCACTACCTCTACCATACACAAGCAGTGGGTTATAAGTCCAACGGTCGACAATAAGACGTATCAGCTTAGGCATCTAGAAGGGAAGAGTAGTGTGATACATATATACTAGATTAGATACTATCATGGACTATGTTTTTTGTGCTTTATTAGAACCTTTAAAGTTTGAACAAAAAAAAAGGCTACTTTTGAATACATTAATAATATTTTGGACACAAATGTATTTTTTTATCTGATTTCATTACACATGATCATTATTAAACATCACCTTAATGACAAATATTACTTAATCTCAAAACGAAATCTTAAGGGTATTAGAACTGTTGTCATTAATCAGCCCTCTCGGGTTTTCTTGATTGATTATTTTCTCTCAGCACCTAATTTTTTTTCAAGATGCCTTTTTTCGATTTCATCCTGACGGGGCACCCAATTTTAGTAAGGCCGCTATTTTTTTAGTTTTCAACCTGCAGGGCTTTTGTTCTATTCTTTTTCTCCTTTGAGTCTTAGCCATGAAACCTCTTTAATCTATTAATGTTTATTAGTTTTCTAAATTCATTGCCATCATTGTCAGATAGAATAGCAACTCCTTTGGGCAATAACTTTTTCAATACAAAGGGTCCCTCCCATGTATGCCTAAACTTGCCTTGAATATCTAGAAACCCAAGTCTCATATGCTCGAACACTATGCCTCCTTTCTTTAAAAAATGCATCCTAACCTTTTTCCCAAATGAGTGAGCCAATCTCTTCTAGTAAATCCGATTATGGTAGTAACCTCACATCCTATCCCCATCTAGTAGTTTAAGCTACAACAACTTTTTTCTGACCCTTTTTATCGCTAGCAATTCAACTTCTAAAACCACCCTCAAAGATTGATGCTTAATTTCCACTGGCAGCACAGCCTCTATCCTATATACTAAGGAGAACAAGGTAGTTGTTATTGAAGTTATAAATGTAGTTCTGTAATCCCATAATGCAAAACGTAGCTTATCAGCCCAATTTTTATAGGTTCAATTCATTTTAACTAAAATCCTCTTAACATTCTTGTTGGCTACTTCAATCGCTTTATTAGCCTGATCAGTAAAGATAAGACCTGTGATGTTGAATCCCATATTTCCTAAGCTTTTGCTTAGTTTCCCTAGAGAATTGCAATCCCTTGTTCGACACTATATGGTGAGGTAGTGTATACCTGCATGTCAGATTCTTTTCAATAAACCTAGCCATGTCCCTAGCATCTACCTTGTTGAAGGATTCTACTTCTACCCACTTGATAATCTATGGCAACTATAATAAACTTAGCGGATAAATCATTCTCATGATGTCTATGCCCCATACAATGAACAACCAAGGCGATGTAAGATTGCATAGTTAAGAAACTAGCAAATGTGTCAAGATCGCATATTGTTACCATAGCTAACATTCTTTGACGTACATAGAATAGTAAACTACAAGCTAGGAGAACTCCTGGTTCATGATCTTCCCTCCTTTTAATTTATCATTTTTCTCTCTTTTTCTTTTCTTCTTTTCTTCTCTTCCTATCTTTTTTTCTTTTTTTTTCTTTTTAACCTAACTGTTCATATGAGCATTTTATACTCCTGTATGTATCACTTCTATGTTACCTATTAATTCTATTTTCACTTAAGCACTTCAATTGAATGTACCGGGTAGACATCTCATAGATCGTTCATTAATCCTCTTCAATAACATATTTTGGGAACATTGATTTCTCCATCTCAACGTCTATTACTTGCTCAATTTCAAATTGTAGCTTGTCAGAAATAGAAATTCATGTAGGTTTTATGTTTACCCCTTTCAAGCCATCCTATATCAATACCAAAATTGCTAAAGCATCCTCAGGATGACTCCTCAATGTACTTGTCATAAGATAACAATCATTTTTATTGACCATTAACTCTCCACTCGATAAACTACTAAAGATGAACATTCATATATTTTTGCGGTCTTTACCCACCACTACTAAGGCTTCTTATTTGACTAGGGAATACACCGTGTGATTAGCTATATTTCAACTAACTCCTGGCAAGTCATCATAGGTCTAGGCAAAGACTCTTTCATATATATGTATATTTTTTATTCTCTCAATCTTTTCCTCTCTCTACAGGAGTTATATCTGATGCTAGTAGGAATTCTTTTGGATTTTCTTTTATTTTGAGATTAAATGAACATGTGTTTGTTGAATTAATATCAAATATGAATGTTTTATGATCATGATTATGCATACTGAAGTCAGAAAAAAATCACACAAGTAAAATTGTTCATCTTATTAATATAATCAAAAGAAATATCATTTGTTCAAATTAAAGAGTTCAGAAAGTGAAAACAAAGTCTATAAAGATGCCTTTACTTTCGATCCCTAGCATAGCTATTGTGACATCTACAGAATGGGTCAAGTGATGTCACAACCCTTTTACCTCTTTTTAGGGTCGAAGATTTGCTTACTATCAATAACATCCTAGATTTGGTACCACAAGACTTGACAACCATCAGTCAAACGGACAATGTGCTAATGAAAGGTACAAAATAAATCCAATCTATGATGCGGCAAACCAAAATCTTTGGGTGGTTTGTATGGTAGAGATTGCAATTTTCCTTCCTTGACCAATTCTGTGAATACCCAAGATAAAGGTTTCCCTAAATTAGAATACTATTTTTGAGCTATTTATGTGGCTGATACTCCCTTTGTCTTTCGAGCACCTCCACTTACTCTAGTAACAGACTCTCCTGATGCTTTTCTTTTTTCAAATTTAGTACTCGTTTCTCCTATGAGGCAAGTGGGATAACATGATAATGGCTTATCTATGGTAATTGGTAAAGCCATTTCAGGGGTGAATCCTTCAACCATCTCATCATTGTTGTCCATGTCGGATCTTATCTTATCTCGTTCTTAATAGTTAGCACATCCTCTTTCAATGAGGTCTTCCCCATTGAGTGACCATCCCTCATCAACCTTTTGTTCAAAATCAACTATGCTTTGGATGTGATCTCTTAGAGTCCAACATTTATTCGTTGGATGTCTTGTGTATTTATGATAGGCACAATATTGGTATGCTCGATGATGTGGCTTTCCTACCCCCTGGCGGGTTTAGGTGAGAGTGGTTGTAATTTCCCTTGCTTATTGAGAGGAGTAAGGTGCCAAGATAATGGTTTATCTATGATGGTGCAATGATCCCGAGTTATTTTTGAGAATGGAACCTTTTTTGCCCCTTTATTACCTTAGATGTTCATATTTTTTAGTTTGGTGCTCTTCTATAGCTTTGCCATTAACTATTGCAAAAGCCTCTTCAATCTTAGTGGCTAGGAATGGTGGGGTCACATGTTGAGATTTAGTTGAGAGTGTAAGCAAACCCTTAATTTTAGCCAACAAATTTTTTTCAAATTCTGCCAATTTCTAGTCCATAAATTCTTTTCAAACTCCTGAAATCTTCTATCTAACTCTCTGTCTAATGCATCTTGTGGAATTGGAGGCACCAAAATAGAGGCTAGTCTATCCCTTAAGCAGATATTCTCACCATAAGATTTTTTATCATTTTGTAGTCTTTTGACTATTTCCTAAAAGCTTAATTGAACCAAACTCTGAACTGACTTCTAATTCGAGCTTGGAACTTTGACCTTGACCCCAACCTTGGTAACTAAAATGTTGATCTCTGAACAAGGCGACTATCTAACCCTCTAGACCACCTAATTAAATCTATGACGGCGGTAAGAATCAAACGTTATGAGTGATGTATGGTGGATGATGTATGAGCATGGCAAATACATGATGTATAAATGCAATGAATGTTTTTGTTAGACGTCAATAACAATCACACACAATTATAACAAAGCCTTATAACCTTATTACTCCTATAAAGGAGGTCATGCGATCTTTCTCCTAGGTAGGCTTAATTAGCCCATAGGTCAACAGGGTACCCGATGGACACGTATGGTGCACGGTAAAAAACTGATAGCATAAACTCTCTAAATTAAAAGTGTAAGCGTATGAGTTTTGACCTTATGTATTTTGACTAATTTATACAAATTGAGTTAGGCATGTCGGGGCATGGCAGTCTTTGATTGGTATCCTCTTACTTGTTTAAGTTTGGTCAATATATAAGGGTACACATAGCAAGCAAAGATTATTATGGTTATACAACCTAAGGAAAGTATCTATTGTCATTACATGGGCTTAAGTCAAGGGTGATGAAACTTTAGGCCTACCCAAGCATAGTTCCTACCAATAGATCTAGCTCATCACAAGCATAATAATTGGTAAGTCATTATTTCATACACCAATTGGTAGGAGACTTAGGATGGTGGGTCTCCTTAACACCTCTCCACAATGAGTGAACGTAGGGCATACTTCAGGATAGCACTAGGGATAAAAAGGGATGCCTAACTTAGTTCTAAGGCTTTAAGATGTATGCAATTTTGAAAAAAAATGGAATTAATAAGAAAAATCCAATTATAAATAACTTAACCAAGATGCTTTTAGAAGCAATGTCTATTTAGTCCCCAGTGGAGTCGCCACTGTGACGTGTGTAAAAGCCAAGCTCGTATTTTGGGTTTGCTCTTGGAGGCCAGGTTTTAAAGTCTAAGATCTAAAAAGAGGCTCACGATAACTCATAAATTAGCTACTTTGTAATAAAAAGTGGTCAAGCTCAAATTATTATTGGTAGTCAACCTATGAAGGCAGCTACTAATAGGTGTCATGGAGTCGCCACCCAACATATGCTTGGAAATGAATCTCAACCTTTTTGATACTCAAGTAGAGACTGGTATTCGGGATATCACTCTTAGTAGGTACCTTGGTTACATGTTATTTTATAATTGGATTTTAAAATTTTAATCCACTCTCCTCTCTCGCACGATGCATTACAATAAATAAACACTTGATTAAATAAATAAAGTGGTAAACAGCAATAAAGTAAGCCTACTTAATTATTATATAAGCAAATCATCCCAAAGAAAATAATAATATACAAAAGAAAGATAAATAAATATTATGTATAAAATGGGCTATTAATTAGTTTGGGAACATTGGTTTCCTCATGTATATTTACAAAAGAAAGATGGAGAGTCCTTATTAGTTTTTAAAAAATACGGGATGAGTGATCCCAATTTAGATGAAAAATAAGACTTTTTATGTGTAAATTTTTAGGTTAAAAGTTTGACATTGGTCCATTTTTATCAACAAAATTCCAATCTAATAAAAATGATTTTAAATGAATTTTCAACATGCAAAAATCATCTTTTTTAATACATATTACATTCCCAAAATAATACTACATCCAAATAAACATAATAATAAAGAAATAAATAAATAAGAGAGCAGATAATAAAAATAAAATTCTCCCAAGGCACTTGCTCCATGGTTATCCATCTCAAAAATCTCCCAAAGTCCAGTGCACGGTAAATATTAAATGCTCACACATACACAAAAAATTAAATAGTTAGTGATGTAACAAAGAAAAAAAATGATACTAAATAATAAATAAACATAATTAAAATATTTTCTAAAAATATAACTAAACATGTAGATAAAATTTAATATGAAATATAATGTAAAAAGACATGAAAATGATCCAAAACAGCATGCACATATAGCCTAAAGGGAGATAGACGGCCAAAACAGGGGCAAGAGATGAGATGAAAAGAAAGTTCGCTACGTTCCATTTGTTGCTATAACAGATAGGCGTTTGTGGGGCTTTCTTCTCGTCTATCACTCGAGAATAGACAGGAAATGCAAAAAAAAAATTGCAAAATCAAAGTAAACTAATTCTTTACCTAAGCATACATTTCTCCTACTTATAAAGCATACAAAACTTATTATAGCACATTAAAAGTGTGATTAAAAAAATGTAAATCATTAAATTAAAAATAAAGATAGATTTTAATCAAAGGAGAAAAATGTGCATCAAAGGAAGAATAGAACTAAATCATGCAATGCTAAATCTATCATCACATACAGAATATTATCATGACATCACAAAAGCACAGAAGCAAAATCAACTAATTAACAAAAATCGAATCATGGCATAAATATTGAAACCCAATTCAAAAAAACTACATATTCAAGATAGAAATTAAGAGAGAGAAAAGCTCAGAATATTACCCTCAATTGCTCTTTAGAAGGCTAGAGAATTATGCTTCAAGTTCCTCTCCAATTGTTTTCCACAATTGATAAAAATGAAAATATTCTTGTTATGTAGAAAGAATGGGTTTTCCCAATAAAGAATGTAAAGATATTTTCCCTTCTTTAAAGAAAATAAAAATCAATTTCTTATTCCCCCAAAAAAAAAATGGTTGTCTACCTCAAGTTTCTCCATAAAATAAGAATTTCTTAGCCACCAAAAGAAAGGAAGTGGAAGAAGAAAAGAAACCCCCTAAACCTTAGGATTTTCCTATTTATATGAGGGAATCTTTAAGTCCCACTAAAACTCTCCTTTTTAGCATTTAAAAACCTTAAAACTCCTATTTTGAAGGCTTAAATCCTTAATCTAATCCCCAAAGATCATATTAGATCTGAGATTAAAAAAAAAAAAAGTCATCCAAAAATTAAGCCCTTTTTTGCCTAAAAAATGTGGGAAGTAAATCTGAAATTGCGCAATGAATAAGCAGGATGTTTATCACAAATAGGAGTCTGTCACAGACGGTCAACCTATCTGTCACTTAAAAAAGGTGATTTTTTCCATTAAAACTCCATTTCATCTCTGAAAAAATGCAAAATGGACAAAATCCAATGAAACCTTAAAAAACTTCGTAGAAATGAAGGATAAGAATCAAAGTTTTCATTTTTTATCCGTAATAAAAATAATGCTTCCTCATTAGGTAACTCTGATCTGGGCTGTCTCAGGACCTAGTGTCTACAAAAGACATAAAAATAATTTTATAGAAGACTATTTTGCCTGAAAACTTTATTTTTTCATGTCTTAATGGCTATACAAAAAGGACCTAGGAATCTATCTTCCGAAATCTAAAAATTGGGCACTACACAGCTATTATGAGTAGGTAACAACTATGTATGATACATTTTGGACTCAAATTTCATCTTGAGATGATCCATATAGCTGTTATATGAAGTATCCAAGCCGGTTTGAACTTTGTTTCAACTCAATAGTGAGTTTTCCTCATTGAAAAGTCACCAAACCTCACTCGAACCTTTCCAGATGCTTGTGAAACTTTGTAAACACCTAGAAATAAGTGAAATATGACTTATCATATATGACTTGGATGATTAAACATTAAAATGTAGGATTGAACATAATGCATTATAAGGAAACCTATATGTATATAGATTATTTATTTGTATATTTATTGCTTATATGTGTATAGTATAAACATACAAGTTAAATATTAACTTTATGAATATGATCAAGTATAATATGAAATATTTAATATTTACATGATGCATAAGAAAGTATTCACTAGAATTATGTGAATATTCATAGAGCAACATAATTGAACAAAGTGTGTACAAGGTAAATCATACGAATATATGTGATTTGTATAAATTGTCTAATGGTGGCAAGTTATGACTTGCATGTATGAAATCAAACATAGCTTTTATGATTTCAAATGAATATTATATAACTTTTTCAATATATTGATTATGGAAATAGTAAATAATTAAAGAAGTATGGTTACCAACTTTATTATCTTGGTGGTGCCTATAAGGTTACAGTTGCAGCTGCTACAGTTCGACATAAATGGTGTCTATTCCTTAAGACTATAATATTTGTACAATTTGATACCTTTAGGTATCTATAGTTTATTACCTATGGGTAGCTATAGTACATTTTGATACCTTCAGGTATCTATAGTTTAATAACTTTGATATTTATAGCACCTGTTATCCACACCCACAAGAATGTGCAAGCTTAATATAAAAAGTAAATAAATAGTTATAAACTAGAAATATAGCATGAAAACATGATTAATTTATATTGAAAAGTATTAAATTTCAACCTATGGTTTATAAATAGTACACTAAAACATATTTGTGTTTTGTGCTTTTTTTTATTATACTATCATTGTTGACATGTATTTGTGATATTATGAATGTGTGTTTAACGGATGACTACTATGAGTGTTCATTCAAACTAAATGTTTCCTTACTAAGCTTTCAACCTTAGCACAAGTGTTAATCCGTATAGGTCCAAGTTATAAGAGTAAGGCATAGGGATTGTCTGTAAGGGCCAAGGCCAACCACTAATAGCAGATTTACGTCTTAAATATATCTTTTTGGTTGAATTTGATTGTATATGTAATAAATGAGATTGTAATTTCTAAACATTTTGTAACTAAGGATTAAGATATATGTAATATCTCTTTTGAGTTGTCATGTAAATGTAATGATATAATATTACTCTTATATGATGATGTAAAAAGAAATTTTGTAATATTTATTTCTATAGTATTGAACAGACAAATGTGTAATGACATCTCTTATAAATGAAAATATATATATATGGACAAAATGTATGCATAAATGTATTATATAGGAATCGTTTACCATATATGTGGATGGTTATCAATATTGTATAAAGGGTGTTACATTCTGATTCATCCACGTTAGGATTTAGGACCTTGCAATGTTCAGGGGGTGTGAAACGGTCTTCCTTTTTATCTCCAGAGTACGGGGTGGATACAATATAAGCTTGATTAGAGCTGCCCGACCCTTGCATGGCTCGGGTATCATTCCTCCAATTGCTTCCTTTATCTTGTCTTACTCTTCCTGAGGACTCTTTGTCCTCATCTCTATCTTTATGTTGAGAGGAGCTATGTCGAAGTCTGTGAGCTTTATCCATCCTGATGTACTTGTGTGCAAGAGACATGAGATCGGAAAAATCATTAGGAGGCTTTTTACTCAAAGAATCACTAAAATTTTAGGACCTCACATTTTGTATCAAGGCACTAATCGCCACTTCCAGGTTGAAATTTTGAATATCCATCGCCACAACTTTAAATCTTTCCACATAAGCATGCAAAGACTCGCCTTTCTCCTAATGAACCTGGTGTAGGTTGACTGAGACCTTGGTAGGCCAAATTACTACTATAAAGTTAGCAATAAACATATTATTGAACTGCTTAAAGTTCTCCACTGAATGCTCAAGCAAAATCTTAAACCATATTTAGCTGGACTCCATTAGAGTTTAGGGAAAAATTTTGCCAGAGTAATATCCTCAGTGGTATGAACTAACATGGTGAAACTGATAAAGGTGGGCTTGAGGATTAGTGTTGCCATTGTACCTGGACAAATTAGGTAGACGGATCTTGGGAAAAGGGGTAAGAAGAATCTCTTGACAAAGGAGACCAAAAGTTGCCCTAATACTATAGGGTGTTTTTATTCCAATACTTATGTATTTTTTCTTGAAAAATTTTTCAAACTCCTCAACAGTCATGGTAATAACAAACCCGGGTGTTGACGAAGCAATTGTTGTTTGCTGATGGGGTGGTGGTGATAGCCCTTACAGCACTAGCAGTTGTGCTTAGGCAACCATGGCAAATAAGGCTCTAAGAAAGGCTTGGGCCATCTGTGGTGTGAAATGAGGTATGGGTAGGATTGGGTCTGTTGGGGTTAAATGGCAGTTAGAGGAGGAAAGGGTTCCAAAGGGAAAAGTTACTAGGTTGGGTGAGTTAAAGTTAGGTTCTATTCAAGTTGGTTTTCTGGTTAACCAGGTGTGACATTCACATTTTGGACCATGCTCACCACACCAAATTATAATTGTCCAAAAATTTTGAGTTGTTAGCTGAAGGAGGAATGTCCACGACCTGGCTATCTGGAGGGAGTTAGTGACTTGAAAACAAAGAAAACTAGTGAGGGTTTCAACTAAAGAGACTCCGACGATCAAGTCATGAGGGAAAATAAGAGTGAATTAAGGTAGAAGTGTTCCAAAAGAGAGGCGTACCTAGATTGCCTTAGCTATTTATAATATTGGGTAGCAGAGTTCGAGTAGATTTGCACTTCCAATCAAGGATAGAGTCTCATGTCAATCTGAATCAAGATTGGATAACTAGATAAAAGATAAAGTCCTCTTCCTACTTCGTTAGAGTTCAAGTCACCATAGGATTCAGCTGCCGTTGAAGATAATGGAAGTATCTAATAACCTTATTCTCATGTACCGAATTCATAAGTCCAATCTCGAGACGCATTGGGTAAATTGAGTTGTCTGTCTATCAAAGGCAAGCTATACATAATAGCCCAGTTTATCTAAACTATTTGTAGATTCCAATTATCACCTTTTTATTGATGGACACCTCCTCTACTAATTTTTGTAAAATCTCCACATTATACATAGTTGACTTTAATAATTCTAAATTCACTATTAAATTAACAATTAAAAATTCTTATTATACACCGGTATGAGATACTCCCAAACAATTTTATCTATAAGTTGTGTTTTATTAAATTTTTTGGGTCTATTTATATCTATATCTATATATAATATAAAACTAAATCAAAAGAATTTTGAATCTTAGCGTGACATCATTTTAGTTTGGCTTTTTTTTTTTTCCTTTTAACTAACATGCTAACATAATATTTCTTTTAGAATGCTTTCTAATTTAAGAAAGAAATGTCAAGATTTTCCATAAGAAAAAGGTAGATGTGTTAAAAATTGTTTTTTCTATCTTGAGATAATTAATTGTGGATTGATCTCATACTATTAAGAATGAATTTAGATGCTTGCAAAATTTTCAGAAAATGATGAGTTTTTTTTTTTAAAAGGTATATTGTATTATACCATTCACACTACAAATAATTTTTTATTTTATTATTATTTATTTATGTTGGTTTTCATATTAGTGTAGTAACCATCTTGTGCAATTATTATGAAACAAAAAAATCCATGTCAATGGCAATTACTATAGACAATTTGTTGCTTTTTTCTCGGGTTAATTACGTTAGTAGTCATTAAATTTTGGAATTAATAATTAAATGGTCATGATAAAATACTTTGTACCAAAAAAAATATTAAAATTCTAGTTTGTTTTAATTAAAATAAAAATAATTTAAAAATTAATTTTATATATTATTGGAGTAACAATATCATGTATGATTTTTACGTCATTTTAAGATCAATAAACTTTATAAATTCAATCATGAGATGGAAAGAATGTTATATTATTATAAAAATATATAAAAATGATGTGTTCAAGAAATAAAATAAAATAAAAAGTAATTAGAGCTTACTTGCAAAGTTGATTGGTTCAACAATAACATGACAATTATAAATTATGTGTTTAACTGTCACTTCGGTGACATATAAAATTGATTTTTAAGTTATTTTTACTTTAATTGAAATAAAATAAAATTTTAATAATTTTTGTATTATAAATTATTTTATTATAACCATTTAACTATAAATTTCAAAATTTAATAACTATATACGTAATTAACTTTTCTTTTCTCTCTTTTTTTTTTTTAATGTTTATGACCAATAACAATAGTAAAGTAGTAAATTTGTTGTTACAAAAGGAGGTCGAGTTGAAAAAACCAATTTAAATAATTAGCGGATAAGTTTCTCTTTAGTTTCTTGATATCATTTTTTTTCTATTATTCTTATTGTTCATTGCTCATATAGCATGTGAATAATGGATGATATTTTTATAGGTTTGATATGTACATTAATAAATTCGAACCGTTAGATAAAAAATGAAAAATATTATCTTTTAATCCTTAGATTTTATATTTACTGATTTATAATATGTTTGACGTACTAAAAATATACTCTGAATGATGCTTATATATCTAATAAAGGAAAATTTTTAAAGAGTTTTAGTTATTGTCATGGCTCTCCCTATAAAAAGCAACAGTGTCTACTTTCAAATTCAACAAGAAAGCTTTGGACTGTATTTTGGGCTTTTCAATATAGTAGAAGGAAGCATATGCCTGATATGTAGGCAATCAGAAAGGACCCATATCTAAAAGCCCAAATCAAATTAGCCAGTGGCACATGATTTTTATTGTCTCTTTCGACAATGTCATACACTCATGAAAAATTGAATTGGGCCTAACAGAATTCCTATAATTAGTTCGTGAGTACATTAATCTATATAATTAATTATCCAATAAAAAGAGTATAGTCTTGAAGGAGAATGTGCAATTTGGCATTTTAAATCATTGACAAGTGTAAGCAAAATAAGATTACTATCATTTATCAAGTATAAATTAAGAATGTGATTTTAAGAAAATAATTAAAATTTTCAGGTATGTGTCCTAACATAGAAGGTGCTCAAACAAATTACACAAGATTGGTAATTTGAAATTGAATGGGTTAGGACTTTTCAAACTACCAAATTAAACTATTAATCTAACTAATTTAATTTTAAAAATTGATTAAATAATAAATTTAAATTTAAAAAAAAAGTAGAAAACGTAAAATGGTGTTGGAATAACTAATTATTTAAAAATTAAAAAAAAATAAATCAACTAATTAATTTGACCAGACGTGTAACTTCAACAAAATGGTGAGAATATTCCTAATTTAATTCAACAGTTGATTTCAGAAAGGTAGCATGAAGTAGTGGATTAATTCTGATTGTTCATTTAGTGTCAGTTTTACAAAATTTATGAAAATTAAAATTAAAAATAATTTATAAATTCAAAAACAGTTTATCAACTGTTTAGTAAATGATATGATTAAAAATGACTTTTTAGAATAAAAAAATAAAAAAGACATATATAATTTTAATATACTATATTCAAAATCTTACTAAAAATAATAATTATTCCCATTTTATTTGCATTTTCTATTCCACTAAACTATTAAAAAATATATAATTAAATAAAAATAAATATAACATAAAAATTTATATATGTGTGTGTTGTTTTATAATTTACCACAAATAATGTTTCTTACAATTCTAAATAATTAAACTAAATTCTTTTTTCTACTAAATTAAAGGCAATTTCATCACGGATAGAATCTATTTTTGTTGTTCTACCACTTATATAATTTTTTGAATGTGAAGTATCCTCAACATTTTCAAAATTATCAAGTGGCACAAAATTGGGGTCTTCATCAAGTCTCATAAAAGCTGGATCACTTGAAAAATGTCTTCGAATATAGTTATGCAATGTCATTGTTGCAACCACAATATTTTTTTGAGTTTTAAATGGAAATAAAGGCATGTCACGTAAAATTTTTCACCTTTGTTTCCAAATTCCGAATGTTTATTCAATGCAACTTTTAAGCGATGAATGAGCGCTATTAAAAACTTCTTTATATTCATTTGCAAGTTCACCACGCTGAAAATCAGGAATACGATATCTTACCCTTTTGTAAGGTCGTAGATATTCTCTCATTTGTGGATATCTTGCATCTACCAAATAATATTTGCCCATATTTATAAAAAAAAAAGGTATTAGCTACATAGAACAATAAAAAAAAATTGTTATCAATTGACATAAAATAAATTAAATTGAATATTACTATAAGGTGGCTTTGAAAAATTTAATTCTTTTTTGTCATCAAGGTTTGTAATATTTTGGTGAGCCATTACCACTAACCATGAATTCATCTAAGGTTTGATCAAAATCTTCCTCTACTGACTCATCAATATCTTCTAATGATATAGATGTCTTTTGAGATGCATCAATATCAACATTAATATTTTGTGGCTTTGACATTGATGAAGGTGTGTAAGCAAATTCTCCAGTAGCAACAGTATCTCCAAACATTATGTCTGACCTTTCTTCAAATTCAGGTTTTAGATCTACATTTCGAAATTTTGTAGCTCCAGGCATAACCTATAACATATTATATTTAAAAAATAACATATATGAATAATGAATTTAACTTCATGAATTTGTCAACTATAGAATTATTATTAATTTAAAACTAACCTTAATTTTCTCATCCCACCATTCGGAAGTAGCATTAATAGTTTGTTTCTTTTCATCCCATCCTAATCCCGTTTCCTTGCCTTTCAAATCTTTCCAAATCTTCCAATCTATTTTCATAACATCCCACTTATTATTTAATTGAATTTTATCATAATCACAACCACTTTCTTAGCAAACATTTGTTCTAACATATTTTTATCCTTCTTTTGTAAAATGAGTTCCACTTTGCATGCCTTTATTAATAGCTTGGATACATATGTCACAATATAATAAGATCATATTATCATTCCATACAGTTTTTATTGTCTTTTTCTTCTCTTCTTGAACATATTGTATTTGTGACTTTCTTATTTTAATAGCCTAAAAGTAACATTACATAAAAAAAATCTATCTGCTTCAAATTAAGTTCTTTAACTTACAAGTCTATCATTTTACAAATTAACAAATGAATCTCAGCAGGTTTCTATAAGTAAGGTCGTGTATTGTATTACCTAAGAATTGCTTGTAGTTTATGTGGTTGGATTAAATGTTGGTCCCTGTTATGTTATTGACGTAAGATAATAAAACATCTGTAAAATTGTAAGTTTGCTATTGTCTAAGTGGATAGACTAAGCAAGGGTGCTCACAACACTCTCTATAGGATAGACTAAGCAAGGATTCCTTTGGCAAAAGTTGTGATGAAATATATTTGAAACTTTACACAAGCATAGGTTAGCCTCATCTTATTCTACTTTTTGTTATATGGTTGAAAAATTAACCAGATCTATGATTTATATATTAAGAAAGAGAAAGAAACAAAAGAAGTGGTTTGAAAAAAAAAATCAAACCTTCAATGCCGCCAAACAAAAGTCACAAATACAAAGAAAGGCAAATTGTAATAATGACTTCCATTCACAAAAAAAAAACAAGAAGACCAGACCTTAAATGTCGCCATGTAAATACAAAGAAAGGCACCATAAAATCCTTAAAATTTATCAATCAATTTAAATCATATAATCCACACAAATAGAAAAAATTAAAAATAATTTTTCATGAAAATTTGATATAAGAAAGGGAAAATAGTAATTCCCTTTATTTTGCCCAAAAAGCAATAGGAATTGATAAAAGAAAGAGAAGAAAGAAGAAGAAGAATGGAATCAAGTCTAGGTGATAGGGCAAGAGAAAAAGAGTCTTTTATATTAGGTATATTTGTCATTATAAAATAAAATAAGGGGTATTTTTTTATCTAAAAGAAATTTTAAATTAGTTATCTTGAAAAGTTAAAATTCAGTTTTCCTGAAAAACTTCAATAACTTTTTCTAATAGAAATTTTTTTTATTTTTCACAAAATTAATTTTCTAATAGTAGTATTTACCAAACATATATTTTTATACCATAATTAGCTTTTTATCCAATAATCAGCTTTTTAGCCTTTCAAAAGTAATGTCAAACGCACACTTAAACTCTAATCATTGAAAACTTGCCTACCACTTTACTAAACCATCTATAATGCAATGTAATTTAAAGGTTTGTATCATCCGATTATAAAAGATTCTAAAACAAGATAATCTTGAAAATTTCTTTCCCCTAGAAATATGATTTCATTTTATGCGGTTACCTGCATCATGTTTTCGTTTCATACTGTCTATCTTATTTCCACATCTCTTATGTTTTATATATAAATTTAATATTCCTCACTTGAAAAATCAACCCAAAAAAAAGTAATTATAATTGAAAGTTTGAAATTAATATGGACTGCATTTTATGCAACCAAATATAGGTGGCAAATGGGTGGGTTAGGCAGGTTTGGGTTGTTGGTTGGATCATAAATGGATCAAAAAAATATGAGTCATAAATGAATCAATATCTAAATAGGTTGGACAGATTTAGGTTGATCCATGGGTTTAATGTAAATTATTATAAAATTTTTTATTAATTAATTAATGGATCCGATAATAATAATATTCAATTGAAAGCATAATATAAATAATAAGTTGATATATAAATAAACAAAGGTCTAGTAAAATTATTGTCAAACATTTGAACTGCATTCTTATTTTTCCATTTTCATAAAACCTAATATTAAAACCAACCGAAGAATTGATGATTTTAGAGTTGAAAAACAAATCGTAGAAAAAAAAAGTTCAAGCCAAAGATCAAAAGCCTAAATGAAATTAAGCCAACAAATACACTCAAATGTATAAATAAATAGATAGTTACATGGACATACCTTATTTTTCTAGTGTGATCTCCAAGCAGAACGTAGAAGATGAAAGCATGTGCCAAATTTCTTGCTTTCATGGACTAATAAGATTTTAATGGATGATTGTGCCAAAATAAGCCTTAATTTTGTATCTAATTAGGTGTTGGCAGAATGACAATGACAGAAGAATATAATAGATTAGGACACTGAAATTTGAGTGTTTTTGCTTTGATATGGGTTAGATTTGCATGGAATAAATAGCATATGCAAGATAATAGATTAAACTTCTTTCACCTTTCATAAGTTGGAGAAATGTTGACGATGAGGAGAAAAGAGGTTAGGGTTTTGGGAAGAGACGGAAAGAAGGAAGAAAGAGGGATTTTGGGAAAAACCCATTTGGTACACGCCCAATGGGTTAAAAAATAAAATTGTTCGATTTTGAGTTGATCCAATAAGTATTAAATTGGGTTGGGTTGGGTTAATGAATAAAATGTGTCAGTTTTAGATTGATCAGGTTGGTATTTGTTTGAATTGGATTGTATTTAAATATTTTCTTTGGGCGGGATTGGATTTTAGGTTTAGGTTGATTTTGCCACCTCTACAACAAGATATGCTTTTGTTTCCACTTTCACTTAATTTGAATCGCAAAATTGCTTTATTTTAATTGTTGTAATTTAACAAATGAGTATATCATTATCATATCATTATATAAGATAATAATTACCTCATGATAAATTTAATATAAAAGTGTTGACTTCAAATATGTTAAATTTATATTAATTACAATTATCTATTAAATATATCATGAGCTATTTTTTATATGATGAGCTAATTAATATCAATCATACTCTAAAAAACAATATATTCCTTAATTAGTTTTTCTTGTTTACTTTGCCTTCCAATTACCAAAATATACACATAATAACTTCTATGCATCTACCACCATCAAAGATAGTTATAAGTTTGATATAATATTCATATTTGTTTTCAGGGTGGCTAAATATATGCAAAAGTTGGAAAGTTTGTGATTCAAACTTGGAATTTACTTAATGAAAACTTCCATCGTCAAAGCAAACAATTTAAAACTGACAACACGAAACACAAATTCAGATTGACATTCACATAGAGGACAATTGTGGAGGAGATTATAGGCACAAATTTCACAATGAATATTTGTAAAGCCTTAATACCCTTAAGGAATGTACATGGGTGCTACAATTGCATAGAACATAATAACCTATTCCAACTAACAATAACTGAAACAATATTCTTAATTAACTTCTTGCTAGATTATACTTAGAATGGCCCTTTACAATAAATACAATTTTCTATACATAAGTACATAATAAAGTCTTTAAAACTTAATTTACTATACATTTTACATTTCAAAATTACACATTACATAATTACTACCATAGCCTACATCTTCTGAGAGCTTCCCCTAAACTCCTCGATCTCCTCCTCCCTATGCACGACTTCAATTCAATACCTACCTAAACAACAATTCAAACTAAATCATACTTAATAATGAACTACTAGATACAACTGCGAGATCACTTAATTTATTAGTAATTTTAATATTATACTACACTACTCAAACCACCTACGTTACCCTCTTTTTCCAAGGCTTATCCTTATCTAATACTATCCTTCACTAATCACCTTTAGGTACATGAATATATCAACTATTTGTTTATGTTCATTTACCTCAATTAAGCACTTAGTCCATTTTATCCAAGGCAAAAACACTTAAAAACTCCATTTTGAGTTACTTACCTAACTTGCCATTATCACTAGAATACTTAATAGTACATCTAGTATTTGCTTCCTACGTATCCCAAAATCAGGAATCAGAATCACGTAGTTCTAAACATATAACTCATACTTCGCATTTAATTAACAAGTGGCGTATCAACTATACACTTGGCTCCTTATCCAACACACACATGCATATGACATTACCATCATTACACACTTTATTTCATATATGTATTAAATATGTTACATATACGCTAACTATACATAATTATCAGTTTTTAACAATAATATTCATTAGCAAGTCAATAATCTCCTAAATCACGCTCATCTTTGATACTATTTTAATTACATTGTAATCATTTTTGTAGCTTAAACTCGGTATAGGCATGGACAATTGGAAACACTAGATACCTTATGGGTGTCGAATCACTAGACACCATTATAATGCCAACACTAGATACATTAAGGTGCCAACACTAGTTATCCGAAAATATCGAATCACTAGACACCATTAAGGTGCTAAAACTAGATACCAAAAGGTATTGGATCACTATCCCATACATGTCCATGTTTATATCTAATTCACGCCCTAAATGAAGGTTTCTCTCATTAATTACTTCATTACACAATCCCTTATTATATACATTATACATTTCACTTATGTAATTAATTATGCCAACTATACTTCACCATAATCGCATATTAGTAAACATACTCATTAGTACTCAACATCATTCATTTAAAAACATGTAACTATACTCAATAATTTAGGATATAAACCACTTATTTATACTTTAAGATTATAATCAACAATAATGAATTTAAAATGCATGCATACATTCACTAGTCACTTCATGCCGTCATTCAAATACATACTTTAATGTTAAACCATTCATTTAAAGTCCATTTTATCATGTGTTAACCATATATATGTGTTAATAAGGTTTTATGAACATTTTAAAAATGTTTTTTCAAGTTTGGTCTGTGTCGACTCATGACCAATGGTGCTGACTTGTGACAGAATCTCTAGTTCACTTTACTTTGCATTTTTAACATGGTTTTGGCCAGATTCAGACCAAATGATCTTTTAAACGTTTGTTTCCTTATATCTCTAGTTTGCATGCTATTAAAAATCAGGCCATTTTGACTTCTGAATCAATAGATATCCCTAAAATACTATCAGCTACTCTGAATGACAGGGCAGCAACTATCACTCTACTTTGGACTAAATTTCAACACTCGTAAAGGAAAAATCAAGTTCTGATCTCTTATATTAATTTTAGGCCAATGAGTTTAGTTTATTCTCCAATTTGAATCATCTAATATGGAGCTTTACAACTCAAAATATCATCAAAATAATATTTATAGGTCGTATGGATCCTACACCAGGATTTTCAAATTAGTGATTTTCTCCATTACCTCTACTTTATTGCATATGAAGACATTTAAATTACATCCTCATCTCATTTATATACCATCAAGACATCATTTTCCAACATTTATATCTAATAAGCATGTATAAAGAAATTTAGTTATTCCCATACCTTATTTTTACCTTTTTTGACCCACCAATCACTTCTTTTTGTCTTTCTCTCACCTATGATGTCTTCTATAAGTTAATTTGCTTACTTAAGCCTAGTTAATTCTCTTCACCTTGCTCTTCCTCAAGAATGCATATTTTTAATAGAATTGGAGAGAGATTATAATAACAAAAATCTGGAAAATTGGCTAAGAATAGTTAGCCCTTACTCTCTCCCTTTTCAAAAGAGTTTTCTCACTTTTACATGAAGATTCTATGGCCAAATGCTCAAATTTCATTAGGGATGAGCAAAAAAATCGAAAATATGGTTAACCGTAAAATCGATCCGAAATCGAATCGATTTTTATGGTTAACCGATCTGATGAACTCAATTATGGTTTTTAATTTTTATATTTTTGGTTAATGATTATGATTTAGATTTTTAGGTACCGGTTAACCGTTAGTCCACGGTTAACCGGTTCATATATATATATATATATCTTCAATTTTTTCGATTTCTCTTTAAAATTTACATAAAATAATATTTTAAAATATATTTAAATTATATATTTATTTTTATACCTTAATTTATATTATGTCATTCTCTTTCATTATATAGTAATATTTATATATAGTATACGATTAACTTTTATATATATTATTTTTTATATTAAATTAAATTTATATTATATCATTCTCTTTAATTATATAGTAATATTTATATATAGTATCCGATTAACTTTTATGTATATTATTTTTTTATCATATATTGGTGTTCATATTTTACTTAATAGCATGTAATTATATTTTCTTATATATTTAGGTTTATGTTATAACATTGAATATTATTCAAAATTTTATTTAACTTAAAATCAAACATATTATAATTTTCAACAAATATCAAATCTATTTTATAATATCAGCAATTAATCTATATAACATGAATTTTGACTAGTAAATTATGTTTGTTTCGTAATTTTTATATTAAATTGCTTTATACATTTGAAATTGAATTGAACTTTGTCTAATTTTTTTTAATAATTTTATGTTATAAATTTTAATGGTTAACCAAAAAATATTGATTAACCAAACCGAAAAATCGAAATTGATAGACTAGTTAACCGAATGTAATTGACTGGTTAATGATTAATGATTTTAAAAAAATCGATATTAATGGACTAGTTATTTTTTTTGCTAATGGACTGATTAACTGGTCCATACTCATCCTTAATTTTCATTGGTTAAGAATTTTTTATTCTTGATAAATTTTTATTTCATCCGTTAAGTTATTTTTAATCACCTTTTTGCATGTAAAGTTAAATTTAATGACATATTTTTTCTCATGTTACATATAATTATATATGCATATCCCAAAATAGACTGTGATGCATGTTGGAGCCCGGTCAAATGTCTGGGTTGGTTCTCAAAGTCTTGCTTTAAGGATCCAAATCTGAATCGAGACTTATTATACCTCATAAATTGGTCACTTTACAATAAATAGAATTTTATGTTCAATCTATTATTGATGGTCAACCTACAAATGCATCTAAAGTTGGCTCAAAAAAACAGGTATCATGGAGTCGCCACCCAACAGAACGTTGAAAATTAATTTTCAACCCTTTTTATGTCTAAAAAGAGAATGGTATTCGAGATATCATTCTTACTTCGCATCTTGGTTAGTTATTTCTTATAATTAAGTTTTTTTATTATTAGTTCACTATCTCTCTTCTCACATGATGCATTATGAAAGAAATAAATAAACACATCAAGTATACGTGAAAGCTAGAAAAACATAAAAAGAACCTACTTAAATATTAAATAAGTAAATTATCCCAAAGAATAAAATAAAATTCATACATAAAACAAAAAATTAATTGGATTGAAAACATTAATTCCAACACGAATATTTACAAAAGGGAGGGTGAGTCTTTATTGATTTTTAATAAAATATGGGATGAGTGATCCCAATTTTTGAAAAAAACAGACAGCTCCTTTTTATCATGTGATTTTGGGCTAAAAAATTAGACATTGGTCCCTTTTGTTACAAAGTATAGGTTAATTAAATAAAAAAATATTTACATGACTTTTTCTAATTAACGTGGAGAAAAAAAATACTTTTTTACTAAATTATTACAAACCCTAAAAACAAATACATCCAAAAGATAAAAAAAAACAAAGATTAAAACATAATCTAAATAAATGAAAACCTAAACAAAGCAATATAAAATAAAATAACATAAAAAAAACAAATACAAAATAAAAAGAGGGATAGAGAAGAAACCAAAAGGTGCACAACTTTCAAGGCAGACTCATCTTTCCTAAAAACTCCGAAGAAGAAAGCACAAAATAATTTGCTCACATCAAAACACAAAAAACAAATTAATTAGTAAATTAATAGAAAGATAAACATTGAACTAACTTAAAATAATCGCAGAAATAGTCAAACTAAAATAGAGATAAATACAGAACAAATAAATAAAGATAAATACAAAACAAAAATATTATGCCTACAAAGACAAGAAGTGAACTTGAAATAAATTAAAAACAAAAAATAACCTAAATTAGTATAAAGGCATTAAAACACACTAAAAAAACAAGAATATCAAGCCATGGACACCTTTGAAGACCAACGAATGCCCCAAGCAAGAATAAGGGACGGAACGAGAAAAAGGCACCATGATGTCCCGTCTATTATGTTGACACACGGCTGTCCGTGGTGTCTTCTTCCTATCTATAACTCGGAAAACAAACACAAAAATCAAGTTTTAACTCAAAACTAAGGAAAACACTCTTGAACTTTAAGTAGGCAATTTTAAGACCCTAAACTATGCCAAATCTAGCCATAACATCTAAAACATACATCTAAACTGTAAATAACACATAAAAAAAATAGAATTTGGGTCAAGAAACTAAATATGCATTAATGGAGGACAAACACCTAAATTATGCCATTCTACATATAAAATCACGTTTCAAATCATCACAGCATTATAAAAAGATAATAAAGCAATAAGAATATATTAAGTAACCATCATGGCATAGAAACACATTAAAGAAATAATAAATAATATGATTATGACATGATGCCTAGAGAAGAAAAGAACTTTGGAGCCTAAAATATTACCCTCAGGATTTCTCGACTCTGTAACTCTAGAAGGCACGCTTTGAAGCCTCGGTCTTTGATCTCCACGTTCAACAAAAAATGTTTTAGTTTTTTAAGAATCAGTTTAATAACAACCTCCAAGAATATAAAATTGATTTCTCTCCCTCAAAGGTGTTTTCTTTTTCTTAAGTGTCAAAAAGTGAGAGCCTCCCCAAAAACTCTAATCTTTTCTTTTCATAGCTAGGGAAAAGTTGGAAATAAACTCCAACTCTTCTTCCCCTAAATAGGAATGTTAAATTCCCTAAAATTCGAGCTAATCGAATCTTCCAAATCCGATCCCTATCCAATCTTTTTAAAACTGAAAATGTGAAAAATCTGAAAATATCCCACGGACAAGCGTCCATCACTGACATACAACCTTGTCTCACACGATTCTCTAAAATTTACAAAATTGCCCCTGATTTGACCTCAACTGGGAAAGGATAGCCACAGACCGCCATTCCTCCATGACAGACATCCGTCTGTCTCTGCCAAAGGACTAAAATAGGGTTTTTTCCTAAAATATTTCTCAAACTTTTGAAAAATCAAATCAAACCCCTTAGAAAATGATTTATAAGACTTGGAGGTCAAGATCGGTGCTTCAAAATTTGTGCTCTCTGCCAGAAATGTATTTTCTCCTCATCATTAGGTAATCTTGATCTAAATTATCTTGAATTATGGTGTTTGCATAGATAATTTACTGAATTAGTCTAAACTTGTGCGTAATTGCCATTTATGTGTCGAACCGGTTACTAACTCACATAAGTCTTATTATTCACTGCATATACTCTTGTGAACATTTTGTATCTCTACTAGGATAGGTTTGAATTTGATCACCTTTAAAGACAAAATTTATGAACTGAGTCACTTAATTTGTTGGCATTTTTTTGATTTTACTGGTTGAAATGGGTTAGTTTTCTTCTCTTGCTCCTCTTCATGTCTATCAACTTTTTGTTATGCATTTATCAATATGTTGTCTCATTCACACATCATTTCATTTTATAAGTTTATATTTCCTTGTTTATTTTGGATTTCATGACATATCACAAATTTGGGAGTTTATTCTAATTGCAAATACACACTGTGACCCAATTTATGTGTTTTTTTTTATTGCTGTAGGTATATAATGGTAAGAAGTGAAGGAAATTTAACAATGATAAAACTGCTTTTTTAACATTTGTTCAGTTCCAAGGAAAGGTAACCTTTCTAATCCACTTTCAAAATTTAAGGTTAATAAATAAAGATAAATGTTGTTACACAATCCTATTCCACCTAGATAGGCAAGATGATTATTTGTTCACATGTTGGCTAATGCAAACTGTATGTGAGATTTTTATTTTTTTAATGCAAGCCCATGGCATAATGAGTTTTAGAAATAAAAAGGATTATAACTATAAAAATGCCCTGTACAATGTTATTTGTTATACTCTCTTCTCTTCCTATTTTTGGAGTTTTTATTTTTGATATTGCTAGGAATATCTAAAGAGGGAGTAAGAATGGGAGAGTATGAAATCCCGTCGAATTGGCCCACTAGGTAAGACCTACAAAAATGACTGGTCGATCGAATCGAGATAAGCATTTCAACACTTAAGTTAGTAAGCTTTCAAAAAGAGAAATTGTAAGGTGAGAAGGTTTGAAATGGCATTACCTAGAGCCTTCAAAAGTTTAGCTATTTATAGTATATGTTTGACACCAGGTATCGAGACACTTAAGTGCCTGTAGATAGTTTGACATACTTGATATATTGAAGATGACGAGTAAACGGCTCATGTCGGATGACATGACAGGATGAGATTTTGTTAGGCCAACCAATCCAGTCGAAAGATGTGACTATTGTGTCTCCCTATGTCTTCTAGTCAGATCAAATTATAGGGATGGGACTGGGCCTATATCTTTGCTTTATTTTAGGCCGTGGCCCAGGAACATATAAGACCTAGTAAATAACAATATAGGTATTATCAATTCTATTTTATTTTATGTGTAATAGTGACTAAACCCTAAAAACTGGGATTATAAATATGATTTGTATTTTCATGGTACATCACATAACCATACATAATGTCTACTACTTATACAATATACATACATTAAAGCACTTTTAAGGTATATTTAACTTAATGTAGCACAATTCAACACATTTTAAATTGAACAAATAAAAATAAAATTTTTAAACAGACTTTTTGTTTTTAAATTTTAGTTAAGAGATATCAAAATGCTAGTGATATCATTTTTAAGACTATTAAATTCTTGCTTTTTATTTAAAAAAAAACAAACAAATTATATATTCTCTAATGCAATAAAAATTGGCACTTGACTTTTAATATGCTATAATCATATTTTGTTATCGTTTGATGCGCAGGTGATAAAACTAGTAATTGGAGGGACAATCCACCAGCATGCTCAAGGGCATCTGGTGGTTACCTTTTCCATAATCTGCAGATCAGTTTTTCGAGCTTTCTATAGTGAGTATCATGATTACTAAATGGGCATTTGAATACTTATAATGAAGCGTACGGTTTATATCCCTATCAGTATCAAAATGTAGATGTGTTTATTAATTATATTTATTTTGCGAAAATGTGTTATGTATTTTTCTTTGCCCTTTATTTCTCCGAAAAACTTGATGGTGTTAAAAATTAAAATTAAAAAAATCAAATCCAATAACATACTGTAGACTCCTTAGATAGGTGAATATTTAAACTAAAATAAAATAAACTTGGAGCAGCTTAAGTGAGCAATTTAGCATTGTTTATGGCTTATAGAATGTGATTTGATTCGGGGGCATATATAGGTGAAAAAATTCATCAAAACTAATTAAAATTCAAACTCCATTCATAACACCTTATGACCCTACAAAAGGGACAGTCCATGTGAGTAGGTCTTAATGCCCAAATCCATTTTAATGACATTGTTATATTACATATTTTTCATTCGTAAGAGAATGTTTTTATCAAAACTACTATTCCCCTCCTTTTTTGATCGCTTTTAAAAAAAATTTAAATTTTATTTATTTATAATTTTTAAATTTTTAATATAATTTAATTTTTTTTCATAAAAGTTATTTATTTATAATTAATTAAATTTAATAATTTAGTTAAAATTACATAATTTAATACTAAATTTAGACTTATTTAATATTTCTTAATTTTTATAAAAACAACAATATATATATATATATATATATATATATATATATATATATATATATATATATATATATTGAAAGATAATTTGATAACCAATGCAGATTAAATCATTAATGTATATCAATAACTAAATTGATCAGTCGATTGGATAGTATTTATCGTGTAATTTATCCGCGCAATGCATATTAACACTATTATTTTTTTTATTTTTTTTATCTGTCATTTTTGAATAAAATTCAAATTATATTTATCTGTTACTTTTAAACTTTCAATATAATTTAATTTATTTTTTCAATTTATTTTTCTTTTTTAATAAAATCATAATCAATAAGATTTTATAATTTAATTTTAATCACATAATTTAATATTAAATTTAAATTTATTTATTATTTTTTAATATTAATAAAAATAATAAAAATAATTGATAAAAAAAGGAAAAAATATTTCTTACTCTTCCCCAAAAATCCTTTTTTATTGATAATCTGACATCCTATATGGAAGAATTAAACAACTTTTCTTCCATCAAAGATGATTAATATTAATAATCAATAATGAGGAGGGGGGACCTCTTCCTTTGCCTAAGGCTTTTTAGAGTTTAATTTACTTGATAATGCTGCATATGCTTTGTCTAAGAAAAAAGTTTTTGTATTTGGAGCCCACAAAGCATTTAACGGAGAAGAGTATTTGACCAATCATTTGAAAACCATAAAATAATCTAAGTATATGAAGGATAAATATGGCAAATTCAATTTTTCAAATCAAGAAAATTTTATTTAGTTCAATTGAATTTTCAGTTAAATTTTTAAACAAGTGGAATTGATTTAAACTCTATTAATTTGATCGAATTCATTTTAAAATCAATTGATTTAATATAAATTCAAAATCAATTTGATTTAAAATTTTCCATTATTTCATTCTATTCAAATCACTTTTGAGATTTTTGAGAATATTTTAGAAGCAATCTCATTCATATTTATTCCATATGAAATAATGTATTTTCAATTACTTATAAATTAAATACTAGTTAAATGAAAAATAATCGAACTCTCAATTATTTGCATTTTTTATTTTTTAGGTTATCATTAATTAGATACTTAATTTTGAACATTTTATTATATGCATTCCACGTAAAATATTACGGTAATAATTTTAACAATTACGAACAAAATAATATATAAATTTTCCTTAATTATATGGAATTTGGGATGTAAATTATCAAATTATTAGTAACTGAAGGTCTAACTGTTAAGGATTTAAAAGGTTGGGGGAAACGAATGAATGTTGGAGAAAACAAAAATGAGATCATTAGATATGCTACCTTTTGTTTTTTTCCCCAAAAGGTGCACTTAGGTATGGAATCCTAGGACGGGTAGGGTTTTTATTGGGCTTTTAATCATTTGTACATAGAGCTTCAAAACCCTAGAAGATATGAATGTACACACTATGAAAAATTGGAGACATCAAATATTATATTTCCTCTATTTTTTTTTGTATGTTATTTTTATTATTTTTATTAAAATTAAAAAATAATAAATAAATTTAAATTTTATATTAAATTATATAATTAAAATTAAATTATTAAATTTAATTTTAATTTTAATTTTATTAAAAAATAAAAATAAATTAAAAAAGTAATTTAAATTACATTAAAAATTTAAAAATAACAGATAAATAAAATATAAATTTTATTCAAAAATAACAAATAAAAAAAACGGATTAAGTATATAAATAATTTTAAAAATTTACAAAGAACTAATTTATAAGAAAAAAAAAATTCTCAAGTACTGAACAATAATTTCGAAGAATGATTTTAATGAAAAAAAAAAAATTGCTAAGCATAGTTGGGTCTCTGCTGGAAGGCTTTTGATGAGAAGAAAATTGGGTGTGTAATTTTGTGCTATATTTGTAGGGTTTTGTCATTTGTGTTTTTCTCCTTCGAAAATTATTTCATCATTGACGGATTAAAATAAAAGAGGAGTTTAGGCTGGTAATGTCCTATCTAGGTCGTGCCACAGTCTAGTCTAATACTCTTTTCGTTTTTTTATCAGTTATTTTTGTTATTTTTACTAAAATTAAAAAATAATAAAAATACTTAAATTTAGTATTAAATTACGTGATTAAAACTAAATTATCAAATTTGATTGGTTCTAACTTTATTGGAAAAGAAAAATAAATTAAAAAAATAAATTAAATTATATTGAAAATCTAAAAGTGACAGATAAAATTAATTTGAATTTTACTAAAAAAATGATCGATAAAAAAGAACGGAGTAAGTACTACTATGCAACAATACTGTATTTAGTAGTTATAACCATTATAATTTAATTAGCTTAGGCATCTAAAAATTTGTCAAAGTTCCTTTTTCTTCTAATCACCATATCATCACTCATTAACTTGAATATAAATCATTACATAATTAATTATTTGTCACTAAAGTTTATTTGCTTCTACTTTTCAAACATAGCTGTAAACCAATTTTCATAAGTAAAATACTCCATTCGTTTCATTCACCATGGTAAATTTCATTTTTCAAATAAATAAAAAAAATTATTAATTAACATAGATTCTATAAAATATTTACTATAATTTACTAAAATATACTTTTACTATTATATTTACATCTATTAATTATCTTTTTTTTTAATGCATACATAAGGGTAAAAAGAAATCATATATGATTAATGCTTCTTGAAGTTTGAATAGTGTCATTTTGAATGAAATAAAAAATTTCTCAAAAATTATCGTGATGAATAAAACGAACAACGTAAAAAAGTTAAAATCCAAATATTATTAATTTATGAGCAGCATTTCTTTTTCTCTTTTTTTTTTCTTAATTTAATTTTGATGTTTGTGTTTTTAACCTTTTTATGGGTTTTTACAATATTTTTTAGTTCTCTCCATAATAATTTTTAAATTGGTATAATTAAATATATAAATTTTTGAAATTTATTTGTTATTATTAATTTTCATGTTTTTTGATTTTTTTATCTTTTGTGTCTTTTTGATTTAATAAATTAAAAGTTTTAATTTTTGATTTGATATTTAATCATGGTATTTATTCAAATATTATTTGTATTTTTAAGATCTTATTCATTTACTGTTTAATTAAAATTGGATGCAATTTATTATGTAATTTTTTGTCATTTTTTATTTGAAGATTGTTGTTTTTTTAATTAAAAATTATTGTTTTTTTAATGAAAAGTGTCATATTTTTTGAGGGGATAGTAATTAATTTACTAAATATGTTTGAAAAAAGAAGTCTATATTTCTAAAATAGAGAGAATAATTTATTATTTTCCATCTAGGTATCAGGCATGAATAGTACCAATACTATAGGATTAAAAACAGTGAAAAAGAAATACAAAAATATGATTATTATATTATTTTATGGATATGTATTATAGTATGAAGTAATTAGTATAGTAGTATTAGAGTATGTTAACGGGCAGCGTGTCCCACTGAGTAGCCGATTAGTTGGAGGCAGAGGATGGTATTATAGAATTCTCAAATCGTATTAATTAATGAAGACTCTCTCTGACACCGTTCTCAATTCTTGTTATTGATGCCTGTGTTCTTTTTGACTCGTACTGAAAATCACTCAACCCACCAATATTATTATTAATTTCTCATTAAATATTCTTATGGCAAATACTCGTCTGCGAGGAATTCTTCTTTCTTTTCTTTTCTTTTATTTTTTTTTTAATTTGTTTCCATGGTTAATTTGTAAGTTTTCAAATGTAAACTAAGGCTTGATTATCGCTCCTAATTTTCCAACTTCTTCAGCCAATTTTCCTTCCTATACCAACCCAGAATCTGGCTCTTAGTGCAAGTTTCTCATGTTCCTTAATTTTTTTTTTTTAATATGGGCCGCGATTGATTACGACCTCTCATCATACTAAAAATTTATTTAGGTTAATTGCACGGGTTCATTAGACTTGTATTCTATTACCAAATATTGATAAAATACCTGAAATATTTTTATCAAAAATAAATAAAACAAATATTTAAGTCAGATTTAGATGGGGTGCCTTGTAATGCAATGATAAGCGAAATAAAAATAAAAAATCTCAATCAAGCAATTTGAAATCAGTATCTATTAGTAAGTGTTTTTTGACAGAGAAGGCAAAACCTAACACTCTGACTTTAGGTGAGAAGACATTCAATATAATCTATTTTTCTGTGATTTTTATTTTTTTCGTATTTTCATCAGCTCTGTTTAGTTTCCTATAAAATTCAGTTTATCTACGTCACAAACATATTTAGTGAAATTTTGTACAAACACTTACCCTGGACTGTACTTCATATCTATAGTGCCCGTGAAAATTGTACCCGCATCAGCTACCATTTTTTTTTTTAATAGAAGCTTGAATTGATTTTATATATATAATTATCATTTAAGGCAGAAATGATGAAAATTTGATTCTATCTAATTAAAATAATTATCAAATTTTGAGTCATTTAAACTTTAACTACATGCCCTTCGCTTCAATGTTTGATTTTTGTTTTTAAATATTAGCATGCACAATGAAAAATGCGAGAATTAATTGGTTCGTTAAAAAAGGAGTTTATATCCTTTTTTTTTCAATGAAATGTTAATTTTGCCAAGTTTATTTCTTAATAAACTTAGAAGTTATCAAATTTATAATTGAAAATGAATTTTTTCATAGATATATGTTTTATTATATATGAGATAATGATTAATTTTAAAAATTCGCTTAGCAGATTTTAAATTTCTTACCACTTGGAAAAAAGATTGATAATTTTTCAATAAATTTTAATTTAATAGTACTTGCTCAAATTTACAAGGCCTCAACTTTTGATTCTCAATGTATAATTTAGAAAAAAAAATAAAAAATAAAATATCTAAATTTAAATTATTTTCAGTGTTCACTCAGAGTATCAATTTTAAAAGTTTTTCTTGGTTACATTCCAACAATCTAAGCTCTCTAGACATTTTATTCCATTCGTTCCACCACCAATGTTGACGTAATTATTAATTGACTTAATTTTTATAAAAAATGATATTAAATAGATTTAAAATATTTTATTTTAATTTAAACTATTATAATAAATTGTATAAAAAAATAAAACATTAATTAAATTATTAAATATTTTGTTAACATTAAATGAAGGGTAAAATTAAAAAATATACTACAGTAAATGTTATATTATTTATTAAAGCAACAATTTGATCCAACAATTGTTTTCAAAAATTTCAATTATTAACGAAGCCGAATTAATATGAATGAGTTATGACTTAAGATTAGAATAATTAATATTAGAAAAAGAAAAAAAACATCCAAAGTGGTCAAAATGAAAATAACTGATAGACAACCAGTCAAACAAGAAATCCCATAATAAAAGCAGAGAAAACAGAGTCTAATAATTCGATAGTTCTTCCAAGAAAATACAGAGATCACTAACTCGCCCCATTATTGTTTTTGTATTTTTAGTAGTCTTTTACTGTCTGATTCACAAGATAATGACATTAATTTCCATAATTGAATACCTAATTACTATACTCGGCAAATTGAAATTCTACTTTCTCCGTCATTTTTGTCACTGTTCAAAAGCCTGCCTTTTAATCATTTTCATATATTTTTTTAGTTTGTCTTTATTTGAATTCCGCTAAAAAACTTTCAAGAAAAAAATTAAGTCTTTTTTGAAAAAAGAATCGGCAATTCCTCGGCTGGTCAAGTTTAAAAGAATCGCCGACCAGCATTCTTTGCCACCTCCATGGTTTGAAATGTGGGCCCCAGTTGCTACGTGGAGCAATCGCAATGGGGTAGTCCGCGTTTTTTCTTTTTGTACCGTAGAGATAGAGAGAGAAAAGAAGAGAGGAGGAGTAGAGAAAGCTAAAGCTTGGATCTTTGGTTCTCTGTATGACCTGTCTGCTACAAGAATACCTCTAAACTAAAGAGACAGAAAGAGACTTATGCTTGTTGCTTCTTTTCCTGCTTGATTGATCCCCCAGAGCCAAACAGTCCTTTTAGTAAGAGAAAGAGAGAGAAACAAAGATCTAATGGAGTATGAGAGGATACACAAAGTGCAGGTATAGTTTCATTTTTGTCTTTTCAACTCTGTTTTTAATAGAGAATTGAAAAACCCATCTCCTGTTTTTGTTTCTTCTTTGATTTTCTGCAACTCGCAAGGTTATGTCTGCTTCTTTTGATAATCCTGTTTCTGGTAGCTTGTGTAATTTTAGCCAACTGTAACGTTGTTATTCACATTTGGTTTTACTGTGTTCTGGCTTTTGTAAAGCTATTGTAATCTTTTTAGCTTTGGTGAACTCAACATGCTCAGTTTGTGTTAATGGTGAGCTTTCATTTTATTTTCCATTCCAAAAAAACTATTTGAGTTAGATTTTTTGGGGGTTTGAAATTTTGAATTTGTTCAAAAGTCAAAATTATTGGTTTTCTGGATGATGAATAATTGAATTTGAGAAAAGTCTTGTATGATATTTCAAAGGAATTGATAATAGCAAAGTGGGTTGAGTTGTTGATTTATGAATTGCAGAGTGGTATAATATCTCCAAGTAAGCTGAGGATGAAGCTCATGGGAACTCACAATAATAGAAAGAAGGATGGATCAAACAGTAATTCTTCAAGAACATCTCCTTCAAAGCTTGATGATACTGAATTTGTCAAGAACAGTTTATTAGCCTCCAGTAATGAAGAGGGTTGGTATTCAAGCTCCACTTGATTTTTATAGAAAAATCTTATTTGTTTAATTATTTTGCTCAAAATGAGTATGTTGTACAGTTCTGTTTGTTTCTTTGATAGTTTAGATAGGTTTTCAAATTCTGCTGTTCTAAATTATCCTTTCTTCTGCAAAAACTTTAAAGATTGATATTGAACTATGGTCTTCAGCTGCAGCTCCAAGCTTAGAAGTTCTATCAGGGAGTGTTCCAAGTGGTGCTGTGTTTGACCCTGACCAAGTTGAGCAGACATATTCCCAGTTGGAGGAGCCACTGCCAAAAGAAAATGGCAATGCGAGTCGTGTTAAAATGCAGCAGTTATTGAAGGGCGAAAATGCTAATTTAAGTGCAGTTCACCCAATGAGATATTTAGAGGATGAGAATCTTGATTATGATAGTAATGCTAGTTCATCTAGCTTTGAGTTCCATAAGGAGAGAACAGCACATAATCAATTTGCAAGATCGTTGTCTAGGCCTATGCCATCCAAGTGGAATGATGCAGAGAAATGGATAATGAATAGGCAAAATGTGCAGCCTAATTATTCAAAGAAGAATGCTTTTTACAACCAAGCTAGTAGGATATCAGGGACAAATGTGGTGAGGGTTGCTCCAGAATCGGCAACACATGATCTTAAATCATCACTTAGCAGGATGGTAGACACTAAACGTATGGATATCTGTCAGCCTGCTTCACAACTAGCATTGGATAAATTTTCATTTATTCCCCCAGCAACTCCCTCCCAAAACAAGGATTTGGTAGAAGTAGATCAAACAAAAAGCTCAGCAGAAGACAAAACAGGTAATTTGCATTTATATTGTATTTTAACTATCGTTTAAGCTGAGCTTGCTCCCTTTGTTGCCTATATGGATCAATTGAATTTGAATGTGCCAAACAAATGTTATATCATTAAGAAAACTATACTTAAATAGTTTATCATGCATGCATTTTTGTACAAGTCCTGTGCTTTTATTACTTTTGGACATTTTGTCGCCATGTCATGGAAAGGCCAATAGATTCGTGTAGTAAACTAAAATGTTCATTTCAGTGCTTGCTTGCCAACTAGGCAGACAGTTATGCAGCCATTTAGGAGCTGTCAGGTCCCTAAGATATATTATATTTTGGTGGACTCTATGTGATGATCATTGAAAGCACTAGAACTTTTAGTTTCTGGACTTGCAGTATAGAATAAAAGAAACTCGGAGAAAAGAACTGACTTGAGAAGCATCTTAACCCTTGTGGCCGGGTAACGCAATAAGGGACAACCTGTTCCATTTTTAGATTTCCACCATAGTTATTCATGGGATTCAATTCTAGTCTCTTGGGAAGATGAACTCAAAATGCATGTTGATATCACTTTCCGCTTTACCTAGCGTTGTTATTTACAGTTAATGATATGATGTCATTACTTGTGCAGGTCCTATCATAAGATCTGTCTGCATGAGAGACATGGGAACAGAAATGACCCCTGTTACAAGTCAAGAACCATCAAGGACTGCAACTCCTTTGGGTGCAACTACTCCTTTCCGCAGCCCAACTTCTTCAATCCCATCTACTCCTCGAAGAGGGGCACCAGCATCAACACCTGTGGAACATGTCACTGATGATGATCGAAAGCTTACCCATGAAAATGGTAAAAAAGAGTTGACTGAGCAAGAAATGAAACTAAAGACAAGAAGAGAAATTGTGGCTCTAGGTGTCCAGCTTGGCAAGATGAATATTGCTGCTTGGGCTAGTAAAGAAGATCAAGAAAATAATTCATCTCCAGTTGAAGCTACTGATCTGGAGGGGCTTGAGCAGATTGAATTTGCAAAACGTGCAGCTGCATGGGAGGAAGCTGAAAAATCTAAACATGCAGCAAGGTTTTATTCCAACAATCCAAGCACTTTAGACCTTAGTTTGAAGCAGTATTCTCGTGAACATATGCAGTTTTTTCATAAATGTTTTGCAACAAGATATTTTCCTATGTTTCATCTGATAAAATAAACTATGTTTTGGAAAACTTTTCAGATTTAAACGAGAAGAAATCAAAATTCAAGCATGGGAAAGTCAGCAGAAAGCTAAACTTGAAGCAGAGATGTGCAGAATAGAGGTATATAAATGTCCAAACTGTAAACTTATAGTAGAGATTGCACTGAAGAGATCTTTTTTTTTTTGGCTTTTCCATTCAGTGTCTGTAAGCATTCTTGTTTAATGAGACGATCAATTTCCTATATCATAATCCGATACATAGAAAATTTATGAGAAATTGGGTAGACAATAGCTTCAGTCTTCCGATTGTGTGCTTATATAGTGAGCAGAAGTTAGTTGGATGAACGGAACTTGTCTGTTTTCAGGCTCGAGTTGGACAAATGCGAGCTCAAGCTCATGCAAAGATGGTAAACAAGATTGCACTGGCGAGGCAAAGATCAGAAGAAAAGAGAGCAGCAGCAGAAACCAGGAAAAGTAGAGACGCAGAAAGAACAGCAGCTCAAGCTGAGTTTATTCGTCAAACGGGAAAAATGCCATCCCCGCATTACATGTGCTGCGGTTGGTTGTCGTAAAACCGAACACATCAAATGTTTCAAGTAGAAAGAAATAGCTCATGTTCTCATTTGAGCCAAGGTAGCATTTTTTGTACTTTGTTTTTGCTTTCATAATCAATCAAGTGCTGTCGCCGTGTATCCAATGGAATGAACTTAGTTTGCAGAATTACTTTGTATATATATATGGTCATTATCATTATTTGGTTCAAGAATAATTTATTCATTTAGACTAAAGTATTTTCATGACAACATAAATAATATTTTTCTAAATCATATATTCCATTTCATAAAATAGTTTAATGATAAATTTTTATGTATGCCAAAAAATTGTTACTTTGTATGGAGGAAGCTCATCATTAAATTATTTCATAAAAGTTTCTGTTTGATTGAGAGAAGTCTATAGCAGAGGGTAGGGTGTCATCTTTCATACTAAATAGGGGTGTTCAAAATCCGATCCTACCCGAATAATTCGATCCGAACAAGGAATTCGGGTAGGGTTGGGGATTTGGGGGTTGTTCAGGTTGGGTTAAATCCTTATTAATCCGAACAATTCGAAAAATAAAAAATTTCCTTCAAAACGCACCGTTTCATGAAAATGGACCAAGTTCAGGTCGGGTCAACCTCATTTTTAAAAATTAAAATAAAAGAAAAAATAATTTTAAAAATAAATTCGGATTGTTCAGGTGGGGTTCGAAATTTTGAGGGTTATTCGGATAGGGATCCAAATTATTTGTAGGATTAAAATATATGGTGTTATTCGGGTTCGAGTCGGGTTGATCCGAATCCGTCCGATGAACACCCCTAATACTAAACATTAATTACTAGTAGCTCGGTGTTCCAAGTATATTTAAGAAGGGTAAATTGAAAATGAACACAATTTAAAACATATTCTCTATTTTGTTTTGTAAATTTCGAACCAATTTAATTATGATACTTAAATTAATTTCAACAATGCTTTATTAAAATTTAAAAACCTTTAAACCTCTGAAAACGCTTTTTGCATATTAATAAACTGATTAACTAGAAAAAGTTTATAGCATAATTAGAACAACAATCAGTCAAATTTGTAAAGTTTCGAAATTTTATCTATATTCTCTCGTCAAAACAATGTATTTTGAGAGTTTTTCTCGTCCAACGTAAGCAAAAGTACAAACTAATTATAACTCTAAAGTTTTTTTACTCAAGTTGAAATTTTATGTTATCATCAATACCTGATGAAGTTGTATATCAGTATTTTATTATGATGTATTTTTTTTATATTGAATTTTTTCATTTGATCAATGGAGTCCAAATCCTAATCTGATTAATATAAAACTCACTTTAACTCTAATTAATGCTGAACAATTTGAACATTGATTCTTGGGTTCTAAATTCAAGCTATAACTCAAAACTTTTATGGGCCAAAACTGGGCCAAGTTTGATCCATTTTAGGCCCTTGAAAGTTTTAAGCCTCAAGTTGCGTCTCCAACCTAAGATAAGATAGCCGATTAGAGTTGCCCTTCTCTATTTGATTCCATTCTTTTTGGTGGGTAGCTGACAATAAAATCAAAATGGATTGTGAACTTCTAATTCAAAATCAAAATCAATTTGAAATTTTAGCTAAATCGAAAATGTTGAAAGTTATAACCTTTTCCATTAAAAAAGAGAGAGAGATACTATTTGTGCTCTTAAATATATCATACAAATTAACAGCTTTAAGGCATTAATAATTATAAGTGAAATAATGTTATAAAACTAATTAAAGTAAAGATAGATATAATATGAATAGAAAATTTTTTCTTATTCATTGTATATATTGAATATGGGGTATTTATAGGTATAACATAGAAGTAGTAGAATTCTACTATAACATAGAGAGAGATGAGTTTGATAGTCATCCATACACTTCATAATTATTACAATAAAGAAAACAAAATAAAAATAAACCTCAATTTTCACCGTGATCACATAATTCCACTCACCTATAGAACAAGTAGAAATAATTTCTATTAATACTAATTAATTAGGATTGTCATTTCAAATCCCACCAATTAAAAGAAACATAATGGATTGTATAGAGCCGCACAAAAAGTGGGCACATGGGACGGTGAAGCACATTTCAAATTTTTTTTAATTAATTCTATATCTAAAATTCATAAACCCACCAATTCATTTAATTTGAAATTTTATCAGGTAAATGAATAAAAATAAAATACTCAATTTTAAATAATTAAAAATACTTTATATTTATCGTTGATATCTAAAACATGTTAAAGAATAAAAATAAAATAAAATTCTACCAAATATGTTTAAAAAAATAGAAGTTATTTTTCATAATTGTGTGTTTGTCAGGTGATGGAGTTAGTTTGAAAAGTAGGGGAAAATAAAAGAAGGAAAAGGGCACGCACTCTATGGATGTCCTTCTGAAGGGTTTGTTGGATATCCAGCCCTACATTTTATTGGCAGTATTATTGTCGATAGTGCTCTATCTTGTCACCATTCCATCCCTTAAACAAGTCCTATCTCTAATTACTACCCCACAACATGCATGATTTGAACAAAGGCAAATATCATCTTTTGAACCCCTCAACTTCAATACTTTTTCTATTTAGTCCCTTAATCTTTATTGTATTCTATTGAATTTAAGACTCATGCAATCCAATTTAAGACTCAATGGAGGAAAAAAAAAAAAGGAATAATGCAAGGATCCAATATCTTCTAAATTAACAACATATTTTAATTAATTTTTCAAAATCAATCATAACATATAGTGCGAGTGTTAACAATATAGCGGAACATATTAAAAGTTGAGGTATCAAATAAAAATACATTAAAATTCAGGGACCAAATCATATTTTGAGTAAACAAAAACCTTTTCAATTTCCAATTTTTACACCTTCAGGTCCCACGATAAAAAGGGAGAGCTAAATTTCAGCTTCTCTCCTTTTCTCATTCACTGCTCCAAAATCATCCTTGCAAGAATCAAATAAATGAACAAAATGATAAGAATTAGTCTGACACTAAAATGACATAAATGTCCAAAATTATTATAAAATGGCAATTTAATAAGGGTATTTTGAAAATTATAAAAATAATGAGAGTTGTAATTGGAAAATTAAAGTATTATATACTGGAGTGGTGATTCAAGAATTGGCTATTTTCTGTAATTTTATAACTATGGGATAATTCCATGGAACAAACAAATGCTGTTCTCAAGTTTACGATACATTAGCGAACTATGGCCAAGCACCGTCCAAATAAGACCTTAAGGAGTCCTTTTCATCTTTTTCACTGCTCCAATATCATCCTTGCAAGAATCAAACGTGCGTGCAACCAAATGATAAGATTTTGTAACGTGTCAATCTGCCGACAGGGTTATGTCCCCATTGGTTAGGCCTAAAGGCATGCACTGTTTCTATGTATGAATGGTACTAACTCCTAACTCCAACTAAAAATGCTCAAATGTCAAATTCCTTTTATCTAAATGTGTTTCCATTCAAAGTATAACTCAACTAAACAAGACAAGTTGCTGGTGTTCTGTTTTTAAGGTGTTTGGTACCGAGCTTACCTGGCCTCAACCCCACTGCATCCAATCCTTAATCATATTAATCAAAGGACAATGCCATGATGTCATATGCAATTATTGAATCTCGTTCAATTTAAACGTATTTTGAACATGTTATTAATCATGTCCTAAATAGAAAAATATAAAGCACAACACGTGCAATCCCTTGTAGTTCTCCCAAATTTTCACTTTACTTTCTAGATTCTTTTTGTTAAATTTGGTAAAAGAGAGTCCGGTTTTTCACTTTATTAATGAAGAAGCACGTTGCTTTTATACATACAATTAGGGTTACAATAGGTGGAATTTTTTCGGATATCTGACTTGATCCGATATCAATAGAATGTAAAGGTGAATAAATCAATTTGCAATGAATTTGAGTAGTATTCACAGCCTGTTATAAGTTTGTATAGAAATTGCATTTAGACACCTGAATAGCCATTATCCAAATCTGGATATAAAATATATTTTTTTTTTCATGATGTTTGGATTATTTTAATTTACCTTGGTAGTTGGATTCAATTTGATTTATATTAATGTTTATGAATGTAGTTTGATCCTAAATTCGTTGTTTGCGTATTATACTGATTTTTGTTTATTTTTTGGAAATTATTTATAAATGAATAATTTAATGGGTACAAGCATACGAGTATTAGTAATTGTATTTATAACATATATAAATTGTGTAAATATTAAACTTAAATGAGTATTGATAAAGTTTAGATATCTTAACTAATAAACGGATTTAAAAATGATATAACGTTTTTTTTTTCAAGTACGGTAACTGTTACTAATCCTAAATACAAAAGAAAAGCACAATACAAAAAAAAAGTACACGGATAGAATAGAATTTGATTTGAATAATATGCCTACAAAATCTACATGATCCTTTTTTAAAAATAAGCACGATATTAACTCAAGAATATCTTTTTCCATTGTGCAAGTAATTTCTCTCGTAAATTCCTTGGATTCCTATTATGCGATTTTATTATAACGATTAGATTGTTTTATTTGCAATTTTGGTATTAAAGTGAAATATCGCTATTTTGCGATTGTATTATAATAATTAGATTGTTCATAGGTCAAATTAATGCCATATAAAAAACAAATAGTTATACAAATATTCATCATGCGAATGTGACCTTTTTTTTTTAACTTCTTTTCCAACTGTCCTAATGCCCATGTTATGCAGGACTTGAAAAATATTGCAGACGTATTATTATTTTAAGCGGGCAAATGAATATGTAAAACTAATGTTTTTATATATTAATATTATTTTCACCACCCTAAAAGAAATCGAAAGGCATAATCTATCCATTGATTGCAATTATGAATTAATTAATCTACAAAATAATTTAAAATAGTAATCAAATATTTAACTATGAAAATAAATCTCTAATGCATAATTGATAACTAATAAAAGAAAATGAAACTGCATTTTAAATTATTAATAAAATTATAATTTTTCCAAACTGATATTAAAAAAAAAAAAAGATAATCCGATAAATTACTTATTTTATTATATAATACAACACAACCAAATATTGGTTGTAAAACCATATGGTTATATCAAACACAGTATCATCAGCACATTAAAAAATCATACCTCGTTAAATTCATTACCATACTATATATTATAAAAACGTCCCCTCACCACCATCCAATAGTGTCAAGTGCGCACTCACGTGAGGAAACAATTGCATAAAATTAATTTGAACCATTTTACAAACAATACATTAACCTTGACAACGAATCAAAGTCGAACAACACCGACCACCGCCCAACATAGCATTTTCTATACATATAAAACAATGTGCCAAAGACATTAGACATTAAATTGATGATAAAATGCCACATAATAAACAAATCTAATAATGCACATGTTTGTTCATGCAAAAAGCAACGCAACTTTGCCTCTTCAAGAAAGAGGGATTGATACTTCCAAATTTGATAAAGATAAGATCAAACCAAAACTAGAGTGAGACTTCAATTAGGCTTCTTAGGGATCAATGCAATTATGTAAAAAAGTCTAAATGACTTTGTATTCAACACTTTGCTACGATAAGCCCCCCATCACATGACAATAAAATCCCATGCCTTCCCACTCATATCCACCCAAAGTTCATATTTACTACCAAACTTTATCTCAGCATAAACTTGACTGCCAAATCACAAAAACAAACAGCCAACTCCACAAAGTTGTCTCCCACTAATTATGGATTCAATAGAGTAGAAGCAAGGAATAATATGTTCTAATTACAGTAATAACTTTTATATATGAACTTTTAATCTAGGATCAGGCATTACTTCCCACCTCTAGAATCGTCCAAAGCGTAATATTACAAAAGAGAAGATGGCATCTTAACTGGTTAAATTGTTCAGTAGTCCAAAGACCCCACAGAAGTTATGCCAGTGCTCAAATTTCTCGAGTCCTCCCTGCTTGCATAGTCATCACAGGTACCATTCGATAGCCTCTGAATTGGGACTGAGTTCAGAAGCTCTAGGCCGCGTTTTCCCATTTGCTGAACTTCTTGTGGCGATAGTATTTTGATGCACCATACACTGTTTACAAATTCCCTGGTTTAAGAGCGATCAAATATTTCAGTGTTACTAATTGAGAGCAGCACGATAAACATTAAGACAAATAGTTCAAAGGAAATACATCAGCATGGCCACTGAATGTAGGGATATTTATCATACTTGAAATAATTGCAAGATTAAGGTCTAATCAGGGGACTTTCAGGAAAATAAGAATTAAGAATGTTTAAATGAGAAAAAATGAACTTGAATATTGCTAAAATGAAGATGGAACTTACGGCCAGGGGTCATCGCCAAGGAGAAGAACATCATTCTCCCTGTCCACGAATACAAGCTGCCAGCCTGATCTCAAAGGGTCCTCCAGCTGGCCTTCAAGGCCAAACATACGAGCAAGCTCACTTCGCAATTCATTGTAGCTGCTGAATTTGGCAATGTCCAGTGATCTACCGAAGGACCCCGATTTGTAAACCTGTCAACAGCAGTATCAGCAACGGTAACATGATACATAATGCCAGTTTATATGTTGATTCAAACAAGAAAAACAAAAAGAAAGAAATATTGAGAATCATCTACCTTAACAAAGGTTCTAGTAGGTGGGTTAACTTGGCCCACATTTGCTGGAGACTGCAGGAAACCTGATTCATCAATGCAACTTGAAGGTGTCATTGCCGGATTAAGTGAGAATTCAGTGCCTGTAGACCTCATGTAATTAGACGAAGAGAACGGTATAGTCATGGAATCATTATCACTGCCAACTCCCCTAAGATTTGACATTCCATTCTGTAGTAGAAGAGAGGAATGCTCTATATTAACACCAAAGAGAAGATGGCTTTGTGGATCAGTGCCACCTTCTTGATCTATTGAGCACTCCCTGCCAGGAAAGGGAGGCAATGAAACAGAATTGGGGGAGATGTTTGTCTGAGGGGGGGCCAACTGTTCTACTTGGGACAGAACACATTGTGGAGCTCCAGGAGAAATAAGAGGTTCAACAGCAGCTCGCTTTGAAGGCCAGCCAGAAGAAGTAATCATGGGACTGCTTCTAGGTAGGTTGATTAAGTGAGATGATTCATCCTGAGAATATGAACACATGAGACTGTGCAAGGGCGAAACAACAGAGTTTGTCACGGGATTCCCATTTGAGTCTGAAAAACTCTGCTGCTGGCATAATGAAGAGATGGCCTGCAATGGGGGTGACTGAGATTGAGAGGCTGAAGCAAACTGAGACATAGCAGAGACAACATTAGGGACCTGTTGGTGCTCAACCAATTGCTGTTGCGGAGACAGTGAATGCTGTTGCTGTTGTTGAGACAATGAATGCTGTTGCTGTTGCTGGCTATTAAGTGAGTGCTGGTGTTGCAATTGCTGCTGGATAAGGTGTGACTGTGTTTGGGACTGAGACGGAGACTGAGACTGATGTTGGTTCTCTTGAACACCAGGAAGAAAGGCCTGTTGAGGCTGAGACTGCTGCAACATCTGGGATTGCATTAAAGCAGCTCTGCTTGGTAGATTTGCCTGTTGCTGGAATTGCAAAAGGGATGTAGATGGTTGCTTGGAAGGATCTATAGCTCTCATTTCCTGAAGTGCAGCAGCAGCCATAGCTTGATACATGTCAGTTTGTAAACCAAGCATGGAAGCATCAACTCTTGGCTGCATCCATGGTGTGACTCCAAGTCCCTGAAAGTTCATGGATTGAATTCCACGGTCTCCATCCCCCCGCAACCACATAAGGGGAGAACTCATTCCCAAATCATCATCTTTGATGCCTGCATTAAGAGAATTGCAAATAAGAGATAAATGAAATAGCATTCAGTAATAGAAAATTTAAGAAAAGAAAAAGATTATCCCAAGCATATCAACCTGAATAAATTTACGCTGCCTCCCAAAAGAAACAGAAGCGAGAATTATGAAATATAAGAGCCAGAGCCTAGAAGATTATACCATTTATCAAAACCCACTAGCTGCCAATAGACGAGCTTACCATGGAATGAGGGCAGTCCAGGCGGCCAGGGTCGCTTAAGCCTCAGAGGGAACGGAGAGGGATACATTGGAAATGTTGTCAGTGGTTCAATTTCCCAAAGGGAAACTCTTGGTTGCCTCTCTCCAGCTGTAGACTCATCCCAGCCAACCTACATCCATTTTTTCTATTTGGTTTAGGGAGGGAAGTTAAATAATATTATGCAAAATATTTGAATCAATCACTGAAAGATTCCTGCCAAGAATCAACTTATTCAACATTAAACAACATGACTGGATGTAACATACCTTGACCGAGCGCCAATGTGAATTTGGCCACCTAACAGGATCTAAGTCACTTATGCCGGTTATTGTACCCATATAGCTAGATAATAAAACAATTGTGAACAACTGTCAGACGTCTTTACCAAAAATAACACAAGCTTCTAAAAAGAGCATCATATTAAACTGGAACACAACCACACAAGAAGAAGAAACTTGTTATTGGATAAGCCATGAAATCACTATGATAGAAGCAACAAAGCCCTGAGATACACACGCATATTCACAACACGCACGGACACTCAATGGAATCCAACTTTTGACCTGTTCAATTTAACCAACCGAATTTCAGACATGAGAGAATACCGATTAATTGCCAAATATAACAGATTTATTGTACACCACACAATTAAGCTAATTTCCAACACTATTAAAAAAAAAAAATCTAAACTGATGTGCAGAAAATGAACATCCAAAAAACTAATTATGCTAATACAACAAAAATAAAAATAAAGATTTAGAGCATACCGACGGACACTCGACTCTTCAGTCTCAAAGAGCATCCTAAAGCGCATTCCAACTGAAACCCGGGTATGATATACTGCTTTGACATACTTGGCCAATGGAATGACAAATTCTGATGGGCTAGCCCTGAATGAGACATGGTCAAAATCAAATGCATGTCTTACCTAAAAAATTTCAAGTTTTTCTCACATTCCAGCACCATACCTTGGATTGTAAAATATAGTGAAACGGCTATTTGTTGCAGCTGCATGAGCTGCAGCAGCAAGAAGCCCCAAATGCATGCTGTCACTTGATAAGACTGATGAAGGCATCACAGTTTGAGGACGATTAGCACGCCGTATGCCAAGCAACAATTGATTCTTTTCATTCCTAGAAATGGCATACGCAGATTTATTAGACATTCACAAGGTACACAAATTCTAGTAAATCATCAAAGATTTTAAAGAGACAGGACATTAGAACACGGAGGGGGAATAAGTCCTGATAAGTTCACAATTTTCAAGCTTGCAAACATGACTTAATCATGCCAAGGAACATTATTTTGGCAGATCAATCATACATGTTTTAACAAAATCTCCAAGACAGTAAACATATTTAGCTTTTCAAATAAACCTCAGATCATATTATGAATCAAAGACTTGTGCAACTGTTCAGCCAAGGGGAGGTCCATGCTAGACAAGTCTCAGACGAGCAAAACTAAGATACATTCTACCCTATAAAAGCCAAACATGCTCATACAAAGAACAGATAAAGGGGAGTTAGACAACAGCCTACCAGATAAAAAGGACTGAATCCCCAGCAACAAGTCTCTTAGCACTAACAAACACACTCCATCCTGTTGTAAGGAGATGCCTCTTTGGCTGGCCTGAATGAAGAATATTCAAAAGAACCATTAAACACATAGTACAAAATCACTAACTTCTTATCTTCTCACCTTCTGGCTAGCTATGTTATCAAACAAGCAGCAACCCAAATATGATGAAATAACATTCCCCAACAGTGAACTGCATGGGTAGATCTATAACACAATAAAATTAATTTATCGTGGTCTTGCAACTCAAGTTTTAAAGTTTGCACAATTTCATTTCCGTATCCTTCTCACATGTAAACATATATACAGACATTAGACACAGACAAAGCAAAACACCTAGTAAAACTAAAAGGAAAAAAAAATTGATCCACAGAAGAAAGCAAACTAATAGTAAATCAACTAAGTAGAAAGAGAATAGGGGACAACATCGTATGTAGTGCTCTTATCAGTTTGAAAATCAGGTGCATGGCTTTCATAGGCATGCTCAACTATGCACACTAACCCCATTCACTTGAACAAACAGATGATGAGGCTTCTTTAGCTAAGGGAACATAGCACAGCCAACATCAGAGTCAATTACATTTTTTAAATCATAGAAACGATGCTCATCATCTATCAAAACTCACCCCGGAAGATATGCCTGAATTTCCATTCATTGTCATGCAAATCCCTAGCAATTAACTCTTGAGCAGGAGGTTGCTGCGAAAAATCCTGCAAGTAGAGAATGAAATTAAGATCTTTCATATTTGAATTCAAGCATTGAGAACAAACCAAAGGGCATCAACAGAATACTGAAGCTTTACCAATGGAGGGAACACTTTCTCAGCAGCCCGACGGGGGACAGAGAACCCCCCATGAGTACTTGTGTCACTTGCTGTCAGAGTTTTACAAAAATAATTTGTTGGCTGTTTGCTGGGGGTGCCCAATTCTGCGGGAAGGTAGGCATCCTTCTGCTCTTGCTGCAGAATAAGGCCATTTTAAGTATCAGGTGCAATTCATATCAATCAAAAAACAATAATCAAAACATCAATGAAGACAGTATGCCATACAGGACTCAGTGGCTGCAAGGTCATCTGCGCGTACACTTCATCTGTCTCAACATCTGCCTGAAATCGAGAAATTCTCTAAACCTTTAGAGAACAACACGTGTAAACATTGAGAATGAGGAATTATCAAAGTAAACAAGTCTTACATGCATGGTTACGTTGTGAAGCTGACAGATAAGTTGTGGAGGTAAGCTCGGATAATTTGGGATATGGGCATCCACTTCTTTGTTGGTTGATGCAGCAACCTATATAGACGACATTTAATTTGGTTAAGCCGGAAAAAAAAAAAGGAGAAGAAGAAGAAGAAGAAGAAAAAGGAACCGAAAAAGAGTAGAATGTGATGTGAATATCATCCATTTACTAATTGCATTAACAGATAACAACTTCACAGATGATAAACAGAGACGAGCAGTCCTGATTATATCACATTATAACTGTAACAGATGGCTGCAGGATTTATTTTCAGATGAAGGGAAAGAATTTCAAAGTTAACCCAAAATGATAATCATAATTCATGCTGAAAGCTATATCCAGATCAACATATTTAATATGAAAAAACAAAATACATGAGTATTATTAATTAGTAAATCTGCTTCACAATAACTGAGAAGCTAAGAACGCAAAATACTTGCCTGCTCACTGTGACCTTGGGGGAAATAAACAACACGGCTTCCAACAGCAGGTAGAGAAACAAGAGGACCCGCACATGCGTGCCATAATTCAGAGTTCAAAACCCTCTTCTCCCCTGCAAAATTCATTTCAGGGCTATTAGGAGCAAAAAAAAAAGTAGGGAGTTAATTCTGAACTTTCTCTTCGATTGAGCTAACAGCAACTGAGGCTAACTAACAAAACACAAAAAGAAGAACCCAATAATTAAAAGAACTAAACCAATTAAAGATAATAAATATGCCAGCTGTGCTCTTCAAGATCTCAAAAACAAAGAAAAGTATATTTTCAAAAGAAGTAGAAGAAGAAGGTATGCAAGCAATGATACCGACCTTCCTGCGTCTGTGGATTAAACCCAGCAGAAGAGAGCCTCATTGTAAGACAGTTTTATACCCACCTTCAAAACCAAGTTTAAACCCACAACAATGAGATTCAAATCACCACTATTGTCCGCCCCAATTAAACCAGCCAACCCACTCGCCAATCAATCTCTTCAACAGCTGCTCTCCACACAACACCATACCTTCTTCACCTTTTCCCACCCTTCCCCCACTTCAAAAACCAGTACAAATTAATACTTCTCTCCGCAAGTGACCATCAAAGAAACACAGGACTAAAACAAAACTCGATTTGAAACTTCATTTTTAAAGCTAACAACAAACACCACCACAACCCAGTTAGCCGAATCCTCAACCGACGCCGGTGTTGCCACAAAAAACGACCGATTTCAGCCACATCCGCTTTCTATGTTCTTCACCCTTAAACCCCCCAACTTAACTAAATCATTCACCAAGCTCAATCTTTACCAAATACAACCTCGCATTCCAGCTCCAAAATCCAAAATAACCCTTTCAAGCTCAATGATTTCAGCACCCAAATGAGGAAGCACTCGAGAACAAACACAACAAAGCCTTAAAAATCCAAACTTGTAGACCACAAATAGATCTACTACCAAAATATTGCTCCCTCCAAAGCTTTTTCCAGAACCCCAGATCTTATATTACACGAGCAAAACACAAAATAGTACAACTTAGAAACTCAAGTACAAAGCATTTTGCAGAGGGAGTTGAAGCCCACATGAACAGGCAACAGCAGCTGTTTTTAAATCTATAATATTAAGATCTTAACAGAGAATAACATATACATGTAAGCATATAAAAACACGCATATTTGAACGTATATCAAGAGGATTTTTATTGGGTTTTTTTCCAAGTAATGGATATACAGTTCTAATGGCGGAGTTGATGGTTCTGCTGCTGCTGCTTTGGCTCAATCGATAAAAACCCCAACCGCCATTATTTTTACTCATCTCATTTTTATACAAAGAGAGGAGAAAGGCCAACACTAATAAAGAGAGAGAAAGGGCGTGCTTGTGAGTTCCTATAGGAGAGAGAGAGAGAGACTGTATGTGTCAGATATTTACAGAGGGAGAGAGAGAGAGTCTTTATTAGTATTAGTAGCAGTAGTAATTTAATTTTTCAAATTTTCTTGCTTTACTGTGACTTTTCGTGTCCATTTCAGACAACATGGGAAGATGACATCTTACCCCCAAAGTTTGGAAAATTTACTATGTTAACCTCAATTCCTTTTTTTTTTTTGAAGAAAAAAAAGTGATTAAAAGGGGATTTTGAATTTCGGTCCACAAATAAAAATAAAAATAGTTTGAAAAATAAAAGAATGCATGAAATGATTGAGGAAGGAACTGTAGAAGAGAGTCTGGTTGCAAGTTGATTGTCATAACTTTGATATGGGCCAGCATAAGCCCCACTCCACGTACAATTATAGGAAACCCAACTTCTATTTAAACTTTACATGCCTCTATGTTTTGATAGTTTTAGACATTTCCACCAAATTATCTCACTTTATTTCGTTTCTATAAACAGTTCCATTAAATGCTTACTATCTTTTATCATCTCATTAATGTAAGTATTCATTCACTAAGCTATATGCAACCAAGAGCCAAGCTATGATTTTATACTAAGACCACTCAATTTTGTGAAAATTAATATTATAGATTGAAATTAATATCAAAAAAGGTAGATAGTTATGATTAAAATAATACATTTAAAATTTTTATATAAATTAAGAAAAAAAAAAGTTATTTTTGAAAAGATAAGGCAGGGAGTTGCTCCCTTTATATACCATGTGAATTCGTCCCACTTAAAAATAAATATCGCTTTTAACCATCGGCGTACAGATAAAAATAATAATTAATACATTGTAATATTATAAAAAAATATTCATAATTGATAATATTATCATTTTATTAAATAATATAAAAAATAACAACAAAATATAATATATTTAAAATATCAAAACAGTGGTAAAATTAAAGATATGTATTAAAGTTTTTTAAAATTCTGAAAAATACAGTAAATTCCTTTTTAAATTTGAAAAACGACATTTAAAATGGAAAAAAATTTCAAAAGATACACTTAAAATTTAGACCTCTTCATGATATACGTTTGATAGAAATTTTGTATAAAATAGGGGAGATATTATGCAATCATTATTTAAGTAGAAAGAGAAAAAAGGAGGACAGAAAAGTAGCATGCTACTTAATTGAAGCTTTTAAGGTATTTGATCAAGCAGGCTCCCAAGATATAGGTTGGCGTGTTTTGAAATATCGTTAATCAGTTTTGGCTTCACTCATAACCTTAATCCATCTTAGCTGCAAAAGCAAAACAATTGACAAAGGAAACTTTGATTAGTTTGCTTAATCATGTTTATACGAGGATATTAGAGTAGTCATGATCTTGCTTGGATCTCTTAAGTATTTTCTAAGCTTCAGGATCGCAATATTATCATTTTTATTTATTTGGAATCAAATGTTTGATCCACTACCCTTTAATTTTGACACGCCTTGCCTCATTTCTCATTATTAACTACACCTTTTACCCAATCCCACAAAAATATATCAATTTTAGAAAAAGTTGCCCTAATCTATTTCTCTTTCCTTCTCATTATAATGGATAACATTATAAGGTAAGATAACCTAACAAACTAATAATATAATATAATATAATTTCAATTCGATATATATTTTGGTTGTGAAAGGGTAAGATATTTGTATGCTTCATTTAATTCACAAAAACAATTAACAGTGGTGATGATTGCGATAAAAAGATAATTGCAGAAAAAAAGGATGGAAGTTACTCCATTTGCCTGATGGTAACGGAGATGATAACCTAATAAACTAATAATATAATATAATTTCAATTCGATCTACCGATAGTAACGGAGTTGGTGCTGGAAACAGCCATTTGCCTAATGGACCAACTACAGTTTTTAACTGGGGTATTCAAATGTGAGTTAAATGAATTATAATTGGTTTTCTCTCTAATCTGTCAAAATTGTTAAATGATTTAAGTTCAATCTAAATCAGGTGGGTTATGTATTAAATTTTTTGTGTTGCATTAGTTGGTTTACGTGAGTTATATAGGTTATATTAATTTTTTTTATATTATATTATAAATATATAAATTGTTCATATTTATATATTTTAAATATAAAGAATTAATTTTATTTTAAATAAGAGAGTAGCAATGTTAATTAATTAATAATCAACTTCAAAAAAATCTAAAAATTAAAAATTTTGTTTGAAAAATATTATATTATTATGCTCATAACCATAATATTTTCATCTCCAATATATTATTATTTGGATTTGGAGCAAGGTTATTTGCTGATTGCTCCAAAAACAAATTTCACTGATGATTTTAATTTAAAATATGAATTTGTTCACAAAATGTGGTTTATTGTAGATGAAATATATAAGGTAAATGATTATAATTTATAAAATTTACAAGTAGATAAAAATTGTAAGAAAATAAAGATAATTATATGACAATTATATGTATACTTAATATAAATCAGATAATTAAATACTAATTTTATTTGGTTTTCTGTGTTTTTAGCCTGCTGAGCAAGCCTGCGAAGGAAACTTTCTTACTCCTTCAAATGATTTATGCTCTTCACAAGTGGCGAAACTTCGAAAGGTCAGTTGAAATACATAATTAATATAAAATATCTAACTCTGATTATCACAATTAATAGTGTTTTTAGGGAATAAAATAGTGTTATTGTTATTAATTATTATTATTTTTTTCCAATTGATCAGCAACATAAATACAGCGCACGTATTAGAACCAGCCTGTGTTGGTGACACACACAGCTAACACCAATAGCACCTGAAGCCAGTCCTTCATTTGAAAGTCTTCTTAAATTACCAACTGAATCTGATGATCAACCTCGAGCCGAGGATCCTCCAAGACATTGGTGCAGGGTAATAAATATATATATTTTTATTAATGGTTATTCTTTTTTTTTTTTAAATTATGCTGCTTGCTTATATATATATATAAGCAAGCAGCATAATTTAAAAAAAAAAAAAGAATAACCATTAATATATATATATATATATATATATATATATATATATGATATTTTAGAATATAACATGAGAAAAAAAAAACTTTGAAATGCATAGAAATATAATCATGAAGCTTTTTTGCCTATTGCATGTGGGTTACAATTACTCTAAAATGCTTCTAATCAGATTTTATATACTAAAAATTTTCTTACTGTACCATATGACATAAAGCTATTAATGATCTTGAAATTACTTTGAAGATCAAAATTTTTAAAATTTTTAACTTATTTTAATTTTTCATATTCATTATAGTATCAGAAATTTAAATAGTATTAGAGTATTATTAGAAATATTTTTGAAAAAAATTTGTAGATTTTGAACAAAATTTAAATGAAATAATAAAAATTAAAAATAGATGAGTAAAAAAAATATAAGTGAGAGTGTATTTGAAGAAGAGTGTAATATAGGTTAATTGGTTGGATTATATAATAATCCATAACTCATATATATATTTTTAAAATGTTAAAATGGGTGATATAATTTATAATAATTTACTATAATTATAAAAAAAATGAATTAAGTGGATTGGATTAAATGGGTTAAATAGGTTACCCTAAATTTGAATATCTCTAATTTTTATTTTTTAAGTCAATGAGGTCAAAATACATGCAGTTGTTTTAGTAATTCTTTAAGATAGTACGCATTCCAATAAAAGAAAATTGTACTTTTCTTTAATTTCATTATTTGGATTAATCTTAGGGCTATTTTATTTCTAATTATATTTAATAAATTTTATGTACTAGTTTAAATAAAATAAAAAAAATAGCAACCAGCAATCAACAAATTCTCTTCATTTTCATATTTTGAAGGTCCCATGGATTTCCAAGGAGGCATTTTTTTTTCAGTTTTAATTGCTACCAGTTCTAATGGAATGTGCAAAAGTTTCAAAATCAAACCGAATTTGTTTTATTTCATTAATCAAAATTAAATCAATTAATAATTTAAAAAATTTTATAAAAAAAAAAGCATCAATTTAAGAAATTTGATTTTCAATTTAGTCAATCAAAATAACCAACAATCAAATTTAGTAAATATTTTAAATTAAAATCAAACTGGATTAATCGAATTAATTAAGTTCGGTTTTCGATTATATCGGAACTGTGCTTAGCCTCTAGAAATTATATTATAATTCATTAAAAAAAATACAGAATACAATTAATTATTTCTAATAAAATCAGTAGGCATTGAACCCCTCTAAATATATACGTAGTAAATCCATCCCTTGCGATGATAGATAAAATATTAGCGATAGGGGCATGCGGCGAACACATGGTTGGAACTTGGAATGGACTATAGAGCGATAGGACGCAATGACAATGATGATGATGATAATAATAATAATAATACTAATAATAATAATGCGTATATAGCAAATATATAGATCATCAATGATTACATGTATTTTTGCATGTAATACCATAATATTGAGTAGTTATAAAAAACAATAATCCATTGAGTAGACCTACTTCCGTAGAACATATGTTATATTCGTCCCTCAATGATAGTGTTTTTGTTCCAAAACTAAACAATTTGAAATTTGGGACTTGATAAAAATCTTATAAAAAATAAAAACAACTGAAAAGAGTTTTACTAATAAAAATGTTGAATAAAAAATGAATTACATTATTTTTTATTTAAATAATATATAAGGTTGAATTGCTCATTTTGTCAACTATTATATTTTTTATAAGAAAATAATATTATAAATTGGACTAATAATTAACATTATGAATATTTACAATAATTACGTAGACATTTGCATTATGATACTTCAACCAGATTTTTAGAATGACAGAATTAGTTTAAAAATGAAAAAAGATGTTGGGTCATACTCTTTTCATTTCGATTAAGATAACATTTGTTAAACTTGAAAAAAAAAATTAAAATGAAAAAAAATAAAGTTATTTTAATTTTTTTGATATTTTTAAATATTTCTTAAAAAATGAAATTCACAAAAAAAAGGTCATGTAGTTTTTTAACCATTTCAATTATTTTATATCTTGGTCCCAAAAAAATAGCAACCTTATTTTAAAATCGTTTATTTAAATCGATTTAATAAACGCTATCTAAATGGTTAACTCTCTTTTCTTATATATATATATATATATATATATATATATATATATATATATATATATATATATATATATATATATATATATATATATATATATATATATATATATATATATATAAGGGAGAAATATAAAGCCCTAATTTACAATCATAAATGTCTGAAAAGAGGATCCATAATCAAAACTCTCTCATCTTTAGTTAAGCGTTGGCTCATAGTGTCCATTTTTATAAATATTTTTTAGGATTTATTTTCGATTCTTAGTTCAGGTTTAATGCTATTTCTCCATGCCTAATTAGTTTATTTGCTACTAATTAATTATGTACTTCATTTGGTGTATTTCTTGCATTTTACGTTCAATTTGGTGTAAACTGTGAAAGTGTTGATTTGTGGAAAAACAAAAATGTTCATGGGCTGATTGTGAAGATAGTTCAAGACCATGAAATTCGAAGAAAAAGCAATTTTTTAACAGAAAAGTTCGGCCATACCATAATTTTTGTCCATCGCATGAACTTAGCAATGTCGAAGCAATTTTCACTATCTTTTAAATCCAATTTAATATATCTTAAGTTTTATTCCATCTCCTATTCTTCATTTTCTTAGTATTGCAAGTATATGATTTTTTTTTTCTTTTTATATTCGATGTGGATACTTAATTAACCATTTTTTACACTACCACTTAATTGACCTAAACCTATTAGTTTTTACCATAATGTGAACTATAATTTATATATTATTGTATTTAAAATTTTTTACTAAAAGTATGATTACTATATTAATATAAACATTATTTACAAATATTAGTATTTGGAAAATTATATAAATATTATAATATATATATAGGCGACAAATGGATCGGATTGGGTTTTTTTTTTAATAATGTTAAAAAAATAATTATTTAGGAGAAGGGGGTGTGTCAGAAACTATTTAGAAGAGATGTGGTTGTTTTCGGAAAACGCAAAAAAAAGCTGCGTGATTGCTTGGGAAAATGCGTGGGATCCGCATTTGAAAACGCAGCACGTGGCTGAGTGATTAGAGGATGTTGTCCTCGCCCGTCACGTGTCGACTCGTGGCATTCTTTTTAATTTTTTAAAATTTATTTTTATTTTTCATGAGCTAATTCACTAACTTGAGCCCATTTTTTCCTTGATAAACTCTATTACAGACGTTAACTGATAAGCTAATTCACTAATTTTTAATAAAATATTGTAAATTTATTTAAATTTTAGACTACTAACTGTTCTTATTGATTTGAATGAAAATAACAAAATAAATTGAGAGGAAAAGATAACACATATTTTGAATTTAACCATAAGCACAGTTTAATTAAAAAATAATATGGGAAAGGTTAATATTGATGCGTTTGATTATTGTCCATTTTTCTTAAAAAATAAAAAAATCAGAAAACTGACAAACTAAAGAAAAATATATTAGATCGCTTATATTATAATTTAATTAAAATTAGTTTAAAGGAATTTAATATATAAAATTTTAAGAGTTCAAATTTTTGTTCTTAAAAAAAACTATTTTGAAGGGGTCATGATGTATGCAAGTCCATTTGTGTCTTAATCATTTGAATTTATAATCAACATTTTATTTAAAATTAATATAAGCCGAAATTAATAAATTATAATAGATTTTTTTTAGTATATGTATGTGTGTATGCATGCATATATATAATATTAATTAATTGCAATATATTACATGGAAGATAAATAAATGCAGTTTACATGTTCAACAAAGTAACTATGAATAAATCGATATATAATTATTTAGCATTAAATTTCAGGAAATAGACTTACATGATATAATAAAATAAGCGAAGAGTCTAAAATTGTGTATTACACACGATGGCGATGGTTGGGATGAGGTTAATACGTTAAGTAGTGTGGAGCTCAACAACGGGGAAACATGCCTATGGAGTTAATTGACTATATTGTGTAATGAATACAACGATCTAATATATTTTATATTTTAGTTCAAATCAATAAGCATAGTTAGTAATCTAAAATTTAAATAAATTTACAATATTTTATTAAAAATTAGTGAATTAGCTCATCAGTTAACGTCCGCAGTAGAGTTTATCAAGAAAAAAGTGGACCCAAGTTAGTGAATTAGCTCATAAAAAATAAAAATAAATTTTAAAAAATTAAAAAGAATGCCACGTGTTGACTCGTGGGTGAAAACGCAGCCATTGACTGCGTTTTCACCCACGAGTCGACACGTGGCGAGCGAGGACAGCGTCCTCTGATCACGTAGCCACGTGTTGCATTTTCAAATGCGGGTCCCACGTGTTTCCCTAGGCAATCACGCAGGTCTGCTCTGCGTTTTTCGAAAACAACCCCACCCATTCTAAATATTTTCTGACACACCCCATTTCCCTAAATAATTATTTTTTTAACATTATTAATAAAAAACACCCATCGGATTGAGCAGATTTGGATTAAATTATAAATGAACAGGTCATAAATGAATTGATGTCTAAATGGATTAGGTTGCTTGGGTTAACTCTTGGATTTGCTATATGTTGTCTCAGATGGATTGCACGTTGACCCAAATAGGTCACATGGTAACTTTAATGGGCGAAACTGTGGGTTAATCTATATAACTCATTTTTTAATAAAAATTCACTCTTGACGACATGCCAAATAGGATTGGCCAAGTTTTAGCCAAATAAAGATGGATTAGGTTCAGACCGAGTCTAATTGAAATTTGAAATTTTTTCTGCATAAATCTATATAAATTAAATACAAACCTACTTCGGGCTGGATTGAGTTAGGTTTGGTTCAGTGTGGACCAAGATGGCTCGTTCCGAAACGAAATTTGAAGATTTTTTTACATAAGTCTGCATAAATAACATCCAAACTTATTTTAGGTTGAGCTGGATTGGGTTTCGTTCAAGTCGGACTAAGATGGATTGGGTTCAGGCCGGATCGAATTGAGATTTAAAGATATTTTTCTATACAAACTTACACAAATAAAATATAGGACTACTTCAGGCTGGACTGAATTGGATTTGTACAGCTGGGTTTAGGAAGGTAGGCTTGATTAGATTCAAACCAAATCGAGATGGGTTGAATTTGGTCGATTCTAATCGAAATTTGAAGATTTTTTTTTGTGTACAACACTACATAGATAAAATACAAGCCTATTTCATATTGGATTGGGTTGGATTTGTTATGGGCCGAGTTCAGATTAGACTAGGATAGGTTGGGTTTATGCCGAGCAGGGATGGGTTAGATTTGAGTTGGACCAAAACGAAATTTAAACATTTTTTTTGAACAATTTTGCATAAATAAAATACATACCTATTTCAAGTTGGGCCAGATTCGGGTTAGTAGGGGCTAACTTCGGGGTGGATCGAGATGGATCATGTTCGAGCCTGCCTTAAACGAAAGTTGAATATTTTTACTGGACAATCCTACATAAATAAAATGTAGACTTACTTGGGGCTAGGCCAGATTCAGGTTAGGATAGGCTAAGTTCAAGTCGCACCCAGTTGGGTCTGACCAGCAGGGATCGGATTGAGACCAAACCTAAATGAAATTTGAAGTTTTTTTTCGACCATCCCTTATGAAGTGAGCCTCGATCAACCTGTCTATCACCTCTGAACGACCAAAATGCATTTTTTTGCATGTTATATGCATTGCATGTACATATTGTTGTATTTTCTTTTACTTTCATGTTTTTGTAGGGAGTCCAAAAGTTTCATGGCTAAGACAAATGATTTTGGAAGATTTTGGATGCGAAAAGTCTGAAAATTCAAGAGGCACGATAAATTTTAGGGAGTATTTTGGATTTCCAGTAAATATGTAGGACTAAGATGAGTAATATATGTATGTAAATATGTAAATAAAGTAACATAAAATAATGTAGTAAATATGTAACAAGAACAAGAATAATGTGTTTTTAGGTAATAATGTAAATAGGAATTAAAACATGAAGAAACAAAATTAAAAAGAAAGAACAAAGGGCAAAAAGGTCAAAAAGTAGCAACAAACAGGACGTATTATATGGCCATCAATTGCTAGCGATGGACGGGCTTCCCGTTTATGGCGCAAAAATTTGAAAATAAAAGTGTCTTCTTGTTCTTCCTCATTATCCCAAAATAGTCGTTTTCAAAATCCCAAGAGGTCTCTCAATTTTCTTGAGTTTTCTCCCTCATTTTTTATTTGTTTTCCTAGTCGTTTGCTCATAAATTCTCTTGGAAGCTACACACACTTTAAGGAGTAGTCCGTTTCTATTTTCTTTCATTCATCCATTATTCATATCACAAGTAAGCATATACTGTGAACCTCTTTTTGTATTTTTAGACCTTTAGCAGTAGAGATAATTTATGTAAACATGCTACCTTTTAGTTTAGAATTAAATGTTGCCTTTAGGAGTGTAATTTAAAATTATAAATTTGTTTGCATGACACTGTAGCTAGGAAGAACCTTGTGTTTGGGCACATAAATTGTAAATATTTTTAGCAACTAATATAAGTAGCCTTTGTTTTTGTATCTTTAAAAGCATGTTGTACTTAGGATTATAATTACACCAAAATAATTTAAGACAAATGTAGTTTCCTTTGTTATTAACTTAGGCTATGTTGCTTGGAGACCAATGATGACCGATGGGTTGGTTTAAAATACTTTTTTGTGCAGAGGGTGAGCACATTCCTAGTTGAAATACTGCCAAATTTTTGTTAAAATTTTTGTAAAATCTAAAATATTTATTGTATCGCGTTTGTCGCGTATGCTTACTAGATCGCCCGATAATAGGCTTAGAATATTGTTCATTAGATTAAGGTGTTTAGTGCACATTTCTATGTAGGTAGGCTATCTCCATCTAAGCTTATATATATGCTACCAGATTTCTAACTGAATCTAATGTATTAATTTACTTGTAACCCAAGTTAGTCATAAAAAATTAACATATAGTCTTTTTTACAGGATGCCTCGAAAGACCGCACATGCTACTTGAGCTCAACCTACACCTATATACATGACGCCTGAGCAGGACGTCGGATATCAAACCTTGCTACGAGTTTAGTTTCAAGCTAGCCATTTCATGTCTAGGTAGTTTTTGCTGTTTGTCGGGCTTATGAAGGAGATTGATTGACTCCTAGCTAGAGCGAAGTGGATGGAGTTCTTTGTCCCAGCATTTTAGGCCTATCCAGATGTGACTAGAGAGGTCTTGGCCACTCAGAAGTATGAAGGCTTTCAGAGATCAAACACCGACGAGGGTGTAGTATAGTTATGGGCGCTGGGCATCCACTACAGCATTACATGCTGGCACTTCACTGAAGCCATAGGCCTTCAAGTTGTATTTGATGAGGTCACCTTTGACAGGATAGTAGACCGGACTAGATGGATTACAGTGGTACTTTCGGGGGCCATATATTAGTAGGATACAATGAAAAGCATAATGTTAGCCACCCAAGCATATTAGTATATTCAGAGAGTGTTATCTATATCTTACTTGGGCTGTATGGGTAGTCCTAGGTCAATTAATTCAGCTAAGCCTATAGGGGATGCGAGAGCACAAGGTCGTGGACATCACTCACGAGATCATTGCCTTATTGGTTAGGGTGGCCACTCAGTCCACCATGCAGATATGTATAGGGGGCATCGTGATCTATTTGTTGTTCTCATTGGGGGCAGATGAGAGTAGATTTGGGAACCCTTTTCAGGTGGATATTTATGTGGATTTACAGGTTGCACTTACCATAAAGATGGTAGAGCCGATTCAAGGATGAGAGGATTAGTATTGATTGTTGTCTGTTCCAAAGACCAAAGTGAGGTGTGGTCTGGATCCTATAGTGCTAGATGCACCTGCAAAGGGAGACGTCCAGGATCAGCCACCATAAGAGCCACCAATAGCCCCACATACACCTCCAGTGTAGCTGGGACATCAAAATGACTAGGAGGACGAGCCTCAGAAGCATCACAAAGCAGACATTGACTTTGGCTATGAGATCAACATATAGATAGACCTGCAGGATCTTCTGAGAGGGTTAACTCAGCCACCAGCACATCCTCGATTGTTGATTAGATGCCAGTAATCGCCAGCTAAGAGGATGGGGAGGTTTTCTCCCTATGGACATCCGAGGGCATCTCCCTCTATCACTCCTCTGCCATATGGACATCCATATCAACTGCTCCACCACCACTAGCATATCTAAAGGTGCCCTTATCTGTTGTGCCACCAGTGTATCCATCATCAATCCCTTCACCTAATGATATCTTCAGGAGACGGACGGCTATAGAAGAGGCTATTAGGTGTTAGGATCAAACGCTATAGGCGGTGCTAGCAGCAGTACAGTCTTTACAGTCATTTCCAGCACCTGTATAGTCCCTACAGTTTAACATGCAAGATATCAGAGCTAAGTTAGTGATTGCAGGACAAAGATTTAATGCATCCTTGCAGGTGGTTGATGAATCGCTCACCTAGATTAAGGAGCAGGGCATTTGCATTGAGGCTAAGCTCCCCAAAGGCAGATAGGCTATAGTGGAGACAAATGAGTAGTTGAGGGGATACATCTGGTACTTGAGTGGTGACTTAATGAGATATCTTAAACACTATTCTAGGGTGATCACTAAGGTTGGTCAAGGATTAAAGCGGTTAGCAGAGGTAATAACGCAAATTCTACAGCCTTTGACCGCTACATTGCTAGGATTCCACTTCAGAATCAAGCACGATGATGAGCAGCCACCAGCAGCACCACAGGCCATGGCCCTAACTAGACCTCCTAGGCTTTTAGCTTTCAAACCTCCATCTGGGCCAGATTACTATAGAGGACTGAGGGCATCTCAATAGATTTGTTATTTTGTATTTGGGGTTTAAAACTTTGTTTGAGTATTTTGATGTATATAAAGATATAACTTATATTTCATTTATGTACTTACTTTATGTTTGATTATTATATTCATGCTTAATATACCTGAAAGAAAAAAATAAAAAAGAAGATACCATGAAATTAACAAGAAAACATGTAACTAATGTGCAATAATAACAACAAAAATCCAAAAAAAAAAGAAAAGAAAAGAAAAGAAAAAGAGAACGTACAAATTTAATAAGCAGAGCACTAATATTAAATCCTTCTCACAAGTACCTGAAACCCTTATCGGGGGGTATATATCTACCACCACAAATAAAGGATGGGTTAAAACACCCATCCTCATCATAGAAAGTTGCCTGAACATGTTGAAATTAAAAGAGATACATAACAAAAAAAAGTACAGATATTTTCTGATTCTAGAAAGATCTTACGTTCCCTTTTATTTGTTAAGAATTCACACAAACTGAAGTCATATAAGAGAGGGATCACACTCCTTCTAGTCTCTTTTGGACCAAGGAATTATTGAACAAGAAGAGGAAGGATTACACCACGACCTGGGGTGTCAAATACCTTTTTGCTGGAGTTAACGAGAAGCAACATATGAAGTACAATTACTGTGAACTGGACATGTCTCTGCTGTTAGGAAAGACCACCTTTGGGAACCTTCACCACTAACTGCTTTGTAAAATCCAAATTATCATGAGATCAAAATGGAATATTACCAAAGCCAGAGCTGTACAATGGTCAGAATGTGATTGTAGCAGTCACTGTCCATTTGGGCTACAACCAAAAGGACTCTTAGGCAATGAACCATACTCTTTAGGGCATGGGATGTTTCAATCTGAACACATAAGAAGTTATAAGACCGATGTTGACAACAAGAAATTATTGGATAAAAGGTGAAAGCCTGATGACGATGCAAATTCTAAGAGTACACAGAATAAGATTAGATGTGTCGACAACCTTGATGATGATGGTTTTCCCTACATTGGTACCAATTTGCAAAGTGGTGATATAGTCATTGGAAAGTGTACAAAATCAAGCCAAGATCACAATATTAAGCGGAAATACCTCCAAGATAGACATATACTTGCAAAACACAAGCTTCAAGCATGTCAATGACTCTTCACAAATGCATATTTACCAGAAATTTCTAAAGAGGAATCTTATTTCAAGAGGGGCAGTCGAACCCATAAAAGGCCCTAACCAACACAATTAGAAGGTTAGGTATGTCTACAGATGACACCAATTGTGTATCGCTTAATCTCATTTGATTTTGCATGCCGAGAAGTTGGCGCTGATCAAATAAAATAAGTCAATCTAATTCTGTTTGCCGACAAGCTGGCACAAATCAGATTCACTCCAATAGTCTCGATTCTGCAAGTCAACAAGTTGGTGCTAATCAGACACACTCAAGCAATTTGGTTCTGCATATTAACCAGCTGATGCTAATCAGATTCAATCAACTCATCTCGATTCTATATGTTGACAAGTTGGCATTAATCAGACAGTCAATTTAGGGTTAACACATCGATAAACCAATGTTAACTACCTAAACCAGGGTTGACGCGTCGACAAGCTAATGATAACTATCCAACCAAGGGACTCACTGCCTCAGATGGTATATGTTTTAAACAACCAAGAGACTCATTGCCTAAGAATGTACATATTTTAATCAACCAAGAGATTCACTGCCTTAGGTGCGCGTCTTTTTTCTTTTACTCTGAATTTTATCTCACTTTGGCACTAATACACTAGCTCCCCAAAATTAGGGACAGTTATAGATACCGTAACTCGAGACAACCTAGATCAGGGTTATCTAATGATGAGAAAATAGTATATAGTTAACAATAGGTGCGAATCTCGAAGCTCCGATTGTGAATTTCTCATAGTTTTCCAAAAAATTTTATGATTTCTCAAGTTTTTTTGAAAGGTTTTAACAAAAGTGTATGAAAAATATTGATTTTGGCCTTTAGTGACAAATGGTAACAGATCCCAAAGGTAAATAATATAACCATTTATCTATCAAAAAGAATGGAAAAGCAAACATTTTGATTTGGTCGACATTCACACCTTGTGGTTTCATGCTAGAATAAACTACATAAAATTCTTTAAGATGCTCGCAGGATCTTCTTATGCAAGTCCACGAATAGTAGGTTGTAAGTGAATCAAATCGGATTTTAATTCAAAGTTTACCTCAATATTTGTCAATTTAATGCAGAAAGGCTGTTGATTAACATTCAGGTTTGTGGCCCAACGTAAAGGTTGTTCAATATCAACCATTATTTTTGGTCCCTCGAAGAGTTCTAGCAAGTTAAATTTTGGTGCAATTACAAAAGAAGTAGATGGCTTTTCTGGAATTTTTTCGCTTTTCTCAATTTTCTAGCAGTTTTCTTAATTTTAGGACCAAATTAAAAATCACTTCCATGGAAGTACGGGTCATATAAATTTATAAAATAATAACACTAGTACTTGGGAACAACGCTAAAATTTGTTAGGCATTAAAACTAATAAAAATAATTTCTTACTCTGAAAAATTTTAATTTTGTAGAAATAGTGAGAGGGTCGAAATCCACAAAAAGTAGTTATAAAATCTGAATTTTTAGAACAATAAATAAAAAAGGGAAATTTTGTGATTAAATAATTTAATAGCCGAAAATAAAGCAAAAGTAAAAATTATAATGTAAAGAAGATGATGAATAAATTTTCAGCCACGATATATCTTAGTATTGATTCCATTAAATTGATCATTGAATAGAAAAATAATTTTCTTTTTCAAATGAATAGGTTTCAATACTCTGCTTTTCCTTAATTGTAATTTAGATAGGAATTGATCCACAAATAAATCTTGTTGATCAATCAATCCTAAATTAGCTTTTAGGATTTAGATTGTAAACAAGTTTAAAAATTAGAAGAGATACCATTTACACCCAATAATACTCAAATTTGGATTATTTAAGGTGGATAGAATATTTTCACAAATTTAATTCCAATAATTTAATTTTATCGAATGCATTGATTTTCTCCATTATTGATCTAATAAACACGAATCGGTTTAAAGATCCAAACAGAAGTATTTATTTGATATAAATAAGACATCAATATTTAAACAAAATAAAATCTCAAGAACACAGAAAATATTCAAACATCTAAAAAGAGAAAAACAATTGAATAACAATTCTCACAATTTTATTGAATCAAACTTTGATATTCTTGACCAGAACAAAAATTTTAGCCACTCATAGGTCAAAACAAAAACAATGAAATAAAGAGATAATTCTAAAGATTAAGAAAAGCCAAAATACATAAACTAATGAAAGGCCCAGCTATTTACAAGAGAAGAAGAGGGTACGTAAAATTTCTTGGCTGAAATGGGAAACCTATTCCATTTATAATCAATTTGAAAACAGGAAAATCCCATCCAAATTAGAAAAATAGAATCTTGAAATATCTTCTACCAATTCTAATTTGAATCCAATAAATCTTCAATCTTCTCAATTTTGACTCAATTTTCACCAAATCTTTGATTTTATACGTAATAGATAGTTATAAAATTAATATCCAAAATTAAGTAGAAAATCAATTAACGAAAAAGATATTATAAAAAAATAATGAAATTTGTAGTTTTATCAATTGCTATGTAGTATAAAAAGTAAGCCACATACAGCCACTTTGCTTCTTTTTTTTTTTTGGCCGGAGATGACAAGCAAGAATGCATTTTTGTTTGGATTACAGATACAGTCATTTGGAATACAAAGTTGAACTATATTTTTATTTGAAATTTGTTCAATTAGTTTGAACATTATATATTTGGTTTGTAATTTTAATATTTATGTATTTGAATAATTTAAGTTTATGCCTATAGTTGGAACAGTACGTTATGGCATTGAATTTTTACAATTATGTTTTATAATTATAGTGATTAACCGAAAAATATTGGTTAATCAGATTGAAAAATAAAAACCGATGGATTGGTTAGCTAAGGGTGTGTTCGGTAAGGTTGTATGTTTTTAGTTTTTAGTTTTTAGTAATCCATAAACTGTTTTTAGTTTTTATTATTGATTTTTCAAAAACGGTTTAAAAACTATTTTTCTATTTATTTTTTAAAAAATATTCTGATATCCATCAATACATGTTATACATATATATAATATAATTATTAATATTAAATAATAAATATTTAATGAAATTCAAAATTTAAAATCTAGTACATTAAAAAAATCATCATAATAAAAAAAATTAATCACTATTTAATAAAAATTAACAATATAAATGTCAATTATTATAATTCAACCATAATCTTTGTGCTATTCTATCTCGAGTGTTGTTCATCTGACGAAGTTGACTTGCATTTATATCAACATTTTCCCGCGGCTCTGAAGTACTGGCTTCATTATTTTGTTGATAATCTCCAACCATAATATTTTCATTTGCATACTCTACAAATAAAGAGTCTATACTTCCCTGCATTCTAATAAAATTATGAATCACACAACATGCAAGAGGTATATATTTTTGCCGCTTTATGTCATTTGAAGGCATATCTCTAAGGATGGGAAAACGTGCCTTCAAAACTCCAAAACAACGTTCTATGACATTACGTAACGAAGAATGCATATAATTAAATAATTCTTCTGGACCTTGTGGATTTGATCCTTCTCAATAATCACGTAAATGGTAACGTTCCCCACGATATGGACTAAGAAATCCAGGCATATTAGCATACCCTGAATCAACCAGATAATATTTACCTCGTGTAGGCATAGGGAATTTATTTGCTGGATTAGAAATACATTCTAAAAAAATTCTTGAATCATTTGCTGTTCCTTCCCATCCAGTCATGACGAATGTGAATCGCATATCAAATGAGCAAGCACACATGATATTCTGTGTAGGGACTGTTTTCTTTCCACGGTATGGAATTTGTTGATTAACTGGAATTCGTGCAGAAATATGCGTGCCATCTATAGCTCCAATACAATTCTGTTACAAAAGTAAAAAATAATAAGCAATATTAAAAATAATGATAAAAAAATTAAAAAATTTTGTTACCTTGAAAAATGGATAGTAGTTTGAATTATTTTTGATCTCTGGAGGTATTTCATCAAATGATGGAGAGACAATCACATGTTTAGCTATTGAACAAATCGCATATAGGACATTCCGAAAATGTCTAGAAATAGTATCAGTTGAATGTTGAAAGCGATCTGCTACAACTCTCTGTCGGTCATTTTGACAAATGATGAGAAGAAAAATTGCCACTTGTTCTTGCACGGATAAAAACTTGGAATTTTTTAATGTTGTTCTCCCTTTTAATTCCTCACATAAACTAATAAAAATATGTTTGTCCATCCGAAATAAATCATAGCATGTCATTGGATGACCATTTAACACCTCAATAACCCATTCATGACCTGTCAATTTTGAAATTCTTTGAGGTCTAGGTTTATCATTGCACATAAAACTGTACTTATAGTTCACATAAATCGTCAATAATTGTTCGATTTCCTCATCAGAATCGGAAAAAAAATCATCCAAATCCATATTCCTGTCAAAATTAAAAATAATTAACCTAAAAAATCACTAAAAATAATATTTATACACAATAAAACAAAATAAATATATTCCAATCAATTTTTAATAATAACCAAATCTTCAATAACAATTAATAAAATCCAACATCAAACAAAATAATTATATAGGTCAATAGATAACAAACAAAAAAAAGTAAACAAATAATAATAAAAAATCAAATTTGAATATTCAAAACCCAGTCTTTTTTTCTTTCTTCCGACATTGCCAAAAACATCTCCCTCCATAATGAATCATCATGGATAAGTTTAGCAGCTTTTGCAAAAGACAATCCATCTATTCCATCAAGGTTTTGCAATGCTTCAAGACATTTGAAAATTGATTCTTTATCACAACTCGATTGTGTTTGAAAATTGTCTCTTGTTCTTGAACTCATGTTCTTCTCAAATAATTCTATTTTTTTCTTTGAGCTTTCTCCAATGTTAATCAATGCTTGAGCCATTGCATTTTGAAATGATTCTCTTTTCTTTCTACTATTAGATCTTTCCTCACTTGTTTTCTTTAACCTTTTGTTCTTATTTATATCTTCAACCTCCTCGTCAGAACTATCAAATTCTTTATTATTATTTTCATCTTCACTGATAGAAGGACTTTTAGTAGAAGGATGAGAATGAGCTCCGGTTGCGGTTGTATCACCATAGATAATGCACAACTTTTCATATTCTTTACAACCTTCTTTTCTAAATTTTCTTGCCATCTTATTCACCTATTGGCAAAAAAAAAATATATCTATTATTCTAAAAATTGATCATGATATTAATTATGCACTACATATAATAATTAATAAATAAATTCATTATTATAAATATTTACCTTGTATAATTTTTGCCACACATCGTCACTTGCAATAACTTGACCAGTCATTGAGTTGTATCCAATTCCAGTCTCTTTCAATAAATTATTGAAATGCTTCCATCGGCTTTTGAGACTATTAAACTTATTCTTAAATTGAATTGGACTATATTCTCGATTGGTCTTCTTTTTCATAAGATCTCTAATTCGTGTCCATGCACTTTTAGTGAGAGTGGTTGTTTTTCGATTTCCATTATTTACTTCCTCAACCAATAATGTTATAAAATAATCTTCAATTTGTGGAGGCCAAATTGCTCCATCATCATGTCCAATCTCAATAGTATTGCTATCATTTATATTCACTATTTGATCTAAGTTCTCCATCTAAATAAAATAAAACTAAAATAAATTAAAAATAAATAATTAACTAATAAATAATTATTTAATACATCAACAAGCAATACACATATAAATAAAACAAAACTAAAATAAAATATAAAATATAAAATTAACTATTTAACACATCAACAAGCAATACACATATACAAAGTTAAATAAAGCATTACACATAAGTATTAAAATTAAGAATGAATCAGCATAATAAGGTAATTAGCACACATTATTAAAATTGGACCCACACATTATTAAAATCAAGAATGAATTAAGGTATTTATAGATTAAAGAACATTAAAAATCAATAGAATAAATGATGAGAAGAATTGAAATGGGGAGATCCACGAACCCAAGAAAAAAAGAGTGAAAGACAAAAACATAGAAAAGAGAGAGTTACAGAAAGCACCCCATAAATTATTATATAGAAATAAGAATGCATCTTTTGACTGAATAAGATTATAGAGATTCGTGTAATTTAACAAGAAAAGAAGATTTAAGCATCTTTTGACTTATGTGTAATTTAAGCATCTTTTAACAAGAAAAAAAGATTTAAGCATCTTTAAAAAGAGTGAAAGACAAAAACAACTTCTTTCCTTTCTTTATTTGTACAAAGCTGATTTAAGCATCTTTTGACTTCTCTTTCTTTGCTTCTCCTGTTTTATTATTATTATTATTATTATTATTACTAGAGCATATGCAACTACAACGGAGAGAGGGCATATGCAATTCCGGGGGAAGATAACAGAGACCCCTCTCTCTCTCTCTTCAACTACAACGGCAAGCTAGACCCTAACCAATATGGCAATCAGAATAGTTCTATAGCCAAAGAACACATAGAGAACAACCTTGATGGGATGACTATAAATGAGGTACTGTTTCCCTCTTTTTCCTTTCATACTCTCTTTCTCTCCAGTAGAAACTTTGATCATGGCAGGTTTTTTGTCTCTACATCACTGGACATCTAAATACCTATTTTCACACTGAGTATCGGAGAGAGACTCTACGTTACTTGTGTTATCCGAGAACAACCAGCCACCGAAGGATATATTTTTTCATTGTGTTCTTGAATTTATTAAACAAAGTAACACAAGCTGATGAAAAAGTAGAAACAGAAAACACAGAGTAACACAACCAGCCACCGAGAATTGATCACAACCAGCAATTAACATCAAACAGAAGCCACATACAGTTGAGAAAAACTTGTGAGTTTCGGAAACACCAAGCAGCAACAGTTGAGAAGATATGCTAACCTGTAGAAGTGGCGGCAGTTAGTGGTGGACGACGGCGGCACTTAGCGGTGAACGATGATGGCAGGCGGCTGAGGACGAGGTGGTGATAATGAAGTTGCTGGGAATAAAAATATATATGTTGGGCAACTAAACCTAAAATCCACATTTTGTGGATTCTTATTTTCGGTTTTAGATTAGGAAAACAGTTATGGTAGAATCCTACAGAAACTAAAACACTGTATTCCATCCAAACACGTTTCTATTTTTTTTTTCAAAAAAAAAACGAAAATCCATAAACTAAATCCATACCGAACGGGCCCTAATTATAACGGATTGATTAATGATTAGTGATTTAATAAAACCGATCTATATGTACTGATCAATTTTTTTGACTCATGAACCGGTTAACCGTTTCATGATAAGCCCTAATAAATTGACACTCTTATTTAACTCTCAAAAAATAATTAAAAATTATAATGTTAAACTCATCAAAATAACTTAATTCTAGCTAAACAAATAGAAACGGTATGATGGTAATTAATTTTAATATTTTTTTGAGACTTAAAATGGGATATTAATTTACAGTACACATGTAGCAAGTTTAGGTCAAATTTAGTCAGTCTAATATGTATATTTTTGTTTGGTTAGTTGCAGTTCTGTTGATTTTAATGAAATATTTTAGCCAATTATATAATAGCAATTGCAATTTTGATCCAAAAATATATTTAAAGGGCAAATATATATTATATTTAATTCTTTAGTGGCAAATTTGACCCTCATCCCATAATAAAAAGAGAAAATTACCCCAAATGCCAGATTTTTTTTTCCTTTTTTCAAAAAATACAACACACTCCTCTAATTTTTCCTAAATCTTACTTTTTAAATTTTTGTTTTAAAAAATACAACTTTTTTATGTTCAGGTGTTTTAGAGCGTGCATTCCTCTATTCTTTCTGCCCCATCCTCCACCTCATGTGAACTTTACGGTTTTTACTTGTTGACCCACCATTTTTGAGGCGGTGGACCATACTATCCATGGACCCCACCACCACTCAGAGCACCACAACCTCCCCCTAACTACACGTGGGCATCTATTGTCACGTGCAACTGTTCATGCCATGCTTGTTTATAATCAAAAGAAATGACGGGAGGAAAGTTTCATTCAATTACATTTAAGTCCCTCTTTAAAGAATATAATGACATTAAAATCCCAATAAAGTGGAATGGTCGAAATCCTTTTGCACTGGTTCTTCCTTCTCAGACAAAATTAATTCAATGTGGCAAGGGCTGGACATGTAAGCTGAACAAAACAGAAGAGCATAATATTAGTCGAAAATAGAAGTTTGTTACGAAAACTTATATGAATTAAAAAAAAGATACGCACGAATGAGTCTTTCAACTTTTTTGTTTGATGTAGAAAGGTTAATAGTCATTAGTCAGTGTAGTTTGGCACTTTTTAATGAGAAAATTAAACCAACCACAATACTGTTGTTTTTTATACTAGCATCAATATGCTTAAATCCAGGATCATTGATTGTTCTCATCAAATCTAATGCAAATATCATAACTAATCTTTGTGGATCTTACATATTTCATTTGTTATGGTTTTTCAGTTTTCTCACTCAACAATTTGAACATAAAATAATCAAACACTCAATATCACAAACCAATATCAAAATGGTAACAGCTTACTGAAAAGTATTCATGTATATACCAAATGTGTTGGGATATCTCTGCATTTTCTCTCGCCAAGAGAAATGAAACATTCAGCAACAAATTCAGTTGTTAAAATGCAATTTCCAACTATAAATTCTTATGGTCTATGATCTTCATTACTTCTTAATTCTTTTGTTATGGGTTGGCTTTACCATTTTGAATGACTTGCCAGCACTCTCATTCTGTATACATGATTTTTCAACTACAACAAGTTCTTACTTTGATTGAAATTTGTGAGTGTAAATCCATCAGGTGTCTATACATCTTCCTTAAAAAGCTGAAGAATTAAAGAAATAAAAAAGCTTTAGAAAAATAACACATTTTAACTCATAATAATCAAGATATTTATCAATCAATAAAATAATAAGTAGTAAATCATAGAACTAACTATTTTTCATTATCATTTTCAATTCAATTGACTAGCATTTTAAAGCATGAATTTCTTAGAATATGATATAATTGCAACTGATAAGCTATTCCAAAATGATCTATAATGCATATACATTAAATGTTCATAAGCCACCACAAACACACCTACACATCTATACTAGTACACACTGTGTATACATGATGTACACACGGTGTATACAACTAGTACAAACTGTATATACAACTAGTATATACTATGTATACATCATGTATACACGGTGTATACAACTAGTACACACTGTGTATACAGTGTGTACAACATGTACACACTGTGTATACAACTAGTACACACTGTGTATACAGTGTGTACAACATGTATACACCGTGTATACAACTAGTATACAGTGTATACAACATGTACACACCGTGTATATAACATGTACACACTGTGTATACAACCAGTACACACTGTGTATACATGATGTACAAACTGTATATACAGCTAGTACACACGGTGTATATATGATGTACACACTATATATACAGCTAGTATATATTGTGTATACATCATGTATACACGGTGTATACAACTAGTACACACTGTGTATACATGATGTACACATTGTACGTGTTCTAGACATGGAGTTCATGTAAGTGTACCTTTGAGAGTTAACAAGCTCTTAGTCAAAATTTTCAGGAATCAAATGCTTTATATCCAGGTCGCAATTACCATTCCCGGCTCATAGAACAATTAAGTTGTTGCTCCCTCCTTTTGTGATAGAAACCTCAACCTAAACAATTTATATAAAATCATAATGTGATGTGTGGGTCAATAACTATTTTACATCTAGATAACAGCAAAAATGCTAACAAATTCACAATTTACATTTATGCTTATAATTTAAAAGGTTAATGCACAGGAAAAAAAAGGATATAAATTCACAGCTACATCATGACTATATGTGTAGTATGGCAAAAATGTGAGGATGAACCTTCAGTTGGTCCAAAAGTAGATATAAGCCAGCTTAATCGTGGTAACAAAGTAATGGTTAAAGAGATGTTCCAACTTATTAGTGTAATATAACCTTAAAACTCCACACAAGGCAATTGAACACAAAAACGAAATCTCATATCAAATTTCATTTTTTTTTGGATCATTTGATTTATTTCATTTCCATCGTAAAATGATTAATTTTTCATAACCATCACTTCTCTCTTCTTGTAGCATGAAACTAAAAAACGAAATAAAAGGCAATAATCCAAAAAAACAAATTCAATTTGTATATATGAAGAAAATCACAGGTAATTGTACGTTGTAATGTAATTTTAGCATTATGGCGGCCATTTTCTATAGCTTTAAATGTAGGTTTATCTTTTTGATCTAGATTTTATTCTTTTTCTTTTTTTACTGCTAACCTGAATTTGTACAGAGAATGTAAAATCTTTGTTATTTATGGCAGCTCCCAAAGGATCTCTCGTGCTCTGGATATTCATTAGATCTAAAATTTTGGATTCCCAACGAGCAAATAAGTTGGGTTTGAAAAATTAATAACTGGTCTCCCTCAGTCCTTTGATTTCCTATGAACTGCACATACCCCTCCCTCTCTCTCTCTCTCGCGTTTTGGATCAACTCTTAGCCAGAAAGCTCATATTGTTAAAGTTATTTCTCTCTTTCACTCATTTTTTTTAGGATAAGCAAAGAAAATCAGCACTGGTTATATTAATGGCTTATCGAATGGAAACAGGAAAAGGAAGTTAAAATATTAAATATCTTTGCAGGTAGAACTGTTATATTTATTGCATCAAATTTAAAATTTTCCAATCAGATGCCTAGCACCCATCATCAATCAAGGCTCAAGCAAAGAAGAAAGAAGGCAAATAAGGACTATGAACAAAGTGAAGTCAAATATAAAGATACTGAGTTGATCACCTTCTTTTCTCGAATGACAGCTCTTGGCTCCCCTTGGATCACCATGTATTTTGTGCCACTAAGATACAAACCAGTTGGAGCAAGTGTTAAGGTTCATTAAAATCATTTATAATGGCATTGATTTCTTCAGGCTTAAACTAAATAAAAGTTCGACATTAAGGAAACGACCATGAGTATTAAAAATCAACAAGCTAAAGTAATTATCAAGCAGAATTAAAGCTAATCCAAAGATCGAATACACCCATATATCAACATAACTAAAAATACATGGCAGATCACAAACAAGAATACCAAATAAATCAGATCGGATAAAAAATAGCAGGTTATAGCAGAAATAGAAAGAGCAGTATTGACCCATGAAAGAATTTACAGATTCTAAAACTTTCCTAAAAAAATATATTTCTGGATCTAATCAAATGTGGAAGTTGAAAAACAAAAAAGAACTAAACAGTTTGCTTATGAGTCAGTAGATTGACGACGACCGTCGAGTCGCCGTGGTGATCTCCAGCGGAAAAAGAAGAAAATAAGTAAAGAGTTACGAATCTCTTAAATCTTAAAAATCTGAGAAAATAAAGAAAAGTATTCGAAGCAACTCAATAAGTTTCTAACAGGAAAAATATTTCTGGAATGAGGGAGAGGGCATAGAAAGAGGAGGGAGAAGAGAAGGGAATGGCAGCCAGAGAGTGGAGGGAGAAGGCAGCGAGTTCTAAGGGGGAAGCTCCCCTGTTAGTTGATAAGAAAGTTAGGAAAGTTAAAGTAAAAAGTTGTATTTTTGAAAAGTTAAGTTGTATAATTGGTGTTAAAAATTTAAAAAATTGTATTAATGAAAAAATTATGATAGGTTTGTATTTTTTGTTATTTTTATTTTTTTTTCTGTATATTTTTGTAAAAAGCCCTAATAAAAAAGGAGATACTTCCTTGTATATTGAGTTGGTGAGTTTTTAGCTAAAATATTTTGATTCTTTCATTAGTTAGAGGATTATTCATTCATATTTGAGAGTTTGAAGTTTGGAGGAGCTGCAATTTTTCGGTTTCATCTCTTTCTCAAAAGTTATAATTAGGATTTATACTCTATTTTACTTGAATTTCACCACGTTTGGTGAGTACTTTTCTTCTTTTGTTAAGAGATACTCTAAACCCTAGTTTTATTACAGATGCTTAATCAATTTTAATGAAATTTAAAGTTTAATTTCTTCTTCTACCCTTTAATACTTGAATTTATTATTCCTTCGTTTATATACTTGATTGTGTCCATGTTGGAGAATTGTGTTCGTGAACCTTATTTTGATTTTTTGTCCATGAATTTTGGTAGATTGAGGGCTGATTTTAATTCTTGTATGTCCAAGTTGAAGGTTTGAATTAAAATTAGAGATTTAAATTGTGCTCAAATTGGAAACTACTCTAAAATTCATATTTATGTGTATTAATGTCTAATTATTTGTATAGACTTAGAATTGACATGAATATCAATGTCTAAATTAGAGTGATTGGATTTATTCATTGAACTTTTCGATTTAACGGAAGATTGCATTTAATTGGTATCTGTAACTATATAGAGAGGATAGTTGATCTTAGGAAAACCTTAGTCTGTGTTTAATCTCAAATTAGTTTAATTGTCCGTGTTAGTTTTAATTTAGACTTATAGATAAGTGAAAAAAAAATTATGATCTTGATTTCTCAAATAATAATAGCAATTTTAGGATAATTATTGATTAGTTGTTTACTTTTTATGGGACGATATTTAGATATTTTTGTATCTATTTTATTACTTAATTGATATGTTTGCCAAATTTGCACTACAATGTAGGAATCAACTAATTAATAAGATGACTATAAATATTGTAAAAAAAATGAATATATTCAGTGGACCTATGTAATTGGAACCTAACTAATAATACATAAACCGTAAACATGACCCCGGAGCTCAAGTTGTAACAAAGCAAATTTCTCATTAATTCTATCTTGAAATTTGTCAAGTGGATGTGATTTTTATGTTTTAAAAAAATGGATGTAATTTTGTGGAAAATGTTTGATATATAGTTTTGTCGGGGAAATTTAGTATTAAATCGAAAAATTATTGTCGATGAATCTGATTTATAGGACTCAATTTTTAAAATTTAAAAATTTACAGAGATAACAAGTACTCTATCACTTAATTTTTATTTTCTCTGAGAATTTTATTCTTTTAAATTACTAAAATATATTGACAAAATATAAAGACGAAAACAAAATGAGAAACCAGATAAAGTGCAAATGAATAAAGATTATTAGAATTAATTCTAATTGGATGGACGGTTTTTCCTTTATCAAATATAGGTGCTAGCTGGAAAAAAAAATGTGGGGTCTACCCTCTCCATAAATGCAGCATACCGATAGAGAAGTGAAGAAAAAGGGGTCCGTCGTCAAGCTTTAAAAGGATCACGTCCTTTAATGGGGCCACAAATTAGCATTTTTTTTTCCAACATAAATTAGCATTTTACTTCCCATCACTTTATAAAAATCGCACTTTTGGTCCATGGTAGAATGTTTTGTGGTTTTCAATTACCGCATTACATAAACACATGTATTTAATTTGATTCAATAGATAACCGGATTGTATCTTAGATCCGTACCCATAATCCTAGTTTCTAACTACTCAAATTAACCATGACCCGAATAATGACTCCTGACGACGTTGTTTTGAACAAGTCCTATTCGAGTAAGAATCTTAGTTTAACTTCTCATTCTGGCGGGACTCCTTCTCCAGTAGGACTCCTACGACCATCAAGACTCCTAGCAAGAATAAGAGGTTAGTCCTTATAAATAGCCATGATTGCCAAGTATTTCTCTCTTTTAGCCACCTTACTAAAAAATATACTCTTTATAATTTACTGACTTGACCGTCGGAGAGTTCCGTTGTCAGACCCTGTCGAAATTTCTTTGTTTTCAGGTACTACTGAAGAACTCTGATTCAAGTCGGACTCGGTAGCAGCCTTATAACTCCGAACTATTATCATTTGGTGCAATGAGCGTGGACCCTATCCCCGAAAAATCATGAATTCTGAAGACGAAAATACCTAGACCAGAAGTGAGTGGAACAACACACCACTACCCTTGCACATATCAATTTTTCAGTCCTTAGAACCCATTCCCCAAGGCACCTCTACGAACCTTTCCTTAACAGCCTACCTGCCACAACCCCTACAATCTTCGTACCTTGCCTTACTGTCCAGCTTGCCTAAGCCCTCCTGGCGACACTATCGTACCTAGTGAAATAGGTAACAACCCAGTTGACACCATAAGCCACTCGAACAAACACCACCCCCAACTCTAAAATCTCGAACCCCACACCCTAACTAAACGATGTAGCGCCCATAATTACGTTAACAAGGGATGAGCTTGACATGATTGTTGAAGAAAGGATGGAGCGGCAGCAAAGTCGTAGCACGACGCAATATTAGGGTAGTTTTTGCTCTCCCCTCTCCAAGGCTATACTTTTCACTTTTTTTTCGAGCATAAAATTTCCCAGTCTGCCAAGGTATAATGGAAGCACGGATCCCCGAGCACACGTGGATCAGTTCCACCACACTATATTGATCTACACCACGGAAGATGCCTCCCTCTACAAAGTTTTTCCACAGACCTTAATAGAGTCTGCCTAGATCTGGTTTAGAAATCTACTAGAGCATTTAATAAACAACTTCTAGCAGTTTACTGACATATTTGTAGCGAAGTTTGTAGCGGCCATCCGACCAACCAAAGTCTCGATCGACCTACATTTGGTCGTCTAGAAAAGGGAAGAACCTTTGCGGAGTTACGTGGAAAGATTTAATTTAGTAGCTATAGACATTCATAATTTGAACTTAGAAGTCACTATCAACGCGCTCGATCGAAACACAAGCTGTCAGGACTTCAGCGATTCTTTGAGCAAAAAATCCTCTTTCAATTTTACTGAGCTAATAAATAGAGCACACAAGTACATTTGAATGGACAAAGCTAGACGGCTAAAGTATAATGAACAGATAAAAGAGGACAATGAAAATTGACAGTTCAACATATTTGCCTAAAATAGCTAGCTGTTTTAGGCAAAAAACTTGTTTCACAGCCTCTATTTTAGGCAAAATCGTAGCTGAACAGATTTGCCTAAAATAGTAAGCTATTTTAGGCAAAATGAAAGCTTGACAGTTTTGCCTAAAATAACTAGCTGTTTTAGGCAAAAATCTGTTTTCCCATTTTATGAATTAATTTGACTTTAAATAAAAGCCCAAATTAATTTTCAATACACTATTTAAATATTTTAAGCCTAATGCTTTGTGTGCGATCCTATAGGTCCATTTAATATTGGCAATGAATTAATAAATTAATTCAAAGGCTATATATATTCTCTAGCAAGATATTATAGCATTCAAAATTAAATGAAAATGCAAATGGCATTTAGTGACCTAATGCAATTTTGCATAGTCCCTTACCCATAAATATCAGAATTAATATAAGGTTTGAAACTAGTCATCCTTATATATATTAATTCCTTTCTTGATATTCCAGTGACACTGAACTCTCAGATAAATAATGATTACTCATTATTTAATCTCGGTATAGCCTTACACTTCTCAGTTCACTGATCAAGTGGCCGATGATATTTTCTCTCTTATAGAGAGGGGTAATCCCTTCACTTCTCTCATGCTCTCTAACATGAATCAATGCACACCCAAGCATACCCGTACTTGTCACTCTATTACGAGCACATTAAGTGTATGTCAAAGCACACAGTAATTCATAAAGAGTTTCATAGAGATTTTAGGTCTTAGAACTCCATTACAAAACTTGCATATGAGAAACACTTATGACTTGTACCATGTAGTATTCTCATGAGTGGATCGAATCCAGATACCACGTTCTAAACATGTATCTATGATCTCTGATTGACACTTTTGTCCTTATGATTCGTAAGACAGAACTCAACTTATCAGAGAGAGCATACTAGTCTTAATTTATTTGTTATTCTCATAACAATGACTGACTAGGAATATTTTAGAATGAAGTCTCATTTGTTTCAAGGTCTTACAACCATGTGTCTCACACATGATAACTTAAACTGAAATAACATTCTTAGATAGTTTTATCAATTGATATGCACAGGAATACAATAGATAAAACAAATGCCTCACTTTATTAATTCAAAGTATTTTATTACAATGCATTGGGGCTAGGGCTTACACTAACAATCTCCCACTAGCACTAGTCCCAATTAGGCATAGCCTTAAGACCGAACGCTCTAAAATGAGCTTCATGCAGATTTGGACGCAACTGTTTTGTCAAAGGATCTGCTACATTGTCTTCACTTGCTATCTTGCTAACCTTAACATCCCCACGATCAATGATTTCTCTGATTAGGTGGTACCTCTTGAGTATGTGTTTGGATTTCTGGTGTGACCGGGGCTCCTTGGCCTGTGCGATGGCCCCGTTGTTGTCACAGAAAATTTCTAATGGATCTAGGATGCTTGGGACCACTCCTAATCCAAAAATGAAAATTTTAATCCAAATAGCCTCTTTTACATCCTCACTCACTGCAATATACTCAGATTTTATAGTTGAGTCGACAACGGTCTCTTGCTTCGAGCTTCTCCAGCTGACAGCACCACCTTTCAAAACAAAAACAAATCCAGATTGCGATCTAGAATCCTGAGTGCTGGTCTGAAAAGCAGCATCGGCATAACCTTGTATGACGAGCTCTTCTTGACCACCATACACCAAGAAGTGATTCTTAGTCCTTCGCAGGTACTTTAGAATCCCTTTTACAGCAGACCAATGCTTCTCACCAGGGTCTTGCTGAAACTTACTGGTTATACTCAGTGCATGAGTAATATCCAACCTAGTACACAACATAGCGTACATGATAGATCCAATAGCAGATGCATATGGGATTTTACTCATATTGTCCCTTTTCTCTTTGGTTTTAGGGCACTGTTTTTTAGTCAAAGGAACTCTCAAAGCCAAAGGTATGTACCCTTTCTTTGAGTCTCCTATACTAAAATGCTTTAGTACTTTGTCTATGTACTTTTCTTGACTTAGTTCCAAAAGTCGATTCGATCTATCTCTATAGATTCAAATACCAAGTATTGTCTCAGCTTCACCAAAGTCTTTCATTGAGAAATATTTTCCCAACCATTGCTTAACCTTTTGCAATGTTGGAATGTCATTCCCAATGAGAAGGATGTCGTCCACATATAAGACCAGAAATACTACTATGCTCCCACTAACCTTCTTGTACACACAAGGCTCATCTTCGTTCTTGATGAAGTTAAATTCTTTGACTGCCTCATCAAAATGAAGATTCCAACTTCGAGATGCTTGCTTTGATCCATAAATGGATTTTTGAAGCTTGCAAACCTTCTTAGGATGCTTGGGATTGACAAAACCTTCAGGCTGTGTCATATACACATCCTCAAGTAAATTTTCGTTGAGGAAAGCAGTTTTGACATCCATTTGCCATATCTCATAATCATGATATGCAGCTATAGCAAGCAAGATCCTAATGGACTTGAGCATGACTACAGGCGAAAAGGTCTCGTCATAGTCTACACCATGAGTTTGTCGAAAACCTTTTGCTACTAGTCTACCTTTGTAGGTCTTATCAGCTTTGAGTTTAAATAGTCACTTGCATTCAATTACCTTCGCACATTCCGGTGGATCAACCAAGGTCCAAACCTGGTTATCATACATTGAGTTTGGGCTTTCAATAGCTTCTCGGTAGGTAGTAGGATCCTCACGATCTACTAACTCAATAGTGTCACTGTCAGTGATTAGAAATCCATATCTCTCAATCTCCTGACGTACCCTACCGGACCTTCTAGGTACTTGTGTAATGGGTTCTTGTTCCACAACTGGTTGTGAACTTGATCCCACTTCTAACTCATCCTCCATAGGAGCTTGTGGCACTTGAATTTCTCCAAGTTCTACTTTACTCCCACTGTCTTTCTTGAGAAGGAATTCCTTTTCCAAGAAAATAGCCTTGCGAGCAACAAATACTTTGTTCTCGACTTGTGAGTAAAAGTAGTATCCCTTTGTTTCTTTGGGATAACCCACAAAGAAGCAGACAGTGGATTTGGACTCTAGTTTGTCAGATGTTAATTTCTTAACATGTGCTTCACAGCCCCAAATCTTGAGAAATGACATATTGGGTTCTTTTTCAGTCCATACGTCGTATGGTGTCTTCTCAACTGCTTTAGTTGGAGTATGATTTAGTAGAAATGCAGCAATTTCTAATACATAACCCCAAAAAGAGATAGGAAGATTAGCTTGACTCATCATAGATCGGACCATGTCCAACAGAGTTCGATTTCTCCTTTCGGACACACCATTCCATTGTGGTGTTCCGGGAGGAATGAGCTGTGAAATAATACCACACTTTTTTAGATGATTGTCAAACTCTTGGATTAAGTATTCGCCACCTCGATCTGATCGAATGGCTTTTATACTTTTGCCAAGTTGGTTTTCTACTTCGTTCTTAAACTCTTTGAATTTCTCAAAAGTTTCAGATTTGTACTTCATTAGATAGACATAGCCATATCTACTAAAGTCATCTGTAAACGTCACGAAGTAGCTAAAACCACCTCTATCTTGTGTACTTAATGGTCCACATACATCGGTATGTATTAGTTCCAATAAGCTATTAGTCCTTTCACCTTTCTTGTTAAAAGGACTCTTTGTCATTTTTTCATGCAAACATGGCTCGCATGTGTCATAAGACTCTAAGTCGAATGACCCAAGCACTCCAGTTTTGTAGAGTCTTGAAATGCATTTTTCGTTTGCATGTCCTAAACGACAATGCTAGAAGTAAGTAGGGTTCAATTCGTTTGATTTAACCCTCTTTGTATTAATGTTGTATATGGACTCTTTGTTTTGTAAATCAAGGATATAAAGGCCATTTTGCAACATGGCATTGCAATAAGAAATGCCTTAGCGACGAATATGAGCATTGCCATTTTTAATAACAAAATCAAATTCATCCAAATCCAAACATGAAACTGAAATAATGTTTCTGCTCATAGCAGGCACATAATAACAATTTTTCAAAACTAAATAAAGTCCGAAAGGTAAAGTGAGTTGATAATCGCCTATCTCCATGGCAGCAACTCGTACTCCATTCCCCACACGGAAGTCCACTTGTAATACCCCTAAAGGTACCCTAAGAGAGATAGGTGATTATTTTTGCATAAAATAGAGGTTAATTATATGACTAATTAAAAGAAAATTTTAATGTGAGGATATAATTGAAAAGTTAAAGTAAAAGTTTTGTGGTGGAAATGTAAAATTGTGAAAAGGAAAAGACGAAAGTAAGAATCATAAATATAAAAAGGGACTAAAATGAGATTTGCCAAGATTTTGTTTTAGTAACCAATAGGATTTGATCAAGTGGATGGCTAGAAATGAAAGAGCAAAAGTTGATTCTTTTCTCCTTAGGTGGCCGGCCATTTTGGCCAAAGAGACACAAATTGTCTCTTTTATTTTTCTTTTCTCTCATCCTTTAAGTTCTTCTCTTCTTCTTCATTTCATGATGCTTCTAAGAAGGAGAAGCTATAGAGAGTAAAGAGAAGAGTTTTACAACAACCTAGGATGAAGATCAAGAGAGGGATAAAGGAAGATAGCAAGAAGGTAAGAGCAAAGATAGAGAGGATGAAGGAGAAAGATAAAGAGAGAAAGAAATGGGTGGAGCTTGAAAAGGTATGGGAACTTGAATTTAATCTTTATTGTGTGTGTGTTTATTGTATATATGATGAAATAATAGTAGTATTTGATGTTATAGGAAGTGAATATCATGAAAAATTGAGGCTAGACTTGATTAAAAACCGAAATAGGAAGGGATGATAAAAATAGAAAAAAACTGCCTTAAAACTCATATGACTAGTCAGCACAAATGTTTTGATATCTTGAGTTATAGTGATTGGAATTGAAAAATTCCAATTGGATATGAACCTAGACTCACAGATCTTAAATTCATATGAAGAACACGACCCCAAAATCAATTTTTATGATAGAGAAAAATAGGCTTGAATCCGGGGTCTTGATTGCTGCCTCTGTCTTTGGGAGCAGTCTTCGGTTTTTAGTGAATAACTTGAGATTTAGAGCTCTGATTGGGTTTATTTTTGATGTTTTGAAAACTATAATTACATATCTACAACTTTGTAGAAGAAAGTTTCCTCTAAAAATGATGTTTTCTGGGTCAAAATCGGTATAGAAGTCGAGATAGAAAATCTGTCTCTGGACGATTTGGGCCTCACGGTTACTAGGATTTTCATAGTAACCGTGAGGTATCCCATTTTCAGTCCAGACCCTAAATATGACCTACCTCACGGTTACTAAGCATTTCATAGTAACCGTGACCCCTTTAAAAAGTACAGAACACGGTTATTACTCATTCGGTAATGACAGTGAGGTAGTTTGGTGCAGTCCAGACCCGAAAGTGCAACTAGGTCACGGTTATCATGAATTTCATAGTAACCGTGACCCCTAAATCATGTCTTGGGCCACGGTTACCATGAATTGTTAGTAACCGTGACCCACCTTCAAAGTTCCAAACTTGAAAGTTAAGACCCCATTTGTAGTATAATATCAACTACTATTTTCTTCAATCACATAGTTCATTCTAAATATGAAATATAGGAAAATGTACAACATTCATTATACTAATTATGTAAGAAATGTTAAGGCAATGGTTATATTGTAGTATATGATGCTTGTACATGTTTACTTGAATATGAATTTATGAAACAACGCAATTATATGGTAATGATGGTTGTATACATGTATATATGGTGATAGTTGAGAATCATAGTATGGTATATTACTTTGAATTATTCTACTTTATAGTGGAATACATTAATATGAATTAACGACATATATGATATGATTACTTGCCTGCACATAAAACTTGGTTGTGGATAGATAGGCATGCCTATAGGGTTACAGTCGCAGCTGCTATAGTCTGACTCTTATGAGTCCATAGTTTGTCTCTATATGAGACCATAGTTCTGGCCCAATGGGTCCACAGATTTGATACCTTCGGGTATCCACAGATTCGATACCTTCGGGTATCCACCGCACCCGTTATCCACACCCATAGGACTTTAACAGGCATTCACAGTATGAAATGAAAAGTGTGTATTTATGTTATATTGATAAAGGTTTCATTATTTCATTATGATTTATTTTCATACAGTAAAGTTATAACCTTAAATCTGTTATGTGTGTTATATTATAACTCTTACGTGTTAATTATAATATCTTGACTTTATTATTGTTTATTGTGTGCTTGAAAACAATCACTGTGAGTGGTTGTTCCTACATGTATTGTTCCCCACTAAGCTTTATAGCTTAGCACGGGTGTTTATCCGTGTAGGTTCAGGAGGTGTCGTTGCTTCAGGGACAAGGCCAACACCAGCTAGGGAGAGAAGTTTAGGATGTCTAAATTGTATTGATTTCTCTTTTGTTTTATGTAAATCTATGAAAATATTATAATGAACATGTTCTGTAACTATTAATTCAAAATATGTCTATGATGTAACAGAATATATGTTTATGCAACTTGTTAAAGTATATGAACTAAAAAGTCAAAGAAGAACTAATTATGTAGCAGGAGAACATATTATGTTTATTATATGTAATATTTATTAAAATATTAAGATTGGTAACAGTAATCCAGATAGACTAGTGTGGTCCTTACACCACTTCATTCTTCCTAAGTAACCACCTATTTCTTATCCCCTGCACATTTGAACAATGTCAGATCCACAACCGGTATCCAATACCCAAGTGGTAGAAATAGAAAGGTTAATCTCAACAACAAAAATACCAGAACTGGATGCCTTGGCTCCATTCTTCTTTTGTTCTTCCTTGAAGAGAGCATAATTCTTCCTCCAATGCCCTATCTTGTTGCAATGGAAGCAACTGCTCTCACTCTCTTTGAGCTTCTGCGCCTTGGGCTTGGATTGGGCCTGAGGTGCACTCCCACTTGACTTGAACCGAGCCAGGTCATTCTTGGGTTTCGCCTTTGCCTTTCCCTTAGCTGGTCCCTTTTTAATGCCCCCTTGAACCATCAATACAAAATTGGTCTTTCGAATGTTCTCTTCAACATTCTTAAGCATCCCATGAAGCTCAATGACTGACTTGTTCATTGCATGCATGTTATAATTCATCACAAATGGATCATAATCATCAGTCAATGATCCTAAGATCAAGTCAATGGCCAATTCCTTTGGCACTTTTACCTCAAGCTTCTCAAGAGTATCAAGATACACTTTCATCTTGAGTATATGGGTACTAACAGGAGTACCCGCAGCCATCTTACAAGAAATCAAGGCCTTTGTTGTCACGAACCTCTCGTGACAAGCTTGCTCTTGGAACATCTCCTTGAGGTACACCATGATCGCATAAGCCTCTTAGTTCATAAATTACTTTTGCAAGTCAGGCACCATAGTGACCAGCATCAGACAGGTCACATCATTGGAGTCACTCTTCTTGGTCTCAAAAGTTTTCTTTTGAACCGCAGAGGCATTCTTAGCAAGTTCTTTAGGCAAGGGTACATCTAAAACATACGACTTTTTCTCTTGTTTAAGAACTATTCTTAAGTTTCGAGACCATTCTATGAAATTGGTGCCATTTAATTTGTCCTTTTTAAGAACCGATCACAATGAGAAATTGTTGTTTGAAGATGCTATTTTCAATCTACAATAAAATTTAGCAAGATTAAATGAGGTCTTATTTATAATCCCACAAACCGAATTAATATCCCTTTAAATAATTCGTGTTAGTGATTTAATGTGGGCCAAGATCCACTTTTCACATCAACTTATTAGTCAAGCTGAGCTTGTACACCTAATGAGTTAAGTTACTTAGGTAGGATAACTCTAATCATGTCTTGTACATGACTCTTGGATCAAATGGGCTAACATCTTAAGATGTTATAGCATAAACCCATTCATTAGTTGCCTAGGTTCAGGCATCCCTTTTCATGTTAAGTCCAACCTACATTCACAACCCATGCCTCACAAAGATAATCGGGCGCATCTAGGACTCATAGTCTACGTGATCGATGATCGATGCCTTGACATGTTTCAAATTAGGAAGGCAACTTTGTGACTTACTATTTTAGGGATTCATTTTATTACTGCTTACATGGCATACGCTTTTTCATCCATACATAGCATGCATATATATATAATTGCATAAAGTAAAGCGTGACAAACATGGGCCTAAAAACCTACAACTAAGGTTCTATACTATTACATAAGAATCTTCAAGTTTGGCTTCTCCACTCTGGTGGGCTTCGTCTAGATTTACAAAGTCTTCAAGTAAATTCTATTCTAAGAAATAAATGAAACTTTTACAATAATACATAATATCTCGCAGGCCATATTTAATTACAAAACCCAAGGCCCATGAATGCACCATACATATCCATTCATCACACCAAACAAGCAAATAAATATACATGACATTCATGGATCAAACAAAGTCCAATTTTAATTAATTTAGCCAAGCCCATTAATGGAAATTGTGAACTTGAACCTTTAAGAGATGACTCCGTGATGGGCCTTGGCCGAAGCCCAATAGACTAAATCCTCTTATTGAATAAGTTCTCTTAAAAGCCCAAAACACAAACTAGTTAGATTTGTGCTATAAATCAACTCTAGTATAATTTCCAATTTTGCCATTTTTAATTTTATGTCATACAACCCATAAACATTAAAAATACATATAATATGTACCAACATGAATTAAAACAAAAAATTATGAAGAACATAAATATGATACACGGCATGCATATAAAAACAAACAAACAACAAAACTAGTTGTTTAATGCTTATGTGATGCCACAAAATGCACAAATACTTAAATCAATTTTATGAGTCATTTAATAATTAAAATAAGGTCATAAATATTGATTTAATATTCTGTATCAATCTGATCTAAATGTTTTTTTACCATTTTAATCAAAACAAAACAAACAATGTTGATTAAACATGTAACAAACACAAACTAGTCATACTTTTAAGTGATTTTAAAATTAATCAATTAAATTGTCATGGACCAGAATTAAAACCAAATTTAAAATATGTCCAGACCTGATATTTAATCTTTAAAAATCACTTACAAACATGCCAAAATCGTTTTTACATTTAATATTTAAAACTAGTTGTTAAACTAACAATTAACATGCCAAATAGCACCTAGTTTTAATATTAACATGTACCATCAGGTATTATCAATTAAATCCGACCATTAACAGCTCCTAGAACATCTTAGGAAAATATATTAACATGTCATACTAATTATAATACCTATCTAATCAATTAAAATCGTTTTTACACCAAAACAATGCAAAAAACTCAAAATAGAAAATTTCAGCATTGCATGTTTTCAAATTAACGATTTTTAATTAATTTTTTCATGCATCTAAAGCATTAAAATAAGCATGTTTAGGCTCTGATACCACTGATGGAATATGACATGGTATGCACATAAAGATCACGCAGCAGAAAATAATAAAAATTTGATCATACATGCCATACAATTCCATGATAAGAATCGAAACATGCAATTTTAGGGTTTTAAAACTTACAACTTTAGATGCCTTTAAAACTTGATTTTGATGATGACCAGCAACCAAGAAGGATATGTCCACCTTAGATCTTCACCACCAATTCCAAGGAACAGCCTCTATGCCACTCCTCTCTATTCTCACACACACACTTGCAAAGATAGCTTAAAATCAAGAGTGCTAGCTCTATGACTGTGTATTCGGCAATGGGAATGATTTGAAGCCACAAGATCTGATCTTGTTCTTCCTTTAGGTTACTGTTTTAGTCCAAGAACACAAGATAACAAGAAAGAGTTCTTTTTCCTTGAGTATTTCGGCCAAGAGAGAAAAAAGCAAAACGGCATACATATTTATTCATTTAATTCATTAATATATATCACTTAATTTAGGTCAAGTGTGAGTGCCAAAAATTAAGTATTAGTTTCAGCCTCTATCACTTCCTAATTAAGAGATATATCTTAATTTAAATTCTATTAGAATTTAAATTCAAATGGCATTAGTCATTTAATCAAAACAAACTTAATGCTTTGTGTGTGATCCTATAGGTCCATTTAATATTGGCAATGAATTAATAAATTAATTCAAAGGCTATATAAATTCTCTAGCAATATATTATAGCATTCCAAATTAAATGAAAATGCAAATGGCATTTAGTGACCTAATGCAATTTTGTATAGTCCCTTACCCATAAATATCATAATTAATATAAGGCATGGAACTAGTCATCCTTATATATATTAATTCCTTTCTTGATATTCTAATGACACTGAACTCTCAGATAAATAATGATTACTCATTATTTCATCTCGGTATGGCCATACACTTTTCAGTTCATTGATCAAGTGGCCAATGATATTTTCTCTCTTATAGAGAGGGGTAATCCCTTTACTTCTCTCATGCTCTCTAACATGAATCAATGTACACCCAAGCATACCCGTACTTGTCACTCTATTATGAGCACATTAGGTGTATGTCAAAGCACACAGTAATTCATAAAGAGTTTCATAGAGATTTTAGGTATAAAAACTCCAATACAAAACTTGCATATGAGAAACACTTATGACTTGTACCATGTAGTGTTCTCATGAGTGGATCGAATCCAGATACCATGTTCTAAACATGTATCTATGATCTCTGATTGACACTCTTGTCTTTATGATCCGTAAGACAGAACTCAACTTATCAGAGAGAGCATACTAGTCTTAATTCATTTGTTATTCCCATAACAATAACTGACTAGAAATTCCAAGTTCGATGAAGGAGGTAATGGTCCCATTGATTGATATTTTTGGATAGTTATGATGCATGCCCTTCGCTTATATGTAGCTTTTCTATTTCTTCTTTCGAGTCATCGATACCAGATTTTACCCCCTGAACCAAGGGATCGTCGAGTTTGAATGAGGAAACCTCTGACCTTTAGCAATTTGATCCCACTTTTAGGGTTAAAACCAGGTTTAGGTTCCCCGTCCAGGTTGACTATCGCTTTATGATAGAAAAGAGACTCAACTTGACTTGCCACAATCATAATCCTTAAAAGATGTGATGTGGCACGCCAAGGTGTCCCTATCTTATCACTAACGATCGATGACAGGAAGGCATCTAGTTAGGCACCACAGGCTTAAATAGTAAGGAGTTGCCACCCAATAGATCATTGGGAAAGAAAGGTGTTCCGACCTTATGAGGCCAAAAACCTAGAGAGGGTTCGGAATTCCATTCTTATTTTTACCTTTGATAAATGTGACATAACGAATTTTAGATTAATTATGTTATCCCTTTTCTTTCGTGCAAGATTAGATCAAATATAGAAATTAAAGGCGCATCTAATCATGTAAGAAAGTAGTAAATCATGACATAAAATAAAGCGATAAAGACATCTATAATCGAGCAGTTCATTATGATCCTTTAAGATGAAGATTTTGATCATCGCATATGGATTATTGAAGAAGCGTTTCATTACGAGATCTTGAAGACAGGGACTTGGTAGCCTAAGTTTTATTTATGAAACGTCTCGTGTTATTTAATTATATACAAAATCATTTACATTATTAAAAGTTGATTTTTTACATGTGAATTTCCTAGATAAAATGTAGACATTAGTTTGACTTTATTAATGAAACACCCCGATTAATTACTATAAATATTTTTAGTGACATTTTTCATTTGCGGTCGAAAAAGTATTTTTAACAATAAAATGAAGGGATCGGAGACTTACCTATAACTCTCATCCGGTTGTATCCACAAAAGGGTTTATTCCACAGGAGCAATAATAATAATAACAACAATGACGGAAAAAAGGAAAAAAATGATAATGATAATAAAAATGAAAAGAGGACATACATAAAACTGATTTGAACTAAGAAATGTGAAAAAGATAAAAGAATAAGGATTTGGCACACATAAAAAATGATTTTAAAAGAAATGGACAAAACAAAAACTAAAATAGATGACCTATTAATTTTTATCACACAGCAATATGCCCCTTTTAAAGGGTTTCACAACCTAAATCTAACAAAGATTAATATATAATAAAACTAACAAATGAAAAGAATGACAAAATTTATTGTAATTATGAAAATACTGAGAAAGGCCTTTTGTATTACTTTCAATTTACTTACTCGATTAAACTATCGAATGTTGGATTTGTGGACCCTTTATAATATTGAAATAGTTGAAGAAGTGAGAGATAAAAGCCAAAAATCCACTTTTGGCTTAGAAAACTTTTAAAGCTATTTGGAAGTTTCTAAGATTTTCTTTAAAAGCGATGTTGACCTTTTTTCAAATCTCAAAACTCAGCCAACCAACCCTTGAGAAGGAATCGGAGAAAACTTATAAAGGGTGGAGTGTATAGTTGTACTATGGGTATGCATGACTGTACACTCAGGTGGTGCCCCCTACTTGCCTCATAGGGAAGTCCACCACCATTTGAGTGTACGGCCGTACCATGGGGATGGACAGCTATACACTCTAAAGGGAGGTCAACTTGCCTGAAAAGGTAAGACTCCTTAAAGTTTACGGCTGTATACCTCTTTATGCAAGGTCGTCCATTCTAAAAAAGGCAAAAATCCTACCTTACAGGCCAAACGATAAATATTCTTCAAATGTACGAGTGTGTACGCCATAAATGCACGATGTGCAAAACTCTTAAACATACATAACTCAATTTCAAGTTCCTGACTAAGATTATATTTCATCGCTTGCCCCTCTTGAGCCAATCAACTACACATAACAAGCTTGGAAATGTTTAAAAAGGCTTTTTAGAAAATAATTTCAATACCACGAAGAGTTCTTCATCCTCGATTCACTATTTCTAAATGAGTAGTTTTCCTTATTAGGTAACCCTAACAAATGCCACCTTAGGATCCAGTGCTTATAGTTGCCTCCAACTTTGGGGAGGCTAATGCATGTATGAGTCTAGATGAGTCAAAGTTCAGAGTAGGAAAGAGATACTTACCTGAGGAGGCAATATTCGTGCTTGCTTTTTAAGAAGTCTTGGTTGGTCAACAACGCCAGCTTATGGCATATCCCTTGGTTCAGAGGCAATTCCACTTCTGCGGCTATGCCCTGACTAGAAGGCGATCCCATTATGTGGCTATACCTTGAAGGTGATCCCACTATGTGCCTATACCTTGAGGCAATCTCACTCTGTAGTTATACCTTGAGGCGATCCCGCTATTTGGCTATACCTTAAGGCGATATCGCTATTTGGCTATACCTTGAGGCCATTCCACTCGGTAGCTATACCTTAAGGCGACCTCACTACATGGCTATACCTTGAAGACGATCCCACTATGTAGCTATACCTTGAGGCGATCCTACTCTGTGGCTATACCTTGAGGCGATCCCACTATATGGCTATACCTTGAGGTGATCCCACTCTGTGATTATACCTTAAGGCGATCCCACTATGTGGTTATACCTTGATTTGCAAAAATTTTGCGAGAATGTTGGGGTGTCTTGGATCTAAAGTTAACTCGCATGACCACTTACCCCATGCAACGGAAGGAGTGCTATTGTAGGCGACACTCATGAGGGTGCACTGGTCGATGATATGTAGGTAATTGAATTTAGCTTGTCTTGCATTTGCAGTATTGAAAAGGTTAGATCGAAATTTGTTGCCCCTAGTCTCATCCATTAAGACACTTATTTATGTTCATTTTTCTTGTACATATTTTTCTTCTATATTATTATCATGCTTATGTATACTCTCTTTTGGTAGTATGATATGCAAATTTTATTAAGTACAGTACTTGTCTAGTATTATAGCATGTATCTCATTAATAATCAATTACTTTATCTTGTAATGTGAATTAATTACGAAGCATACTTAACCTCTTAATATTAAATGACATCGGATTATGGTACAAGGCATCTTATATGCTAGCAACAACTAATGTCTATCACAACAAATAAATGATAATTTTAAGCAAGTTCAGAATGACAATCCTGGCAAATTTTAATGCAAATATCCAACTGTAAAAGAAAACAAATATACATAATGCAATGAAAAAATAAACAACATGAGTATCCATAATAACAGTCCTAATCTGCAAATGTGTGTGAAAATTTTGGTATAAGAATGTATCCATATAGAAAATCATAATCTCCCTGAAGCCTCGGGAACTCAATGCAGGCCATAATCTGTGGGGTCCTCTGATGGAGAACGGGATCGGGAACAGTGCTTGTAAAATGGTAGTCCACATCTCATTGAGGTACCCTACGAGGTAGTCCATATCTCCTCGAATGCTAGCCAAATTTTTCGTATGCTCAGCGATGCGACTTGCAACCGTCCCATTTATACTGGTTACATGAGCCTTGAGGTCAGTGACCATTTTATCGATATTTTTCTTAATCTCATCTCTGGCTCTTTTAACAATCTCCTTATCGGTCAGGAAGGCAGTCTCTAATACTGTGAGGCAATCTGTAGCCTTCTGTACACTCTTATCCACATTCTGGACCCTCATTTGTGTCTTGGTCAAATTGGCTATAAACCGTTGTTGCAAAGCATCAAAATCATTAAATCTCTTCATGTAGGCCTCATTCTGCTTACCCTGCTCCTGGTGTACCGCTTGTATATCTGTTGCCATAGTAGTCTGAGTCATAGTCAAATCCTAGATACCCTGTAGAATAACATTCCATGGGATGGCCTGCTGATGTGGAGGGGGTGTTGAAGATGAAGAAGCACCATGGTGACCATAAACTCTAGGAGGTAGATCCTGATAGAAGGTAGGGAAGTCCTGTGGAGATGTGGAGGCATAACTAGCTCATGGCGGGCCTCATTTACAAAATAGTTAGTGAAAGGGATCTCCTCTTCCTCCCTAAGTCTTGGCTCTAAGACATCCTTCATCTGCTGATCATTATCTGGCATCTATTGAGGTTGTGGCGATTGTTGTCCATGACCATGCCTCATCCTATTTGGGTGAAGAGCGACATCCATCTCCTCAAGGGTCATTAACCTTAATTCCATCTGGAGCAGCATCCTCCTCCTTAGCCATGCGCATATCATACGCGATTTCTTTGTCCAAATATATACCCTCTCTAGTAGATGGCTCCATTGATGCCTCTGACATACCCTCTGCTAAAAGTAACCTGGTGACTAACCCCCTGATAGATGTGGCATCACCTGGATGGTGCTGGGTAGTACATATATGCTCTAAAATAGCATGGCTCAAGTCTATCTGCCTATATACCACCATGACCTATAGGCTGTATATTTATGCCATCACAAGAGAACCAGGGCTGCCTGGCCTACCCAAGTATGAGCAAGAAAGGACCCTGTGCAAGTAGTGCATCAACTGTGATCTCCTGAGAGTAATATTCTAGGTTCATTTATAGTTTTCTCTCTCTACCATTGATTCACTCAATTGTAAGATATTTGGATGTTAAATTGACCTATTCTGACTATGAAAACTAAATAACATGCTTATCCTATTAAAATATGGTTATTCGATGATGAGGAAATATTGTATTACTAACAACAGGTTTGGATTTTGAAGCTACGACCATGGATTTGTCACTTTATCTTAAATATTTTCATGGTTCTCTAAAAAACTTTCAAATATTTTCAGGTGTTTTAGCAAAATGGGCGAAAAATCCTATTTTTGGACAGACAGTGGTGACAAACAGCCGTTTGTCAGCTGAGGGACAGCCATTTATGGGCTATGACCTCTAGGATAATGTAAAATAGGGGCATTTTGGGAAATATGAGGTCTAGTGATGAGGGACGGCTGTCCCTCACTCACAGATGCCCGTCCTTGAGTCAAAACCTAGTTTTTCCCTCGTTTTCCTGGAATTTCAAAGGATAAAGATTTTTAGATAGATATTAGGTCTAGATTTTAGGGATTTTGATCTCCTAATCTGGCGATTTTTGAGCCAGAATCAAACTAAAACTCTATCTTAGATATAAAAACAAAAGGATTAAGGTTTTCAAAAGGGGGGCGGGGGGAATCATTACTCTTTGAAAAAAGAAGCCATTAGAGAAAGAAAAAAAATCAATTTCTTTTCTCTTTCTAAAAGGTTTATGCCTTTTTGCAATCTTTAATTCACAAAACACAAATAAATTTTGTACTTTTTTTAAGAGTCAAGGAACATGATTCGAAGCAGAGATCTAGACTTTAAAAATCATAGAGTCAGAATATCTCCTGAGAGTAATATTCTGGGCTTATTTATAGTTTTCTCTCTCTACCATTCATTCACTCAATTGTAAGATATTTGGATGTTAAATTGACTTATTTTGACCGTAAAAACTGGATAACATGCTTATCCTGTTAAAATATGGTTCGTTTTTTGTTTACATGACATATTAGAGGCATGGTGATCAACTAAGAGATTCCTCCATTGTTGTTTTGAAGTTTTTCCTTTTTAACATGTAATATGATAGTTTTTCCTTTTTATCATGTAATGTGATGTACTTCCTCAATTTTAATTCAATCTAATACAAGTTTTAGTGTTTTGACATGTTTTAGCATGACTTAGTGACTAATTATTGTATATTTGGGACTAAAATATCTACTTGTATAATTTGTTACATTTTTCTTCCATTCTATAATTTCTTCTCTTTTCTGTAAGTGAGGGATGAAAAGAAAGTATGAGGGATGGCTGTCCCTCACTTGAAGGATGGGATGTCCTTCTGCCTCTTTCTTGGCCGTCCCTCGCCTCCTTTCTGGTTGTCCTTCGCTTCCTTTTGGCCATCCCTGGGGTTTTTTAGGATCTTTTTATGTATCTTAGGTCTTTTTATGCCTCTCTTTTAGTATTTGTTTTATGTATTATTTATGTAATGTTTGATGTATTTTTTGCTACTGTACGCATAATATTATACCCGTGATCAATTTGTTTGTAGGTATAAATTGTATAGATATTTTACCATCGATGCTAATTAATTTGTGTGGTTTTTTTGAGAAATTTATTTATTTTACGTGGATTGGTTGGGAGTTTAAGCCCGGAGTGCCTTGGAGAGTCTTCCCTGGCGGTTCCATTTCTATCCCTTCGTTTTTATTTTATTTTGCTTTATTCATTTATACTTTATTTATTTGGTCATTTTGTTTTGGTTATTTCTTTGTATTTTATTGTTTATTTGAATGTATTATTTTTGGGGATATAATAGGTAGTAATAAATGATTTTTACACGTAAAATGATAAAATTTCACTTAAATCATTTTTACTAATTAATTAAATTTTCTTTAACAAATATGGACCAATATCCAGTTTTTTTAGCCCAAATTCATATAAAAAAATAAAGCCTCTTTGTAAATGTGCATAAGAAAACCAACATTCCCAAATCAATTAACGGCTCATTTTATGTATGATATTTATCCGTCTTTCCTTTGAATATTATTTGGGATGATTTACTTATATAATAACTTAAATAAGACTTTATTTATTTACTGCTTTTTATTTGATGGGGATGCTTACTTATATTTTATCGCAAATGTATCGTGTGAGAGATGAGAGTGGAGTAATACTTACAACCCAATTATAAAATAACAAGTAATCAAGGTGCCTAATAAAAGTGATGTCTTGAACACTAACCTCTGTTTAGGCATCAAAAGGCAAAAAATCATTTCCTAATGTTCTGTTGGGTGGCAACTCCATGAAACCTACCTTTTTAGGTCCATTAGTAGATGCCTTCATAGGTTGACTACCACCAATAATTTGGGTTTAATCCTTGGTTATTACGAAGTGGCCAATTTATGATTAATGGCAAGCCTCTTTCAGTCTCGACCCTAAAAGCGGGCCTCTGAGAGCAAATCCGAAAATGAGTGAAGGCTCCGGCACACGCCATAGTGGCAACTTCACTGGAAACTAAAGAAACCTTACTCCGAAAAGCATTTTGGTTAAGTTATTTATAATTGGATTTTATTAATTAATTCTCTCTCTTTTCTAAAAATGCATTTCTTGTATACATTTTAGAGTTTTAGAATTAAGTTAGGCATTCCTTTTTAGTCTCGGTGCTATTCTGAAGATGCCTTACATTCACTCAGTGTGGGGAGGTGTCAAGGAGATCTACCAGCCCAGGTCTAGTACCAAATGGCATATAAAATGGTGACCTATTGATCATTATGCTTGTGATGAGCTAGACCTATTGGCAAGGACCATGCTTAGATAGCCCTAAAGTTCATGTAATGACAATAGCAACTTTTCTTAGGTTGTATAACCATAACAAACTTCTGCTTGCTATGTGGAATTGACTAAACTCAAAGAAATTGGGAGGGTATCAGTCAAAGGCTGCCATACCTCGATAGGCCCAACCTAGTTTGTATGAGTTAGTAAAAATACATAATGATCAAAACTCATATGCCTGCACTTTTAATTAGAGAGGTTATGCTGTCGGTTTGCTACTGTGTGCCATGCGCGTCCATTGGGTACCCTGCTAACCCATGGGTTAAGCCCACCTAGGAAAGAGACTACACGACCTGCTATAATGACATGAATGACCTCGGCATGAGTCTTCTTGCTTGAACTAGCTCCCTCTTTATCTTATTACCTATGTAACGTCCCTGGATCCGCCGCTAGTACGATATTGTTCGCTTTGCCACCTGTCACTCCACATGTCTACTTTGGAGATCATGCCGGAGCTAGGTGACTCACGGTTTTGCTTTTGGGGTACCCCCAAAATGTGTCATACTAGGCAGAGGTATCCACATCCTTATATGGCATGCTTCGTTCTCCACTCTAACCTATGTGGGATCTCACAATCCACCCCCCTTAGGGCCCAGCATCCTCACTGGCACACCAGTCCGGCACCAACTCTGATACCAATTATGTCCCCGGATTTGCCGCTAGTACAATATTGTCCGCTTTGCCACCTGTCACTCCACATGTCTGCTTTAGAGACCATGCTAGAGCTAGCTGACTCATGATTTTGCTTTTGGGGTACTCCCAAAATGCATCATACTAGGAAGAGGTATCCACATCCTTATATGGCATGCTTCATTCTCCACTCCAACCAATGTGGGATCTCACAACCTAGGTGTTAGAGATCAATTGTGAATGTCATTATTTTGTCACTTTTGACGAATTGGGATAGACTCCCTTTCTGAACTAGATACTAAATCTCCCTTTTGAGTTGATTACAATCATCATTTTTATGCCTTTTATCCCTGTGATATATGTAATACAAGCTCTAGTATTGGTTGGGATCTTCTCTTATAGTTTTGGGCCAATTGACTTATCTCTTTTGCTTCATCCGGGAGAGGATTTGGGATCTTAAAGTATTCAAAGGAGTGAACCAATCTTCATTCCAACCTCCAGAGTATTGAGCGAATACCATAAAGGTTTGGTTAGAGCTGTCAGACCTTTTAATGATTCAATAATCATTCTGCCAAGTATTGCCCTTATCTTATTCCATTGCTTGAGAATTCTTTGTCCTTGTCTCTATCTCTATGTTGAGAAGAGTTGTATTAAAGTCAATAAGTTTCCTCTATCCTAATATACTTGTGAGCCTAGGACATGACCATAGTAAAGTCATTAGCTGGTTGTTTACTCACCAAATTACTATAGTCTTGGCACCTCGTATTCTATCACAGGGCATTAATCATGACTTCTAGATTGACATTTTGAATTTCTATTGCAATAACATTAAATCATTCAACATAAGTGCATAAGGGTTTGCCCTTCTCTTACTGAACTAGGTACAGGTCAACGGAGACCTTGGTAAGCCAAATTGTTGTTATAAACTTTTTAACAAACATGTCACCAAATTGCTCAAATTTTTCCACTGAGTGTTAGGGTAAATTCCTAAACCATTTCTAGGCAAATCTAGTAAGAGTCTTGGGAAATATCTTACACAAGGCAGCATCCTTAGTGGGATAAACTAACATAGTATGGTGAAACTAGTTTAAGTAAGCTCAGAATTGATGTTGTCATTATATCTTGGCAAAGTTAGCAATCGAATTTTAGGAAAAGGGATAACTAGTATATCCCTAGGTAAAGGTGACTAAAAAGTACCTTAGTGCTGTAAGGTGTTCCTATTCTAGGATTTCTTAATTCTCTTTTTAAAGAATTTTTCAAACCACTCAGCATTTAAGGTGATAGTTGAACCTAGCGCTAAAGGTGCAATGAAAGGCAGCCAAAGTGGTAAGGCTTCTTATTAGGAAGGTTTAAGAACCTAATTGACACCATAGAGATCATATTTGGTTGATGTAATGGAGAGAGAGAGAGATAGGTGTTGGCAATTATGCTTAAATTGGCATGACGGATAAGGCTGTGAGAAAAGTCTGAGCCAATTGTAGAGTGAAACTAGGTATAAGTGGAATGGGTACAATAATAGAGTCCGCTGAGGATGGAATGGTAGTTGAAGGAAAAGTAGGGCCCAAAGGAAAAAATGGCTGAGTTGATGAAGGCAAAGGTGGGTTCTTTTAGGCTAGTTTTCTGGTGGACTAGGTGTGACATTTAAATCCAAGAAAAGATCCATTATAAAAGATAAATCTACGCTCATCGTATAAAATGATGATAGCTCAAAAATATAGGTTGTTGATTGGGTTGGATCTTGGAGGAAATACCTACAACTTGGCTATCTAAAAGTGGAAAACAACCTAAAAAGAAAGCAAAATTGGTGGTAGTTCCAATGAGAAACACTCCTACGATCAAGTTAGGAAGTGTTTGGGAGGAAATAAGATGAAAGGTGTAAAAGAATCAAGAAGAATACCATATATGAATTAGTTGACTATTTATAGAGTTAAGTAATAGTGTTTGAATATGCTTGTAATTCAAAGTATAGATAGAGTCCTTTATCAAGTCAAATTAGGTTTAAGTGATTAGATGAAGATAAAATCAGATAAGGATTGAATCATCTTATCTTATCGGTATAGATTTTGAGTTATTAAAGGATTGTGATGTTCGATTCCAAACTCTATGTTTGAACTTGAGCTGTGTAATTAGGCTCAGGTATGACTCATCTGTCCGAATCTAGACTGGGTGGTTCAACCCGATTATTCAGATTGTTTATAGGGTTTTAGTTATCAGATAATTTCAATATTTATTTACTAAAAATATGTATTATAAATATATTTTAAAAAGTCATGTCACAATATTTACAAAATACAAAAATATTAAAAAATTTAAGTGTAAAAATTAAAATATAATATATGAAATGTATATTGATCAGTTAACCATTAATTATCGGTTTCTAAAACTTAAAACTGTAATTCTAAATTATCAATTTAATTAATATAAAATAAATTCAATTTTGGATTTATTTTTCAATTAATCGAAATTTCAATTTTTTTACCCTTAATAAAAAGTAACCTTAAACCCTACTATTTTTTAGAAGAGTCCTACAATGGCTTGTGTATACAATATGCACTGATCCATATGTTTAGATCAAAAATAAAATAAAATTATTTCCATCAATTGTTATTACTATTTTTTTATATTTTTCAGTGGTGTAAATATGAGCATTTGTGGGTTCTTTTACCAATTAAACTAGATTAAAATAACTAAAAATTTAACATTTAAAATTTGAGAACTAAAATTGAAATGGAAAAATCAAAATTTTTTATATGGTTTAGTTTTTTTGGTTTGATTTTTTTTATATATTTGGCTTATTTATAAAGATTTAATTCCATTATAATTATAAACTAACTTAATAAATAAAGAAGCATAATTTAAAAACTTAAATAGATCCTAATATTAACAACATAATTGTATACAATTTAAATTTTATAATAAAAAATAACAATTTATTGAGAAAAAAATAAAAGACAGCCGATTAACCTGAATATAATTTTATTCAATTAAAATTATATAACAAAAATAAGGCCAAATAGATAATTGGCACCCAACTTGGCATTAAATTTCATTTAGACACCTGAACTACCATATTGACCAATTAAACACCTCAAATCTCACTGGGACCAATTTTTAAGTCATTATTTGTCAAATTATATTTTTCAGGCTTTGCGTGTAGCCCAAATGTGCTGATGTGGCATTATGTCCAATTAGACGGTTCCACGTGTCAATAACGCAGAAGTGGGAAAGAGTTAATCAAGAATCGGTTACCTAAGGTAAAAATGGGGATTGAGGAACAAAAAAATTGGAAAAAAGCCCTAGGATTTTTTATTAAGCCATAGAAATTGCGATTAAGTGCCCTTGCGATTAATCGATTCTCGATTCTTACTCTTGAAATTCGCATTAATGATTATAATCGAAATTGAGACTAAAGCATTTGAAGAAGGCGAGTACGCGATACTTATTAAGATTTGCAAGATTTGAGATTCCTCACTGCGATAATTATGTGTTTTTTCAAATTGGAGAATATAGAGACCCGATTCGAGGAGACAACAGAAAAGAGAAAGGTATGCTTTTTTTACTTCCACTAAGTTGTCTTTTTTTAATGGTATTTTTGAGCTTTCAGTGCAGAAATTAAGGTATTTTTATAGTGTAAAAGATTTTTCTGTAAATAGTTCTACTTTACTCTTTTTTAAGCTGATAGTAACGTGAATTGGGGATAACTTAGGGTTACAAAATTAGAGTATATATTGATTTACAATGCTCTTTTCTTTGGCAGTAAATGGATAATTGAATAATACCGTGTTATTTTTCACCATGGGGGGGGGGAGGGAAAGGGAAAATTATAAATAAAAGGATAACTAAGTAGGTAGGCGAAGATAAAGAGAAACCATAGTTTATTAACAAAGACCATTTTTTCTTAGTTGAGTTGGCCTGGCATTCGAGCGAAATATGGTATGTGGAGGTTGTTGGATTCTGTTACTTAGACCCAATTACAAAAAGTTTAAAATGCAACAAAATGACTTTGAGCTTTTGGACTTAGTTAAAAACCTGATGCATAGAGTTGAGTTGGATATTTATATCCAACATGTGGTTTAAGACCCAATAATAAATGATGCAGTTATCTTATCCATTGAATATAATAAAGAAAGTGGGGTTGGTTATAAGGTTTTTACTTCTATTGTTGATAATATAACTAGTGTGCATGAAGAGCCTAGTGTGGCAGTAAATGCTATAGAACTAACTTTTTCAGTAGCAGAGGAAGAACCACCAGAGTTTGAATTTATAGAAGTTAGAAAACATAAGGTTGAAGAAGTAAAGGCAAAAGAGATGATGGTGATGTTGAAGAAGAGATTGGAGATAATGGTGATGAAGGAGAATCGGATGTAGAAACTATTCCAGAAGAAGATGACTGTGATGCAGATGAAAAATTAAGGGCATTTGGAGATGTTATTAGGGCAGAAAGGAGAGAAAAGGCAGAAGGTAACTCTACTCAAGAAGTTTCTTCAAGATAGGTTGGTATAAATAGGGGTTTTGAGGACATAAAAAATAGGAGAACAGATAGATATGCTGGTAGGCTAGAAGGTGATAAAGTTTATTTAGACATCTCTGATCCTGAAAGTGAAGACAGTGGGGTTGAGCAAGATTAAAAAGCTGTAAATAGTGTAGATCTACCTGTAAGGAGAAAGAGCAAAAAAGTCAGATATAATCCAACTTGTCAGGTACCTATTTTTGAACTGCATATGATATTTGAAAATGTTGTACAATTTAGAAAAACTGTGGTTGATTATGCATATAAAAATGGAGTCCAACTTAAATTAAGACTAAATGAGAGATATAGGGTTGGAGTGAAATGTATTGGAAAGAATTGTAAGTGGGAGCTTTATGCTAGTATTGAAAGGAAATTTGGAGATTTTAAGTTAAAAAATATCAACTAATACATTAGTGTTGTAAAAAGAACAATAACAAGCTTTGTAATTCAAAGTGGATAGCAAGGAAATTTGAGGAGAGAATTCTGTCATAAGTGTTGATAATTGAGAAGTATGGGATGTATGTATGTAGAAATTTATGTTGTAGGGCAACAATGATGGTTATAGGTCAGTTTATAAGGGATTGGAAGATGGAGTTTTCAAGGTTGGTTAATTACGCAAACATGATAAGACAGACTAACCCCGATTCATCATGTTGGATACAGACTGATAAAGAAACTAAACCAGGGAATCAGTTGTTTGTGTATTTCTATGTGTGTTTTGATGCTTTAAAGAGAGGTTTGAAAGAAGGGTGAAGGAGAATCATAGGATTTGATGGATGTTTTTGAAAAGTGTTTGCAATGGTGAACTTTTAGTTGTTGTTGGAAAGAATGGTAACTAGCAGATGTACCCCTTGGCTTAGGCTATAGTTGATCAAGAAACAAAGAATTCTTAGAGCTGGTTCATCAATTATCTTATAGAAGATCTTGAGTTTGGAAATGGCAAATGATTGACTGTTATGTCGGACATGCAGAAGGTATTACTAGAGGTGGATGAATCATTAGCCAAAAAATAAAAGAGGTTGGTCATAGTTGCTTTATTGATGGACGCACTGGCTAAACAATTTATAATGTAACAATCTCAGATCTAATGTTTTTTTTTATTTTAAGTGATTATGAATATAATGTCTATCTCATATGTGTTATGTAAATTACAGCCTAGTAAGCAATTTGAAAAAGTCATCAAGCATGGGACACAAGTGAAAAGTGCTTCTAGAACTAACATTGATCTTGGATTTAACCCTAACATTGTTCCAAGGTGGAGAGCCAGACAATCAATAACTTCAACTCAATTGCAAAAACAAAGGATAAATGTAATAAATCAAAGGAATATGGCTTTTACTATTGTTGGTTCAAGAGTTCCTGTTAACTTCAACTCACAACCAAGTCAATCTAATGCTTAAACATCTATGAGGTAGCCAAGTACCTAGTAGAATTTTTGAACCCAGATGTTGTGGATGTTGTTGGTTCTGTTAGTTTATGAATGTGGTTATTTAGGAACAATTAAGCTATTTAGCTTATGTTTTGGACGTGTTTAGCTATGAAGCTTATTGTTTGTAATCATGTTAAACTCAGTAGCTTCTATTTTGGAGAAACAAACGCTTTATGTATTTTGGGAAGATTGCCCATTGCATCTTACTGGATTATGGATAGGTTATTGAATTTAAGAATCTCACATTTTAAATTCAATATTGCAAGTTTTAAGAATACTATTTTTTTTAACTTAGGAAGATTATTTAATTTTCTCTTACTGATAATAGTTTGATATTTTTCAGGTTTCAGTGCACATAATTTGCATTCTAGATAAATATTGCCACAGGTGTTAAAAGAATACATTCATTATTTTATTAATATAAAAAGCCACCACAAATTGTCATAAAAAAATTAACATTTCCTTATTAATCTCAAACCACAACACTTCACTGTACTGAATTAACAACCCTAGATACATAACCCAAAACAAAAAATATCAAACAAAAACAAATTCCACGAAAAGAGAAACCACATCTGGATGGTGCATGCCTCTTTCGTTTCCAATCCTTCTCTTTATCTTCACATTCTTTTACTTTCTTCAGTAGACCCCAAATCACTCGTGTTGCCTGCTCATCAAATTCAGGATCCAACCAAGCAAAATACTCACATCCACCAGTCTCTTAAAATCCATTAATCCCAACAATTAAAATATCAAAATTAAAAAAATTTTACACTAAGCAATGTCGATAAAATACAAACGAGAAGAAAGCAAAATACTTTTCCTAATCTGCAGCCATAAAATCTTTTTTCAGCGTTTGCTCTAGTCCACACTACTCATAAAGGTGCAACAACTCCACATCCACACAATAATACTTGGTTCATTGCGCTCTTGTCGCAGCTACGATGAGAAGGAAGAAAACTTTCATTTACAATCACTTACAGATGAGAGGACGAGAAAGAGGAAAATTTCTACAATAAATGTTCTGTTTTTAAGAGAGAGAAAATGGTAATGGAAGAATGAAGGAGATGACATGTTTAAGGCTGGTTAAGTTACCGTTGCTCGCTTCTCTTTTTCTATCCCCTAACGTGTTGTATTGTGCGTAAAATTTACGCACTCTGTCATATCAACATTAAGAGCTTAAAAATCGATCACAGTGAGATTTGAGGTGCTTAATTGGTTAATATGGTAGTTCAGGTGTCCAAATGAAATTTGGTGCCAAATTATGTATTTATCCTAAAAATAAATTTAAACTAATGATGTCATATTTAAAAAAAATATATATATATAAAACCATTAATATGGACATAAAACTAGATTTTTTGGACTGTGTAGTATAAATTAATTTTATTTTTTATAAATTCAATGCACTCAATTTGATTTTTTTTTTAGTTTTTGCACTCAAATTCCTTAAAATTGATAATAAAAAAACAAATTAAATTTGCCAAAAAATTTTGTAATTATTTGCTATAAAATAAATGCATCCCTTGGGGGACATCCCATAAAATTATTTGTTTATAAACGGCGTAACCGGTACAGCGGTTGATGTCGAACGAAAGAGTGCCCAACATTGTGAATAATGAAATTTGTAGGGGCAAATTAGCAAAAAAGAAAAATGGCATCACGGAATCTTGTAATCCTACGGATGAAATGTAGATATTATCGTACAAAAAAGAAGAAAAGATAAAAAGAACGAATCCTGACCATTCACTAAGGGAATGCGGGTCCCAAACAACCCTGACGAGACTTGACATAAATCACTGCTTACCTTTATATTGATCGCTGTCAGATTGTACGGTGGAGAAACGGCATACGCAATAACTTTCCTTTGTGGCAGATATGTAATTTTAACAAATTGAAAGTGAAAATGTGGTACAAATATAAAGTGGATATTAGTCATATTACGTCACTATCCGCCCTTTTTTTTTCTTTTTCTTTTTAAATTAATTTCATTATTATAATTATTTTTTACAATACATCTTTAAAAACAGCCATGATACAATCCAACATTAACCCATCAGAAAAATAGTTTTTAAATAAAATTAAGAAAGTTATTAGCTTTTTAATTATTTTCATTGTAAGTAAATTGTTTTATATTAATTAAGGTAGGCATGAATTGGTTACTGAATTAAAAATTTCAAATTTCATTTTTAATTATTTAAACGGTAGATAATTCCTTTGTTCCATTAACTAAAATAGGCATAAATTGGTTATCTGATTAAAATTTTCAAGTTCCTCCGTTATAAGTTTTATAAAAATTATTAATCTATTAATATGTTATTTTCTTAATTTAAAATAAAATTTTGCTAATAATTATTTTTTTCAAAAATAATTCAAGAATTATATAAAAGACATGTGCACAAAATATTCATACCAAAACAATAAAGTTACTAAAAAAATTATAATAAATTTCTTCGGTGAAAGTAATTCATAATAATAATAATAATAATGTACGAGAATTCCATCAGAACACTTCATCTCTTAATTGTAGAAATATATTAAGTCACCTTTCACACAAAACTAACGGCAACATCAATAAAAATAAAATAAAAAAAATCTCCAATTCGAATTTTTGCTCTCTTCCCTAATAATAATAATAATAATAATAATAATAATAAATTTCTACATGAAAAGTTAATAATAATAATAATAATAATAATAATTTCTACATGAGAAATTTACAACTTTAAAGACCAACCATATACAGATAACACAAGCAACATTTGAGTCTCCACACGAAATAAATATGAAATTATTAATCTCAAATGTTAATTTATTAAATGATATTGCAGAGAATATCTAAAGAGAGTAAAAAGTTGGAAGAGTAGGGAATTTGAGTGGATTAGCCTGTTGAATAAGGCCTGCAAAAAAGAGTCTCAATCGGACTATATAAGTATTTTGATATTTAAGTTAGTAAACTCTTAGAGAGGGAAATTGTAGAGTGAGAAGGTCTCAAATGACATTATTTGGAGTTTCAAGCGTTGAGCCATTTATAGTAGGTGATGGACGATATGTACTTTAGGTACTCAAGTGTATAGAATGGTAAACTAGCACAATTGGTGGTTGACTATGACAGGAAGGAGGCATGTGAAAGAAAACGTGACGGGATGAGGTGCTATAAGAGGTATCAGTTGACTGGATCGAACTTGTCTTTTCAATCCGATCGGATTTGCTTTCCTATGCAATTCGGCTTGGTTGACCATAAGCTTGTCCACTGGCCTTTTGGGCCTTAGGCCTTGGAGTATCGTGGGCCTTGTGGTAATGAGCATTATCACTTGTCCCTCCCCCCCTAAGGATTTGATCAGCTGAAGATGGCAATTAAGTTTTGGCGGCTAGGCATTGAGGTTTTAATTTGAATATTGAAAGGTGTCTTTACATGTGCCCGATGAGACAACTGACATGTCATTAATGGTGGCACTTTGCCAACTATGTCATCAATGATGACTCTTAGATTTACGTGTCTATTATTTGGATGGCCAATCGTCAGCTTACACGTGGCATCTATTAATAGGACGTTCTCATTCAATGCACTTGTCTTACTAAGGAAGGCACTTCTTTCCTTATAAATAGGTGAAAAAACTTCATTTTCCCACTTTTTGCAAAAATCTCAAGTTTTCTTCCTTTTTGTCTTTTTAATTTTGAAATTTTGGGGAATTTCTTTGAGGTCCTTCAAGTTCCAGCACACCTTTCCTATCAAATTCCTACCAAAAATCATCAAGTAAGCTCTTTTTATTTCTATAAATTCCTCTTTTACTTCAATCTTTGATTCATCATCACCATCATCATCATCATTGACTGGTGTCTAGCAAGTGTACTAGATCGGCTAGTAATATACGAAAATAAGATTAAAATCCTGAATATCGTACCCAAGGGAACATGGATTGCTAAGTGGAATATATATGTTTGAATTAAATTAATCTAATATTGTTTTCCAAGTTTTTGAGTTGAAAGCAAGAACTAAACTAAATTAACAGTAAAGCAAAACAAAAACTAGACTAACATAAATTTAACGCAGAGCAATAACCAAAACACTTCTGCCAAAGGAACTATCCACCTCAACTTTCATTACAATGACTCAAATCAAAAGTAACATAAGTGATTATGAAAAAAAACTAGATAAAGAAAGCCAGATATCCTAGTCCAGAATATCATTCTAAGTATTAAACCGTCTTGTTAGGAATAATTCAATACTTAGCATAAAAATTCAATTTTATACTCCTAGTTATTCATCAAATCCTTTCTCAAGTAACTTAAATCTAGTCTATTCTTAGTTTAAATTTTCTGAGTATTAATCCACTCTTACCAATACATAATTATATCTAAATTAGAAAATAATCATGCATCAACACTAATGAACTAATCTAAGAACATTTATATCATAGATCATACTTTAATCAATCATTAACTATTAATCAAATAAATTAATGATCAATCTTAATATAATGAAAGATAAGAAGTGGCTCAAGAACTAAGAAATAATCAAACTTACATTGAATTAAAGCACAAACTAAGTCATCACAATAAAAGTATGAGGGTTCAAGTTTTCCTCAACAAAAGTAAAGAAAACTACTTACCAAACATGATTAAAACGAAAGAAAAACTAAAATAAAGAGATACAATACTCATGAAGTCAAACTTGCTCTTGATGATTTGTCAAAATAACAGTAGAAAGCTTGAATTTTCAAGAGAATTGCAAACTAAAAAAACAAGAAAAATTAAGCTAAAAACTACTGTACAAAATTTAACTAAAGAAAACTAGGTTAAAACTAAAGAAAATTCGTTATTGTAATCACCCTAGGTCTAACTCCCTCCCAAGTTCTGGTGTTTTGTCTTACTTTTATAGTTGGATTCTCTGTCAAAGGAAGAAGTCTCTGTGCCTTGATACTTCCTAAATGAGAGAGAAATTGAGTTTTAATGAAATAGGAAATCTTTTATCGATAAAACACATCACAAACTCAAGAAAGTGGCTTTGATCACTTGGCTGAGTGATTGAATGCTGAGAAGAGTGCTTTACATGCTCGGTAGAGTTGTTCTTTACTAGAGTGAATATGTCTTGACCTTGGGTGAGTGATTGAATGCTGAGAAGAGTGCTTTACATGCTCGGTAGAGTTGTTCTTTACTAGAGTGAATATGTCTTGACCTTGGGTGAGTGATCAAAAACACTCAGGAAAGTGTCAAGGCAATCGGGAGAGTGCTAAAATCACTCAGCTGAGTGACTTTTTGCTGTCCTTCACGATCCAATTGCCAAATTTTTTAAAATTACAATTTTGCCCCTTAACTTCTCTTTTTTTCAATTTAACCTTTTTTCTCTTTAATTTAGCCCTGAAAAATATCAAAACTAATAATAAAACCTAAAAACACACAAATTAACTAATTAAACCTAAAATCAACTAAATAAATACTAAATTAACTAAATTAAACACGTAAAAACACATTAAAAACATAGTATGATTCATATTTATCAATCATCATCTAACCCATATTCTTGCATTTTGAGATCTGATACTTGGGGGTAGATCAAAAATTCCTTTTTCATACCTACGATTGTAAGAATAGCTTCTAGCAGTAGCAATCTAGTCGAAAATAGAGATACGTTAGATACTGAGTTTGTTAAGGGAGTATAAGGAAAAAGAGCTAATGAAAAAGCATTCAAAACTTTATACTTCTCAAGTGAGGGAGTTTTAAGAAAAATACGAGTTTTTTGATGAAGTAGTAACTCTTGCATGTCTCGTTTCTATGTTGGTCTTCAATGGTCTATTCGGGGAGAGCAAAAGCAAATGGTTCATTTGTCATTAGGATAGTTCGAACTGCGATTTATGACTTCTATTTCCTCTATTCAAGACTAGCATTCTCAGAGGTTATGAAGTGGCTCCCAACCAGGTTAATCTGACCAGGTGGAGGTTTATCACATGGTTTAGAATTATTTGCAGTGATTTGGGAATTGCTCAATACTTAAAGATTTTCTCTCATTTCTTTTATATATCTAGTCGGGAGGATGCATCAGAATACTAATTTACCAGTAAAAATAAAAGGAAGTTTTTATCTCTTCTTTCATCTTTTAAAGGGTTTAGAGAGAAGTATTTTCTGGTCGACAAGAAATGGGGCTTTGGAGTGAGCTTAAATCAATTGGCAAAGCTGATTAACTTGAGAGTTCTAGCCTTTGATCTGAAAATCTTCAAGATGGATATCAAAAAGCTAATGAAGTACATTAAGGATCATGAGAAGGATCTTATTAGCTCTAATTCCTTGTTAACTTCTCTAAATAAGCCGAGTGCCTTTAACACCGAATGTAAGAATGCATGCATTTTTATCCTTGCATTAGAGTTTTATTTTGTTTTGCAAAATTCTAAATTTTTTCCTTTATTTGTGCAGCTTTGATGGATACCAATTTTGCTAAACAAGTGGCTGAGAATGCCAAGAGGTCTATCTTGTCAAAGAAAAAAGTGAAAGAAGTCCACTTGTAGGGAAGACAATACCGCTCGACCAGTCAAGTTTTGCCATGCTCCTGCTCCTCTATTCTTCTTAAGGGATGAATCAGATGATGTGATAGATGTGGATCCTCCTCTAACAAACACTATCATTCTCCCTCCTTTTCCTATTGAAGCTATCATTTGGAGGCTATTTCTCCTCAAGCCTCTTCCAAATAAACTATTTCTGATGAGCCTTCAGCCACTGCAACTGCGATAGCCAAGGTCAAGTCTCTTACTTTAAAAGAGATACTTTGACAGGAGTTTGGAGAAGGGTGTTTAGCTCAGAATTCCTAAGTGCTAGATTTCATCAGTCCAGGCTTGATGATGGAAAAGAACCTAAGTGAAATAAGGCCTGTGACTTTGCCCGTTCGAGAGTTAGCCGGTATAAACTTTGAGGTTGTAAGGGTAAGCTTGACTTTTGTTAGAGAATACTTTGGTGAATGTTTTCTAATATTTTTATGTTCTGGTTAGATCATGTAGAGGGTTATGTGCCTTTATACTAAGAATATGGCTTGGAAAAGGTAGCTCACTAAAAGAACTAGCTCTGAATGAGAGTCAAAACAAACGTTAGAGGCTTCCATTAAGGAATATAAAAAGAAGTTCCAAGCTCTCTATTTAGAGTATTCATCTACAATTCAGGAGTTAACTGATTGGGTTAAGGAGTTATAAGGGAAAGTGAGCTCTTTAGAGTCCACTATTAAAGATCTTCGAGATAGGCATAACTACTTACACCAACTTCATCGGCAAGAAATGGCCAAGCAAAGGGACCAGCTAGTTGAGCAGGTTGGGCATGTTCAAGGTAACCTCATAAAAAAAATCGTATATGAATGTGAAAGGCACTACGATAATAAGGACTTCAGTTTCATTGAGAATCCCACTTCTCTTCCTGACCCTTTAGCTAATGAGGATGAAGAGGCCCTAAGCAAAAATGCTATTGAAGGCAAAAAGAATGTGAATATAGGAGATTAGTTTTTTTTTTTTTTGTAATCAAGGTTTTTTAATCAATGAAATTTACTTTATTTTCATTTGATCATCTAATTTTCCTCTTCTGTTTGAGCGAAATATAATTTGGGCAGTAATCTTTGAAGCATAATATCTTTGGACTTTGCATTTTTAAATTTATAAAACTTAGAACTTTTCAAGTTTGGTACTTCAGAGTTAAGTGCATGTTAATCTGATCAACATATGATTTCAACTTTAACCTAGGAAACTGAGATGGATGCTTATATGTAGCTTTGGTCGAGTTAACCGGAATCCGAAACCTAGAGTAAATCGTCAAAGTTAAAAAACACCATAATCTAATTGGAATCAAAAGCGTTATTTAACTTTGAGGGAAATGATTAAGATAAATACTCTTTAAACCTGTATATTCATTGACCACATTATTCGGAATACAAGTCCTTGCATTAATTTATCAAAGTTAATAAGCACTTTAATCTAATCAAAATCAGTAGCTAGCTATAGTTTTAACTTCAAAGAAATAGACAAGTAAATAAATGTAGAGTGCCAATCATGAAATTAGGACTAAGTTTGTCGATCGGAAGAATATGTATTAGGTATAATTAAAAATTACATCAAATGCTTGAAATAAAAGATTACATCACATATTTTAAGATCTAGGAAAGTCTGATCCATCTATAGCTCATAGTTTGTAAATGTTTTTACTTAGAACCTTGAAGATTTCATAAGCTCCTTCACAGTAAGGCATTAGCTTTCCTAGTCTAGCATTGCCTAAGCCTATGTCTACCCTCTTGAAAACCAAGTCACCAACATTAAAAGTTCTTGGCCTCAACTTGTTGTGGTACTTAGAAATTCTTTGCTTATAAGTAGTGATCTTCATATAAGCATCTTCATTCTTTTCTTTTCAACCAGGTTTAAGTCCTATTTTCTTTCTTCTTTGTTATTCTGATTGAACAAGAAAGTCAATCGGTAAGAAAGAATTTTGATTTCTATCGGTATTACTGTTTCTAATTTGTAAACCAAGAAGAATAGAGTTTAAAGTGTTCTAGCTTTATGCAAGGTCCTATAAGACCATAAGACACTTTGCAGTTTTTCTATCCAATTGCCTTTTGCTTCTCCCAATCTTTTCTTCAATCCCTTAAAAATCATCCTGTTCGAGACTTTAATCATAACATTGCTTTGTGGATGAGGTATTAAAGTAAATCTCATATTGGTTTTTAGATCAAAACAGAAATATCTGAAAGTTAAACTATCAAATTGTTTACCATTGTCTGCAATAAAGACTTTTGGCAATCCATACCTACAAATTATCTCTTTCTAAGCAAATTCTTTTTATCCTTTCAGCAGTAATTGTAGCCATTGGCTTGGCTTTAATTCATTTGGAGTAATCACCTACGACCACGACGAAGAATTCATTTGTCATTTTCCTTGTGGGAAAAGACCTAAAATATTTAAATTCCATTGGTCAAATGGCTAGGATATCCCGATTGAGCATTACTTAGCAGTTAGTTGTCTTATGATTCTTTCATAAATCTAGCATTGTTGGCATTTTTTTGATCCTATCCTGGGCATCTTTAAAAATGCTCAGCCAAAAATAGCCAGTCTGTAAGACTTTCCTTGCATCATTGTGCTAGTTTCATAGGCTCTACATATTCCTTCATGGATTTCTCGAATGATATAATCTCCTTCTTTAGTTTTGTGAAAGACTAATTTGTATAGTATCAAACATATTGAATCACACCTTATATTATTAGGATTAATTTTACTAATGCAAAGAGGTGAGGGAACCACTTACTAGTTATGCAAATTCGACACGGAGATATGGAGATTTTTAATGTATTTAGAATTTGTCAAACTTGAATTTTAGAAAAATATTGAAAAAATTAATGTTATGTTAATTGATAAATCACAAAATTTCATAGAGACAAGGTGTCCCTACGTTGATCGATTCCGGTCGAAATGCTGCAAATAGACCTACAAAAAAAGGTGTTAACCCGGTTGATCCAAGCGCAGACACTCCGATATTTAAGTTAGAAATGGGCAAGAAAGTTATTTAAAGAGAGAGTTTACATTATTTAGAGAGGTGTGTCCTTCTTAGAAAGGAACATGTTATTTATAGAGTTAAGGAAGCTTTGAGTAGCGTGTCAAATGGTGGTTCTACCTTATGGAAGGCATAGCCTATTCTTGTAGGTAACAACAATTAGATGGTGGTGTATGTCAGATGACTTATGCCTGTCAGAGAGAAGTTAAATTCGACCGGACAGCCTTGATCCTTGTATTTTGGTCTCTTAGTTGATGGGATTTTCATGGGCCTTTATCTTGGGCTCTTTTTAGAGTTTTGGGCCTTTAGCCTTTATATTTTTTAGGTGTTATCACTTGTCCCTCATCGATAAGCTTGATGAAAAATCGACCCTGTAGTCTTGCTAGCTTGTTTGATATCATTAATGATATAACTTCTTAAATTCCAAATTTGGATGTCGTAGGATAAACAAGTCAATCAAGATGAAGCATTGATCGAAATTTAATATATCATTAGCTTTAAAAGGCTGGAATTGATACATCGATCAGAATGAAGCATTGATTGAAATTTAATAGATCATTGCATTGAGATGCTGGAATTGATACGTCGATCAAAATGAAGTATCGATTGAAATTTAATAGATCATTAGCCTTGAGGGGCTAAAATTGATACGTTGATCAGGATCAAGCATCGATTAGAATTTAATAGATCATCAGCCTTGAGAGGCTGAAATTGATACGTCGATCAGGATGAAGCATCTATCAGAATTTGATAGATCATCAGCCTTGAGAGGCTAGAATTGATACGTCACTCGGGATGAAGCATCGATTGGAATTTAATAGATCATTATCCTTGAGAGGCTAGAATTGATACGTTGATCGAGATGAAACATCGATCGGAATTTAATAGATCATTAGCCTTGAGAGGCTGAAATTGATACGTCGATCAGGATGAAGCATTGATTGGAATTTAATAAATCATTAGCCTTGAGAGGCTGGAATTGATACATCAATTGGGATGAAGCATCGATCAAAATGTAATAGATCATTAGCCTTGAGAGGCTAAAATTTTACTAAAATTTCATCCTGCAAGTATTTTTATAAACATAGATTATTTCTCAAAGTTTGCTTCTCCAACCTATCATAGAGCGGCTGCAGACATGAGGCATTATCAGTTGTCACTAGCTCTATTTTTTTCTTTTCTTGCTAATAGCCGACTGGCTATTATCCTTATGCTATACCTCCTCAAGGAGTCGATTGATTTGAAGAGATTGAGAGTCTTGACTCTTTGATTTGTCCTTCACCATTTCATTTGCAATTGCTGTGGGCAGACAATTTTAATGATAATGGTCAGGAGAAGGGCAAAATTACCTGATATGGTCGTTAACTGGCCGATGTTTGTGATCGTGGTTGTAGCCCGCATGTTTTCCTAAAGAGGATGGCGATGTGATTTTAATCATATGATTACTGGTCGAATCATGTTTTGTTTGTCTCGTGTAGGTTAGATTTCAAGTGATTTGTTTCACCAATTAATCATTCTGACACTTCTAGGCATCATTTCACTTCTCTTGATTTAATGGTGGTCGCTTCATTTTTTGCATTTTGATGGTTGATTTCCCCTTTTGATGCTTTGATTTTTGATCGTGCCTTAATGAGCTTTAACATGTGGTATTTTGATTATTGCCTTTACAAGATGTTTAGAGGTGTCTTTAGAAGGGGCTTCCTTCCATTTTTTTCTCTTATGTTATCTTTTCCTATTTTCTCTTGTAACTTCTTCTGCTGCTTCCTGGCCGTTAAGTTTTCGACTTTTCCATTTTAGGAAGATGAATGAAAAGTGGAGCTTTGACTTGTCTGGATATGGCTTGCAATAACGAGCCATACGACCTCCCACCTTTGCTGTCATTCCCTCTCAGCCCTGGATTTTCTGCTAATTATGGTAGGGGATACATGTTTATATTTTTTTCTCCAATTTCATGATGCTGACCTGTCGGTAGGGAGTTGTTAATGAGGGATGGTCTCATTTTAGAGGTGGTGGTCAAGGTGGCGGTGCTGCTCTTGTCCTATTTTCTTTTTGTAGTTTTTTTTTCCTCTTTTTTTAGTTTTTTTTGGCAGGAAGCTCTATGGCTGTGTACTTTTTCTAGACAGGAAAAACGTTATCTATATACTTTGTTTTTTGAATGAATTTTATTCCTTGAATATTCCATATCTAGCCTTTTTATGTGTTTGGCCTTTTTTTTACGGTCTTAAGTAAAAAGATATTACTAAAAATTTGTAAAGAAGTAATTGCAATTGAGTGGTACTTATCTTTGTAGAGACATCAAACCGCCCTGATCGATTTGCTTTTTTGAGATCCATATTGTTAATGTTGAGTTTTGCTTGTTAGTTTTTAGAGCAAATGAGTGGCGATATGACATGAGGTAGGCTAAATGCTTGGATTCTGCAGTGTGTCAATGGATTGGTGAAATTGGGAGTCCTATTAATCTAATCAGACACCATCTGCTTTGTTGTATGCCATGCTTTTCTTCAGATAATTTTTGAGTTTTAGCTAGAGATTTGCTTGGTCTTAAAGCAAGTGACTGCAACCAACTATTTTTTGTAGTTTCTTCGATCTTTGTGGCCCTTTTTTGGCTATTTTGTTGTAATTGCCATGTATTTCTTCATACTATATATAGAACTAATTGTCTATGCTTCTTCTTTTTGTCTTTACTGCTTGCTTTACCTCTTTCATGGAGCCCCTTGATCGCCCCCTTTTTTAGCTCTTTTTTATGCTTGTCTTTTTAAGAATACGAGCGGATGGTTAGCTAGTTCCTTGCCATAGCACCACTTACTATATAGGTTAATGCATTTTTCTATTTCCATTGCTTTTTTTTACTCTCCCCTTCTTAGGTCGTGGTTAATCTTCTTTCGTTTTCCAGATTCCAATGTGCCTTGAGTGCGAGATGTTTGCAACATCTTTTGGTTAGACATAGGTGTTGTATATGATGCTTTCAACAAACTTACTTATTCATTTTTATTTCTTATTGCAATGTATACATCATCGCATAAGCAACGATAATTTTCGTCGACCTTTCGATTGGGACAACGATGATTTTCATCGATCTTTCAATCGGGACAATAATGATTTTCATCGATCTTTTGATCGGAATATCAATGATTTTCATCAATCTTTTCGATCGGGATAAGCAATGTATTTCATTTGACCTTTGTATTCTCGTTGTTTTCGCTTGGAAATGAAGGGGCATGCATTTAGAGCCTTCTTCATCTTAGATGTTTTTCTTTTAAGGCTAGGCCGGGCTTTCTTGCCTTTTGGTTTAGATCATCAGGGGGTGTGCTTTTCGTATCTTTTTTTCCTTTTCCATATGACGTCCTTTCAATTGTCTTCATCCATAGGGCGCTGCGACAGATGTTATCTCCTTTCGAAATCCTTCTCCAATCCAACTTCCTCTTCCCAGTATCTCTTAATCTAGCTGAGTCTGCAGAAGGGAAGGCGCTTTTGGGATAGTCTTTTAGCTCTGGCTTTGGGGCTCGTTTGGAGACACAAAGGGGGGCGGCCACTTCATCCCCCCTAATATCTTTCCCAGCAGGCTACTTTTTGAAGTCTTTTGCACCATTTGCACAATGGACCGAAAGAGAAATGTTTCGCTTTCTTTCAATCCTGGCGCATGGTTTTTTACTTTCTTTCAGTCTTAGAATTCTGCCTTTACTTATCTGGCTTCCTATGTAGTCTTAGAGACTTTCACAGAATCCGCGCGCTTTGCCTTTCTCTCCGTGGTACTCCGTACTCTTCGTATGATGATCTCTCGTGTAGTCTCCGAGAGTTTCACGGAGATCATGCATGTTTGCCGTACAATTTTTCATGTAGTCTCAAAAACTTTCACGGAGATCGTGCATGTTCGTCGTATGGTCATAAATTCGTACTTTTTTTGTAGAATGTGGGGGTTAGACGTTTCGGCTCAGCCGTCGACTGTCAACGAAAGTATCAAATGATAAATCACAAAATTTCGTAGAGACAAGGTGTCCCTACGTTGGAATGGACAAGAAAAATCGATAACGTTAATAATATAATTAAAACATTCCAAAACTTCACGCAATATTTCCTTTTAAGTCCCATATGTGAACTTGTTCAACTTCAATATATATATATATAGAAACTCCATGTGATCGGTTGTAGAGAAGATATATAATAATAAAATGGCTCATTTTCATTCTCTCTCTCTTTATCCAATTGAAAATGACTCAATTCCAAAATTTTCTTCCACTTCAAGTATCATTAACTGTGCTTAACATCTCAGTTCATCATTTTCTTCTCTTATTTATTTATTTATTTATTTATTTATTTATTTTTTTTTTTAAATTCATAGGATTGCAAACATAATAAGTTTACAAGATTTTCGATCGAAGCATGTCTTTGTAGCCCTCTTTTAAAAATTCAACTGTTTCAATTTTCTTCAAAGAGAATTGAACATCTGATATAAGCATTAGATTTGCAATGCTAAAACTATAAAGAATAATATAATAATAGAGAAAATGATGAACAATACTTAAAAGGAGAGAAATGCGAGAAAAGTTATTATATGATTACGTGTCTATTTTATTAGCATTTTATCTTGAAACCGAGGAAAACCGGTCAGATGGAGTTCATAAATATATTTTTTTTAAGTGAAGGGAGTTTGCAGATACAAATTGAAATTCAAGAATTTAGGAGATATGTTAAGTGCAATTAAGAGATAATCTGTAAAAATTATCAACATTTTCCCAAAAAACTTAATTAGACCAAGAATTTATAGTTATATATTTTGAATGGATACAAATTGAAATTGAAGAATATTATGGATATATTCACTGTATATAGTTGAAAGACTATGTGCAATTGTCATGGTAGATGTGACTCAAAAGCCAAAATATGAAATTAACCTTTCAAATAAATTTCCCTTATCAATAATAACAAACAATCCATGTGAATGAAATCCAACTAATTCTAATTTAAGTGCAAAGAAAAATAAATTCCTTACTAGGATTGGGAAGTTGGCCATATCACATGTTATGCATATTGATTCTTAGGAGAAAAATAGGAGATGCCTATTGAATCTTCCTTCCCAAATTACCAATTGGTGATGATCACATAATTCCTAATTTGGTTAAATGCCAGCTTTGATGTCTCATTTATATATGGTAAAATTCTTAACATATTATTCATCTTTTTAATCCATTTTCCTATGAGTAACATGGCTTGTCTATCTTCCACCGTTCCACATCCTAAATTTAACGATTTAATCATGATTGTTTGCTTAATTTTACTTATTCTGATAATTATTTTTACGTTTAAGTCTTGATTTCGTTAAAGTGAATTTATGACATTGATTGACTCTTTAAACGCGCAACCAAACCTAATAATACCTAACTTATTACTTAGAAAAATGATTTTTGAAATATGAACAATAGAATCTATTATAGGAAAAAAAATAATAAGCTATTAAAATTTTGCTAGGTAGTCAAACATTAATTAATGTGAGAAAATGATATTTGCAAACCAAAAAGAAAGAAGAATTTCATTTTCCTTTTTTTTTTTCAAATAAAAAATGGTAAACAAAAGTGGATATGTGTTATATCAATTATCATGCATGCCGGTCCTCCTTTATAGTTGCTATGGCCTTCGATTTATTCTTAGTATCATCATGAATTCATAATTGCAGACAAATGGACCACTGTGTGAATGAAACATGCACAGTAAAGTTCATACATCTTTTCGATACTTTGCCCTTTCTATCATATATATATATATATATATATATATATATATATATATATATATATATATATATATATATATATATATATATATATATATATATATATATATATATATATATATATATATATTTATTTATTTATTTATATTTATTGTTTATTTATTTTTGGATAACACATTATTTTTTTTAAATTATCACCATTTAACATATTATTTTTTTTGAATGAATGAGTGTTCAAAAATATCATACCACCTTCTAAATTTGTTAAAATGTCATATTATTTCCAATTTAACATATTGCTTTCTTAATTAATCAAAAGTCAGATTATTCTTTAAACTTATAAACAGTGTGAGTGTAAAAACAAAGATAACAAAAAAAGATTGAAAAGAATTTAGTTGTATTTCATTTACGTACAACATATGCAACACTTATATTTATAGTGCTGATATTACATGAGAATCATATATTTTACAGTAGCAGTATATAATAAAAGGATAAATACAAACATAACAAGATAAACATAAGAACAACTGTCAAAACAGAGTAGCAGTTTCCCTAACACCCCTTCCCCCTCCTCAAGCTAATGGCATAAGGGACTGAAGACGAAACTTGTCACGCAGAAGAAGAAAGGCTTTTGTACCCAATGGTTTTGTTAAAATATCAACAAGTTGATCAGATGAAGAAATATTTCAACCATCAAAGTACCCAACTTAACTTGCTCTCGAACAAAATGGCAATCTAGCTCAACATGTTTGGTATGACCATGAAAGATTGGGTTGGAAGATAAATATACAGCTCTAATATTGTCACACCACAAGGTAGTAAAAGGAGAGGAATGGAAAGCCAACTCACATAGGAGGGAGCGCAACCACAAGACTTCAGTTGTTACATTGGCTAAGACTTTATATTCATTCTCTGTAAAAGATCTAGCAACCGTAGGTTGCTTTTTGGAAGACCATGGTATTAAATTTGAGCCTAGATAAACAAGATAACCACCGGTAGAATGACGATCATCAGGACAGCCTGCCCAGTCATTGTCAGAGAAGTTGTGCAGATGCAAGTTAGTATTTTTTGAGATGAGAAGACCATGCTAACAAGTACCACAAAGATAACGGAGCAGACGCTTGGCGGCCTGCCAATGAACACCAATGGAGTAATGCATGAACTGTGCCAACTTGTTTACGGGGAAGGAAATGTCAAGGTGAGATATTAAAGTACACCAATGACCTGACGGTATTGTTCAGGTTCTGAAAGAGGAGCACCTATAGCTTTACTTAAGTTAGAAGTGGTAGACATTGGCCTTGAGCAAGGCTTTAAGTGTAGCATATTGGTTTCAGTGAGGAGGCCCTTTAGGTACTTTTGTTTAGTAAGAAGGATACCAGAGGCATGAGGAATAACTTGAATTCCTAAAAAATAATGAAGAGGCCTAAGGTCCTTAACAAGAAATACCAACTTGATATAGTTAAAGAACCAGTCTAACTTTGACGAATCAGAAAAAGTTAATAGAATATCATCAACATAAACCAAAATAAAAAATTTCAAGGTACCTTAGTAGAGCATAAATAGGGAACTATCAGCTTTGGATGCAGTAAAACCCAGTTTGATTAAAAATTTAGAGAGACGAGTGAACCATTAGAGAGAGCTTGTTTGAGACCATAGAGTGAATGGTGAAGCCGACAAATATGATTAGGATATGCTGAGTGGACATAGCCAACTGGTTGCTCCATGTAAATCTCATCATTAAGGTAACCATGCAAGAAGGCATTGGAGATATCAATTTGATGAATGGGCCATTGATGGATAGTAGCAATAGATAACACTGTGCAGAAAATAGTGAATTTCACCATAGGAGAAAATGTTTCTTGATAATCAACACCGAATTGATGGGTGTAGCCTTTAACTACCAGTCTCGTCTTGTACCAATCAATACCACCATCAGGTCTGCATTTTACCCAAAAAATCCACTTATTTCTAATAATATTTTTATTGACAAGGTGTGGAACAAAAGTCCAATGCCATTTTTGATAACAACAATAAGTTCATCAGACATAACAGTTCTCCATTCAGGTTACGCTTTGGCTTGGCTGAGAGTATTAGGTTCAATTTAAAGGTAATTGGGTTTAGTATGGGCAAGGTTAGCCTGACATTTGGATATGGTTGTGGGTTGGAGGGGGTGAAGGCATAGAGGAGAAGAGATAGATGGCTATAAGGAAGGGTAAAGTATTGGGTAAGATTAACAACAAGATTTAGGCCAGGTGTATAGGTGGGAATAGGAGACGTGTTGTGGACAGACCAAGAGGAATAGGAGGAAGAGAAGGTGGGATCGGGAAAAAAGATAAAGGTTTATATGAAGGATGGGAGTATAAGTTTGGAGATAGAGACAAAAAAAGGACTAAGAATTTGAGATGAAGTGGGAGATGCAGGGAGAGATAAAGATAAAGATGGATATGGCGATAAAATAGAATTTATAGATGTAGATATAGTAGGAGATAGAGATGGAATAAAAGTAGAAGACAAACCTGGGGAAGATGCTGATAGAGAGACCACATATAAGTGCCAACTGGTGACAATGTGAAGCCAAAGTGCAAGATTTTTGGCCCTTGATGAGCTAGCATAAGGGTCTGAATACAAAAAAAAATAGCATCAAGAATGCAGACATGATAAGCTAGATAAATACGACCATTACATTTGTCAAAACACCTATAAGCAGCATGCATGGGACTAAGACCCAAATTTATGCAGGGTGTGGTTCTAAAGGAAAACTTACGGGCATTGTATGGTTGAAGTAGAGGAAAAATAATACACCAAAAGGTTTAAATTTAAGGTAATTTGGGTCCTTTTGAAAAAGTAGCTAGCATGGGGATTTTTGCTTAAGAACATGACTGGATAAGACATCTATCAAATGAGCACTTTGTTCTAAGTTAAAATTCTATAATTTTAAAGAAATATGCACATGAGCTAATAAGGTTATAGTGGTGTCAATAAGGCGGCAAATTTTTCGCCTAGCTATACCATTTTGTTCATGTGTATAAAGGCATGCAATGTGATGTTGAATGCCAATAGTTTGAAAACACTAGTGCAATTTTTGGTACTCCCCATCCCAATTTGAATGAAAGGCCTGACTGCCAATTAATTTTTCAAAGTGCAAAAAGATGCTATAAACATCACTTTTATTTTTTAAGAAATAAATCCAAGTATAACAAGTAAAATTATCAATGAATAAAACGAAATAACAATGACCATAATAAAAAAGAACCATCAAAATGTATAATATCAAAGGAAGCACAACTTTTATGCTCAATAGTAGCAAGGAAAATGTGAGTTAATTTTGCAAATAAACAACTAGAACAAGGAAATAGACAACTAGTAGAACTGGAAATTAAATTATTTTTGGAAAAAAGTTGAAGTTTTTTATTGTTGGGATGACCAATACACACATGCCACTCATCAAGGGTCAGTAATTGAGTTGTCAAAGCTTGCTTAGGAGAGTGCAATGTGTACATGCTTGACTCACCGAGTCCTTGCATCAACACCTTCCTTGTCTATTGGTCCTTAATCAAGAAAAAATTAGGCCAAAATTCAAAGAAGCATGATTTATCAAAAGAAATTTTTTTTAATAGAAAGAAGGTTCTTAATTATAAAAGGAACAAATAGAACATTATTTAATTTCAAGGGACTTTTAGAAAAGGAAAAAGAAGCAGTATCGGTGTGAGTAATTTACAAGCCATGACTATTACCTACATGAAGGAGATCATTATCAGTGTAATCAGTAATGCCACTAAGGGATGGAACATCAAGAGTAATATGGTAGTTTGCTACAGTGTTAGGAAACCAATGTATTAGTAGATTTTGCTGGAGATCCATAGTAGTGTAATTAGCCATAAGGTGGAAGGGACGAGCTGTATGGTTTTGAGAGGACTGAGGAGAGTAACCTTGAAAAGACCGATTTCCATGGTGATTCTGATTTTTTAGAGCATAACGATGATGATAGGTCATAGCTGTATGATTATGATAGCCATAAATCTTATAAGGGCCACCACGAGAGCGCTAATTATTACCATTGTTATGGTGCTAATATGTGCTAGTATAGCCTCGTGGGCATAAAGAGCTAATAGATGGTGTTGGTAGTATCGGATTAGAATTTTTAAGAACCATATTTGCTTATGGAACAAAAGCACTTTGTATAAGAATCTCATGTACACTAATTGCCCACACTACAAAAAAACTGCCAATTAGCGACTAAATTTAGCGACGGATTAGCGACTGTTTTACAATTCCGTCGTGGGGAGGAAATTTTCTATTTTTTTGCGATGACATAGCGACGGAATGAATAAACAGTCGCTAATTATTGGCGTGAAGTGTATGCGCCTTTTTGCGACGGAATTAGCGTCGAATAGTTCCGTCGCTAAAGTTTATAATTTTTTATTCATAATTAGTTCCAGAAAATTTAGCGACGGAAATTTTAGTCGCTAATTTTGGAGGGAAAATATAGCACCTTTTTTTGCGACGGTTTAGCGACGGACTATTTTCTGTCGCTAATAGTAATTTGTTACAGTAAACAATTAGCGACGGAAATATTCAGTCGCTAATCCGTCTCAAATAAATTAAGAAATAATTTTTTTTATTTCACTCACATGATTTATGTATAGTTTTAAGTAATTTTAATATAAACCATATGAAATGAATATTTTATTTTGTAACAGAAAATTAAAAATTATTTTATAAGTTGATAATAATTTTTTATCAATTATACCAAAATATAAAGTTATTTATTTAGAAAACTTATATTTTTAATAATAATAATAATAATAATAATAAACTAATTGTTATGATTATTATATATTTACGTGTTTAAGATTAAAAAAATAAATATTTATAAAACAGTAATATAAAATTTATTATTTCATTCAAAATAATAATAAAAAAATTTATAATTAATTTTTATTTTATAAAATTTAAATCAAATATTAAATTATTAGAAATTCTATTGATTTATTTATCAATTATCCCCAAATATAAACTTATTTATTTAAAAAAATTACATTTTAATAATAATAAAGTAATTATTATAAGTATTAAATAGTCATATTATGAAAAATAATAAATATAAATATTTATATAATAATAATATAAAGTTTATTATTTCATTTAAAATGATTATGAAAAATTATTTAGTTGAATAAGATAATAGAGTTCAATCCAAGACTTAAACTCATACAAGTCAAAATGAATAAATTTTCTAATTTAATTTCTTCAATTTAATTTCTATTATTTTTTAAAATATTCAAAGCTCCATCTAAACTCATCCTTACCATTTAACTTCACTACCGCGGTTACCTAATTGAGTGATATGGAAGACTGAGAAAACTTACTGATTTGAAAATGAAAAAATGGCTTTGAAATTCTAAACATGGCCAGATTAATAAATAAGTTAAGATATTTTCTGATAAATCCAAATATATAGTCCATTTGAATCTGCATGTTTACGGTTTGGTTGGATTTTCAAATACAAATTGAACAACTTTTATACGGAATAGTGTAAGTAAAGATTCAACGGTTAAGTATTTGCCGTTAGATCGGCCTGATATTTGGTGAGTACGTTCGAAACTCCTTGTTGTTAATTTTGAATGGTAAAGATTAGTTTTTAAGATCTGTAAGTTCAATTTTTGTTGCAAAAAAAGAGGTTGCTTTCTGAATTTTTTACGTAATGACTAGTTTTGTATACGAAAACGATCGAAAAATCATTTGCCGTTAGATTGGCCTGATTTTTGGTGAGTACGTTTGAAACTCCTTGTTGTTAATTTTGAACGGTGAAGATTAGTTTTTAAGATATGTAAGTTCAGTTTTTATTGCAAAAAAAGAGTCTATTTTCTGGATTTTTTGCATAATGACCAGTTTTGTATACAAAGACGATCGAAAAATCATTTACCGTTAGATTGGCCTGAGTTTTGGTGAGTACATTTGGAACTCCTTGTTGTTAATTTTGGAAGATGAAGATTAGTTTTTAAGATCTGTAAGTTCAGTTTTTGTTGCAAAAAAGAGGTTGTTTTCTGGATTTTTTTATATAATGACCAATTTTGTATGTGAAGACGATCGAAAAATCATTTGCCATTAGATCGATCTAATTTTTGGTGAGTACGTTCGAATCTCCTTGTTGTTAATTTTGAATGGTAAAGATTAGTTTTTAAGGTCTGTGAGTTCGGTTTTTGTTGCAAAAAAATGGTTACTTTCTGAATTTTTTACGTAATGACCAGGTTTGCATACGAAGACGATCGAAAAATCATTTACCGTTAGATTGGCCTGATTTTTGGTGAGTACTTTCAAAACTCCTTATTGTTAATTTTGAATGGTGAAGATTAGTTTTTAAGATCTGTAAGTTCAGTTTTTATTGCAAAAAAAGGTTGTTTTCTGAATTTTTTATGTAATAACCAGTTTTGTATACGAAGACGATCAAAATTTTATTTACCGTTAGATTGGCCTGATTTTTGGTGAGTACATTTGAAACTCCTTATTTTTAATTTTGGACGGTGAAGATTAGTTTTTAAGATCTGTAAGTTTAGTTTTTGTTGTAAAAAAGAGGTTATTTTTTGAATTTTTTACATAATGACTAATTTTGTATGTGAAGACGATCAAAAAATCATTTGCCATTAGATTGGCCTAATTTTTGGTGAGTACGTTCGAAACTCCTTGTTGTTAATTTTGAACAGTAAATATTAGTTTTAAGGTCTGCAAGTTCAGTTTTTGTTGCAAAAAAGAGGTTGTTGAATTTTTTTGGTTAAATTTTATTTTTATTTGGAGTATAAGTAACTTATTTATTTAGAAAATTTACATTTTTAATAATAATAATAATAAATTAATTGTTATATTTATTTTATAATTATATTATGCAGATTAATAAAAATAAAGATTTGTAAAATAATAATATAAAATTTATTATCTCATTTAAAATAATTCTGAAAAATTTAATTATTTATTTTTATTTTGTTAAAATTTTGATCAAATATTAATTATTAAAAATTTTAATTATATGTTTACCAAACAATCCTTGAATATAAAGACAATTACCTTTTAATAATAATAATAATAAAGTAATTGTTATAAGTATTATATAATAATAATAATAATAATAATAATAATAATAATAATAATAATAATAATAATAATAATAATAATAATAATAATAAAGTCATATTATGAAAAATGTAATTTAAACAAATTGAGGTTATATATACAATTTGTTTATATATATATATATATATATATATAACATACAAAAACATTAAAACATGTTTGGTAAATATATTTATATAGTTATGGTGAGTTTTAAAATGCTTCTAAAAAAATAAAAGCATTTATTTTTGTTGATTTTGAGTAAGATTTTGGTTCAATATGTTGAACTTGTCTATATTTTTGCTACTATTATTGAATAATAATAATAATAATAATAATAATAATAATAATAATAATAATAATAATAATAATAATAATAATAGAGTAGACATCTTGAGACCTTCATTAGTGAATATAAAGGGTTCGTTCATAGTAGAATTAAATAAATGCATAACTAAGTGAATATAATAATAATAATAATAATAATAATAATAATAATAATAATATTGTCAATTGAAAACAAGTCCCAGATGAAATTATTGTGCCCACACAAATTTATCAAGGATATGACTATTAAAACAAAAGAAAAAGAGATAAAAGAGAGGAAACAAGAAGAACGAGGAAAAGCGAGAAAAGAAGATCGGGAACGGAAGAGGGGATGCCACCGCTCTCATCACCGATCAACGGAGCAGACCACCGGTGTTTTCTTTTCGGCGCCGCTGCTGGTCCCTCCCCTCACCGTCGATCTATACCTTTGTTTTGCTCCTCCTTCCTCGCCATAATCGAGGTATGTTCTCCCTTTATTTCGGCGAGCCACTACGTCAGACGGCGACTTCCCTGGCACTGGCGAGTCCCTAAAGGCAAGGCGTTTACCTCGACATCCTTCGTCTGCCTCCAATGGACGGTAACTTATAGATCGAAGAAAGCAAAAACCAGTGGTTTAGAGTAGATCCCGATCAAATGAAGGTGCGTTGGGGCACGTGTCCACTGTTGTTGGACTTTTCTCGACGACGGCTACCTCCAGGTGTCTTTGGTTTCACGCCGGTGATGCTCCGATCAAGATCCGGCTAGGCTTCGGTGAGCTCAATAATGAACCGAAAATAGGAAAACTCAGGAAACGGGTACTTTACTGCATTATCTTAATAATGTTTGTCTATGTAAAGTTGATTAATGTGCAATCGTGCATATACTTTACTGCATTATCCAAAATTGGTGACATATTTGTTTTTGCTGCTTGTGACCTCTATAATAGTTTGTTTTTGGAACTATGTATATAGACACAAACATATTGAATTAGGCTTGATATTGATTTTGCTTTTCTTGGTCCATTAGGGTATCCTGGATCTATCAACATTGCACTTTTGATGGATGGTAAAAGAGTCAGTCCTGATTATAATGACCGCTCAGCATGTCGAACGCCGCCACCTACAAGGCGCTCTAAACTGTATGATTTCTTTATTCTTAATGCAATGTGGCTGCTTTAAATTATGTTTATCCACATTTCTGATGTATGTTCCAACATCCTCATCTGTGGTGAAGAGTGGGGAAGAGTCATTGTCTTTTATATTGATTGTATTGTGGAAATGGCTATTGTCATGGCCAGGGTATGTAGTTTCCTCATCAGTGGAAATACTCTCATTTATTCTTATTATGTGATACTTTTCTGAACTGATTTCTGTACTTTTTAAAATTCTAGGATGCAGGCATGGATTGGATACTTCATCTTGATACTGATGAACTGATACATCCTGCTGGTACAAGTGAATACTCTTTGAGGCAATTGCTGTTGGATGTTCCAGCGAATGTCGATATGGTTATATTTCCAAATTATGTGAGATGATTTAGGTTTCAAAAGTTCTATGAGTGATATTGTATGTGAATTTTATAAGAGATGCTCGGTAGCATGCTGGCTTTTCTGCAGTCCGTTATTATTGAATAGCTAAGATGTTTTTATTTCAGGAGAGTAGTGTTGAGCGAGATGATATCAAGGATCTATTTAGTGAGGTAAATTTCTATTATCTGTTCTATTCTTCTCCATATTGTTCAGGTAGTTACAATTTCTAAAGTAGGAGTTGCCCAATTTCATACTGACTTGTAATGCACCGAAGGAATGATATACCCCAAGCACACTGTTGCTTATTTCTTCACATTGTATTACTGAAAGAGTATATTATATTATGACAATATTTTACAAATTTTAGGTGATTGATGCCTTGAATATGGATATGTGTATCTTCTGGTTCAATAGTGTGGTTTGGTAAAATTATATTGATATAGCTACTGTGAAATATGCGTGGAGAGGTGCTCACCTCTTCTCTTCCCTGCAGCAGTTGAGTAGTCGATACTCTATCTTCATGCATGAATAATATATGGATCTTGAATGTTACATTTTGGAATTGTGTTCCCTTTTCAATGATTACTTATTGTATAATGTTTTTCTACCTGCATTCTTGAATTTGTGTGGGGATTTCCTTTAGCTTATTGATTTTTTTGCTGATATTGGATTGTTGGCTTTGTAATTTGATTTATATGATGTTAGTGAGGTAAAAGTGGAAGAGGCTGCTGTTCTACATCTAACATAGAAAACAAAAATTACAGATAAAATAGGGAAAAGTAGAGTTTAAGTAGCAAAAGCTTGCTGTTGCTGCTGATGTCCCTTGGGTCCACGTCTCTCATAAATCTATAATGGTTTATGTAGCTTAATATGCTATAGTTATTCATATTAATTTTGAAGAATATGTGCTGTATAAATAGACTATATTGGACGAGGATTCAAGGCATGATGTTAGCTAAATGTACTATTGATACCTTTTGTGATGCTGTCTTGTAGTACTAGTTCACTCCAAAACATTACTATCTAAGTTTCCATCAATCATCTCTCTCTCTGCCCCCTAGTTTAGGAAATTAAAATATTCTTATTATTTTTGGTTTTGCTTTTGAACAGTCTTATTTCTTTTGAATAAATGTATGAAAAAGTTAGTTGGTTGTTTGGTTGGGTTCTATAGTTGTCTGTTAGGTTGGGTTCTATCTCGTATGACAAATTTGTTTGGTTCATATAGTATATGAAGAGGTCAGGTAAAATCTGGCTGTCTTGAAGTTAAATTCAGTTGGATACCAAATGCATGCCCATTATTTTGAAGACTTCAATGGTTGAGAAGGATGAATGATTATGGGTTTTTTTTCAATTTCCAATAATTTATGATGCCATTTTATCTGCTAATATTTTAGTGCTGTAAATGCAGTTGAAAATAGTTTTACTTCATTTTCTTTCTCAATCAAGTCAACATATGATGATAATTTTGTTAAATTTCTTTCTTTTTCATTGTTGTTCAATTTAATGTAGCCAATCACTCAGAGATATGGAGGCTTGCAACTTCAATGGAGGACCATAAGTCTGAAATTGAGAACTGGGACTTGGGAGCTGGAATTTATATATCATTCTATTTGCTAAGTTCACTGCAAAAAGGCAAGGATAGTATGAATGAACTGGTAAGAAATTGTATCATGTTATCCATAGTCAGCATCATAATCTATTAAAATTTTCTTGCTTAAGCTGTGTTGTTTTCATCAATAAAAAACTAGGGGTTGATTACAAAATAACTGCCAGCCATATGTTAACTTTTTAATTTTAACTCCCAAACTGAAAAATAATATATGTATATATATTACATTTTAACATTATTATGGGTTTGTTAATGTTTTCATTCGAGAGTAATTTGATATATGGAAATAGTTATTAGGATTTTGCAAACTTCGGGCATGTTTCAGTAGAATTATTTACACCCGTAGCATATCACAACAAATGACAAAAGTAGCCAATTATAGCTCTCAAATCACAAATCTCTTCGAGAGGAAGCTGCTCGTAGTCGTAGAACACATGTTCCTTAACCAATTATGATCTTTTTACTATAATTATAGAAATTTATATAAGTAGTTTACAGATTATTTTTTTTCTTCTTCTGTTAACTGATCATGAAGTTCACTTCATGAACTTCTGAGAGTGTGTGATGCACTCTTGCGTTCCTGAATTTCACAGAATTTATGCTTGTTGTTAATCAGCTAATCAGATTTTAAAGATTTTTATTAATTTTTCTAAGTTTATAGTGCAAAGTGATTGTGATTTTTATTTAAAATTTTTCTTTCGTTTTTATAGATTCTTAAGAGGGACATCCCTTGGGAGACTTATATGATGACAAAGCTAATCTCAGGCATAGACCTTCAACTATTGAGGCTTTACGATAATCGATCTGAAAGTTTCAGGGCACAGTTGTTAGATGATGAAATGGTTTACTAATCCTTGTGCACTGTAAAGATTAAGTTGTGCATGAGTTATCATATCAAACTTTTGTCTATGAGATCTTGTATGAGCTGACTGTAGAGGTCATGTTTTAGGTCCATTGGTAGGAAGTAGTGGGTCAGTAACCATAGAAATGTGAGTCTAAGTGTCTACTTAATGGAGAATGCTTGTGAGCAGGATTCTGTTCAAACACTCCTTACCGAACCACTCTTTGGTAGGACTTCAACTGAGTAATGAACACGCTGTAAAATTTTATGTTTTCTTTCAAAGTATGTCATACATCGTCATTTATTAGACGAGTACTGGAGTTATTTAATAAAGGTATGTGAGTATTTTGGATCATGTTCTGATTTGGAATATGTATGTGTGAGATCATTGTTATGTACAGGTTGAAAATAAATAAATAAATAACGATCATTGTATACAAAATTAAAATTTTAAAATACCGCAAAAGAAAAAATTCAATTATGCAATACTTTCGCGACGGATTTGCGACAGAAATCTGTCGCTAATATGCATAAGATATAATCTAAGAAATACTTAGCGACTATATTAGCGACAAATATTTTGTCGCTAAATTTTACGGTAAATTCATAATTAGTGACGGAAAATTTAGTCGCTAAATATTATTATTATAATTCGGCGACTAATTAGGAATATAAATTAACGACGAAAAAAAAATTTTGCGACGAAATATATTAGCGACTGAATTTGAAATTCGTCGCTAATATATTAGCGACTATTTGTCGCGGCGTCGCTAATTTTAATTAGCGACGAAAAATGGTATTTTTTTTTGTAGTGCCATGTAATTCATAAAACGAGACAAGTTCAGGATATAGGTTAAGAGCAGTAATAATGCTATGGAACTCAAATCCAATATTGCTATAAATAATCACATTAAATTTAGTAGGAAAAAGTAGCTTACCAACAACTTTTAAGTTCATTAAAGAGGGCTTTCAGCTTTTGTAAATATTGGGAGACAAAGAGATCATTCTTCTTCAGTTCCTGAAGTTCAATGTGAAATTGAAGTTGTCGATTCTAGGAGATTAAACCAAAAGAATTTTCAAATGCTTGCCACACCTCACGTAAAGATGCGAGCCTAATGACATAAGGAAATATGTCTTTTGTGAGAGAAGAGAACAACCAAGAGAGGAGCAGCTAATCCTTTTTTAACCATGTGACATATTCAGGATTGGAAATTTGGACTGTAGAATCATCAATAAAGGGTATGGTTTTTGCTAGTGGTGTGGAGGATCCATCAATGATACCATGGAGATCTTGATAATTGAGAATGAAAATAAATTGTGTTTTTCAAGCTAGGTAGTTTTTAGTATTCAATTTGACAGAAAATGAGTGACTTGCAGAAACAGTGGAGAAGGAGGTCGTGTAATGCCCCGATTTTTAAATTATTTAAATAATAAATAAATCGATCCGAATAATATGTAAATTTGATAATAAAATAAATATATAAAATAATTTGGATTGAATTATAGTTGAATTTTGGGTGTTATTGCATAAAAAAAAAGTTCGGGGGTTAAATTGCAAATATAGTAAAATTAGGGGACTTAAAGAGGAAGTTGGCCAAAACGACCTCGTTTTGGCCTCTCTCCCTTTCTCTTCTTCTTTAAGGAACCAATTGGTTCCTCTTTTTCCCAAGAAACCCAACCCCGACGCCCTTTCCCTCTCCCTTCCCTTCCCGATCCGACCACCTTAGGTTGTCGCCAGCTAGTCGCCGCCATCGTTCCCCTGAAGCAGCTGCCGGTGCACCGTCCTCGCCCCTATTTCTCTTCCTCTCACGCGCTACAGGGTGCGATTCTCCCCCTGTGTTGCCTTCTTTGCTTGGGTTTTCTTGGTTCTGCCCTATGGTAATTTTGCTCCCTTAATTAGTAAGTAATTTATGTTTAGTTCTCTTATTATTATTATTTGAGTTAGATGAACCTAAGGCAATAAAGAATTGCATATTTAGGGATTTTGGAATTTGGGGAAAATGTTAATTTTAGATAAATCTTGAGTTATTTAAGGAATTGGTGAAATATTAGTAAGAACTATTGAGTTTAAATGTTGATATATGTATACTTAATTGAAGGATTATTGATAAATTGTGGAATTTGTTTAGAGGCAAACACTGGATTAAGTGAAAAGGAAAAGAAAATAAAATAAGAACGATGAATTGAAGTTACTGGAAGCTGATATTGAAGGAGTTATCGCTAATTTTGGTATGTGTTCGAGCAAATTTGTTTTTCCTATGTATTTACAGTATGTGTGTTAGTTTAAATTGTTTGATTGAGAATTTTTATTTGGTAGTATTAGTGTTACAAATAATTAATTAATTGGATGTTAAATATCAAATTTGAGGCTAAATAGGAATTATGTATATGTTTAAGTATAAACCTAAAGACTAATAGGTATATGTTTTAATTCATATAAACAAGGTATAATCTTAAATTAACTATAATGTAGTCTTAATTGGGTTATAATGGTGATGTATAATCATTATGCTTTTTAGTTTTTGAAAAAAAAATGTCAGTAAAATATGTTTTATGTTCGGAAAGAGAGTAGTAAATAATTAAAGGTTATTATGATCAATTAGTTAAATGAGTGATTTAGACGTTTTATGAATTAAAGTAAAACCATGACTAAAAGAAATATGGACATTAGGAAAACATATATTATTTGGTTAGAATAATGAATATATATATACATATATATACACATATACAAATATATATACCCACACACTCATGGTTATATATATGCATGAATATTTTATGAATTAACCATTGAGTTATGAAGTATAGGATGAACTGCATATTATCCAAGCAATGAATTTCTGTATATAGAGCAAGATTTGTATGAAGTGATGTTATAAATACATGAATAAGTGTTAAATGGGTAACATAGAACAATTTACTTAAATCATAAGAGTTTGATTTGTAAATTTGTTATTTAGCTTATAATGTATAAGTTATGATTTTAGGAGTGATGGATTTGAATTTCATAAAAATCAAATGTCCTAAGTAACTAATTAGGGGTTGCTAAATAAGTAGTACAAATTCCTTAATTTGAGTGGTATAGGTTGAATTGCAAAATTTTCATCTTACTTACTTTATGAACATTATTAGATCCTTAAAAAAATGTATAAATTTTTATCACAACGAAATTGACAAATAATTTATTTGTCATAGGTAATTGAAGGAATACATTCATGAAATTGAATTTAAATCTTTTAAATCATGATTTGGTTTTGGCTATGATTTAATATATTCCATATTATGATATACTTGATTGACTTTAATTATTGAGTTGTTGAAATTTAAGGTAATTGTTTTTATTGTTGCTTCAAAATGCCTCGGTGGAAACTTATGTATACATATGCTTATCTTTAAACTTTAGAAGAACGTGAATGAGGATAACTATGACATAATCTGATCACAAGTAAGAGCTATAAAGTGAGACTGGATGAAATGGAAAAACGGAATATGAATTTAATGATATTTGTCCTTAGTAAAAGTAGACAGAAATTGAGATAATAGGATAAGGTTGGCATGCCAATTAGGGACGTTTAGCAGTACTGCGTCGTAATACGACTACCGAATTGAATGGATCTAAGAGCTCTTCCGATGAATGCTATTAAATTGAGTCGTGGGCTGAATGACTCCGAGAGCTCGGTCGACATATGTATTTATATAAATATATGTATATATATGTATGTATTTAAAATTATAGTGAATGCATTACATCAAATATATTGTATGAAGATCTTGAGGGGGCATATACCGGGCAACCCCGGACGTCGATACCCTGAGGGGGGCGAATACCGGGCAACCCTAGACGTCGATACCCTGAGGATTTGATTCTGTGTTTTAAATCCCGTTTATCCAGCTCGGTACAATTCCTTTAGATTTTATTGGGGGCAAGTACATAACATAAATATTAAATATTTATTTAAACTATTTGAGACTTTTAATTGAAAATAATTGGCTAGCTACTTCTTTGGACTATAATATTAATTAAACCTTAATCTATATACGAATTATATATGCCTAAATTCTTTGTAAATAGATTTATGTCCTTTTGTTAAAAGCAAATAAAGATATTTATGTTTGATAGGTTATGTGAGTTATATAAGTTTAAATTACTTATGATGGATTTATTGTTTTTATATTTTGAAATAAGTGATAAATTTTGTGTTATGATGATTTGTAAAATTTTAAGCATATTTTAATTTAATAATCTATATTGAGTGGAAAAATAGAATTGCTTGAACACTACTAAGCAAAATGCTTAGCGCGTGATTTTATTTTCGCGCGTAGGTTTGAAGGTAGTGGAGTGGATTTACAGCATAACTTGAGTCACAACAAAAAGGTTACAAGATTCTGAGGTGGATGCTCCACTTATTTCTTTTTGTTATCTTTATGATACTTTGGCATGTACATTGTATTTTTTTGAGGTGTATATATCATGTAAATATTTATGGATATTATTATTATAAATTAAAGTAAGAATATCATAGCTAAGTATGATGTGTATGATTCTGTTAATTTGATTCATGAATTATCGGAGGAAGGGAAATGATTATGTGTATTGGGGTTTGAATGGAGGTTGGATGGTAGAATAGACTTGGATATAAATGTTTTAGATACATTCTTTTCAGGAAGTTTTCATGAATTTTAGGGAAAATTTTGCCAAAATTTTTACAAAATGAATAGTAATTTGATAAATGATCAGATCTTTAAATAGTGGTTTGTTTTGACTCGTATTAAAGGAATCTAAGCCCGAGTGTGACATCTTGTATCCGAGTCTTTAACTGACCAGGTATAGGGTGTTACAGGTGGTGGAGGAAGTAAAGGGAACAACAAAAGTTGCCATGCTACATAAACACTCTAAAATCATACAAAAATGAACTTAAACACACTCAACTCAAAACATTAACATTTTAATCATAAAAATCAATCAATTTAATAATAAAAACTACTAAACAACCTTAAAAATAAATTGAAAAACATAGTTGCAATTTAAAGTTATAAAATACCCCACACTTAGTCTTTCCTCGCCCTCAAGCAAAATTGAACAAACCAAATTTTCGAAATAATCAAACTTCAAGCTAAAAATTATGCAATTCAAAATTATGCTCAACAATTAACAGTAGTGCTTGATGACATTTGAACTAAATTAAATTCAAGCAAGAGAATATAAGTCAGTTTTCGTGTGTGTGTGCAAGGCTAAAACATTTTAAGCCTTTTCAAAACCAAAACACCAGTACAATTTAGTACCAAGTTACAGAATTAATGTACACAAAAATGCACATATGGTTTCATGCTTGAATCTCTAGAAACATCATAGGCCTCTTTTTTAGCACTGGAACCCTAAGGTCATCTCTGCTAAACAACTCAAAACCAAAATAGAATCACTAAGACTTCATTAAAGTTGTAATGTGGTAATGGTAAAGGTTAAATAAAAAATGATCAATGGTAAATAAGAAGAATAGCCACCCTTTAATTGTACATACTAACATTTCCTATAATTCCAATTCAACCAACTAATAGCACCTCGATCAACAATTCTTACTCAAATAAGAGCACAACACATCAAATTACTTTAAAAGAAGGGTTACTGAAATTTTCATCATATTTTTCACAACTCAACCACATTTTGGAGTTCAAAATTCTTTTTTTTGTTTTGCAAATACCACACACTTAAAATTTTGCTATAGATTGCTAGCTTCCGATTCAAACTTTCTTTTTTCTTTTTTTTTTCTCTTTTTTTTCTTTCTCTCTTTTTTTTTTTAAGAAATAACAAACTTTCTAGCTTTATTAATAGCACTATAAAATACAAGGGTATTCACAAGTTCACCATTTATATGGTATTTCTGACTTTAAAACCATCCCTTAATAACATCCCAACAACCCCTTTTTTCACACTAAATTCACTTAAATATCCACAAACATTGATCAATTTCAATTTTAGAATGGTCAATTCTTAGAAGGGGAGATAAAGGCTTTTAAGTTATAAGGTATAAAAATATGTGTAACAAGAAAAATAATTTTAGGTATTGATTAATCGTTAGTTTACGGTTAACCTATTTATATATAATATATATTATATTTTTATTTTTATAATTTAAAAAAATTTCATTTATCTTTTATTTTTCTCTAAAACTTACATAAAATAATATTTAAAAATATATTTGAATCATATTTTTATTTTTGCATCTTAATTTTTTATATTTTTCTATAAAACTTATATAATACTTTAAATTAAATTTATATTACGTTATTTTCTTTAATTATATACTAATATTTATATGTATTAACCGATTAACTTTTATATATGTTATTTATTATCATATATAATAGCATTTAATTACATTTTCTTATATTTTACAGTTTATGTTTTAACATTTAATATTATCTAAAATTTTATTTGATTTAAAATTAAGATGTTAATTTTCAACAAATATTAAATCTATATAATTATGTTTGTTTTATAATTTTTATTTTAAATTACTTTATATATTTAAAATTAAATTAAATTAAATTTTGCTTAATTTTTTATAATTTTATATTTTAATGATTAACTTAAAAATATTAGTTAATAAAACAGAAATCGATGAATTGATTAATCAAATATGACAGACTGATTAATGGTTAATAATTTTAAAAAATTAATATTAATAAACTGATTAATTTTTTTATTCATAGATCGGTTAACAATCAATGCATGCTACAGTATTAGTAGAGAACCGACACTATGAGAAATTTGTTAGATAAAGAGGGACAAATCCCTTGCTAAATGTGTCACAGCCATTAAACGTTAAATGTTTGAATAATGATAAGCAAAATATTGTTATTTTATGCTATATAATTTCTTTGATAATATTTGTATACATTCATTTTATCGATTTATATTTTGATTATAAGATTTTATTTATAAATTATTTTTTTCGTTCTTTTTTATCTGTCACTTTTAAATAAAATTCAAATTTTATTTATCTGTTACTTTTAAACTTTTAATATAATTTAATTTATTTTTTTAATTTATTTTTCTTTCCTAATAAAGTTAGAACCAATCAGATTTGATAATTTAATTTTAATCACGTAATTTAATACTAAATTTAAGTCTATTTATTATTTTTTAATTCTAATAAAAATAATAAAAATGACTGATAAAAAAGAACGGATAAAATACTATATTAAGAACTCAATAATTGAGTATTTATTTAAATTTTAATATTTAAACTCTTACTCCAAATATTGCAAACCTAAAACACTTAGAGCGTGTTTGGTATTGCTTTTGAAAGGATAAAAAGCTGATTATTGGATAAAAAATTGATTATGAGATAAAAATATGTGTTTGGTAAATGCTGATTTTTGAAAAATCAATTTTGTAAAAAGTGAAAAAAACTCATATTGAAAAAAGCTAGAAATTGAAGCTTTTCAGAAAAGCTGAATTTTAGCTTTTAAGGGTAGCTATTTTAAAATTTCTTTTTGACAAAAATACCCTTTATTTTATTTTATAATGACAATTATACCTAATATAAAAAAGAAATAATATAAAGGATATTTACTGTTGAGTCAAGATAAATAAAAAAAATTATAAAATAATAATTTAAACATTTATTGTAAAAAGTTATTTTTAATCATATAATTTACCAAACAGCCTTTAAATTTATAAGTCATTTTGAATTTTATTTACCAAACAATTATCTACTTTTTGAGATATAACTTTTTGGAATATAACTTTTATCAATTGAAAAAGCTATTTTCATAAGTTTTGCCAAACTGGCCCTTATTATGTTTATCTCATTAAATATATTAAGATATCACTCATACAAGTTGGCTGCAAATCTTTGCAGGATCTATACAAGAAAGTCACAAATTTGAAAATATTCGAAAAACGACAAAATTGGAGAAAGTAATTTCCACAACTTTTTCATCAAGTCTAGTATATTGGAATAAATAAATAAACGAAAAGGAAAAGATATTTAAATTCAAAATATCTATTTAAGAGAGAATAAAACCCTGTCATTCCATCTCATTCAATTTGAGTAATACAAGAAACATAAATATGTATGGTTTTCAACGAAGTCGGCTATAAGATATTTATGTGACAAAATAGAAATAGCACCAACCGTGGCACTTTTGTAATAAGAGCGAAAAGAAATGGTTAAAAGAGGAAGCCAATCTCAATTATTAACCAAGAAAATAAAAGAAAGAGGTGGTTGGCAAGGGTTTTTTTTCCAACTATAACTAGCTCTTTCATTGATGCACATTCAAAGGATTATATATATTTTTATGAATAGGAAGTGTGATTAAATGCATAATAAGGATGGTGAAATATGTAGGAGTAGCATAGGTATAATAGTATTTATTTGCACTAGATTAACACCTCAATCCCTAATGATTAGATTAGGAAGCACTGGTATTAACAAGTATTAGTTGATTTGAGAAGTGGTGAATTAAACTGTGAATACTGTGGAGTTAGATTAGAAGTGGGTGTAATGCAGTGTAGTGGGGAAAGAAAGAAAGAAGTCAAAAAAAGGAACAGCTAAGCTAATAGATTTGAGGGACCCATCAAATTTCCACACTTTAGATATCGTCCCCTTTGACGCGACCTCAACACTCTTTCGCTTTCACCCATACACTCCTCTCACCCATTTCATTATGCCCCACCTTCCTTCTCTCGCCCTCCTCCGCAAAATTAAAATATAATCGACAGATTTTTTTAAAAAATAAAATTAAAATATATTTAATAAATTTTTTATTTTAATTTTTGTAAAAATTAAAAAAAATAATTTTAACATCCAAAACAAAAATTAAAAATATTTAAAATGTAATTTTTAGCATTTTATTTTTATCGATAATTTAATTATTTTATTTTAATTATTACCATCACTATCACTGTCGTCGCTGCTGTCACTATCACCAAATTACCACCAACCACTGTCACTACCATTGCTACCATCACTACCAAACTATCGTCACCGTTGCCGCCACCACCATCACCATTAGACCACCATCACTATTGCTATTCCCACCGTCACTACCGCTACTGTCACTGTTATAACAACAACCATCACACCACTGTCACTGTTGCCGTTGCTACCATCGTTACAAGATCACCGCTGCTACCACCGTCACCAGACCATCGCTGCCACCAATATTATTGTCGTTGTTACCACCACTAGACTGTCGCTGTCACCACAATGGCACAGCCACATGGTTGGGAAGGAGGATCATCTTATACTAAAAAATTCTTCTCAATTTATTTCTTAAATTTAAGCATTACTTATATTTTTTGTCTCTTGAATTTTAAAAAATAAAAATCTATAATTTTATCAAACGCATTCTAAGTTTTCAGATTTTAATTACGTTTATTAAAATGAATTTGAGTTAATAACTTTTAGGTTAGATAATTTAAAGTTTAGATCGGAATCTCACATTAATTTTATAAAATTATTCTTTTCTTTGTTATATCAATTTGAGCGGTTGATTTTTAAACTTTATTTTTTGTTAGATCTAGATATACTTTTAAATTTTAATAGTTTATACAAATTTCAATATATGACTTTTTTCATATATATATTTTAAAAGGACACTGTGAATATGTATTTTTAAAAATATTCAATTAGAGGATCATCTTATACTAAAAAATTCTTAAATTCCTAAAATTTTAAAATAAACAAAGTGATTTCTATCAATTAAATATGTATTTTAAAAACCAAATTTAAAAAAAAATATACAAAATATTTGTGCAAAGCATCTACAAACGGTGTGAAATACACCCAATCTATTTTTACGTTTATTTATTTTATTTTATATAATTAATATATACTAAAATATAAATATAAATATAGATAAATACATTTATTAAAAAAAATGGGTGGTTACATGACAAAGATACATTTTGGTTGATTTTTATTCGGTTCTCAAGTTTTTTTGAATCAAGTTGGGTTTGATCATGCAAATTTTTTTAATCAGTTTTATTTTTTATATAGTTTTAGATCGGATCTACAAGTTTATATTAAAATTGATAAGGTTAATTTCAATGCATGGTAAAATGTTTCTTTAAGTAACATTACATTTTTAGTTAGAAATAATATTTTTATTACTTTTTCTATTTACCTCTTTGCATTCATTATTTTTTTATTTATTTAAGTGAATACTTATCTTTTCTCTCTCCATATATAAAGACTAATTAAGCAGACATTTGTATAAAAGGATTTTAGGAGCCTACACTGCATTCGTGCGCGCGCGCGTGTATATATATATATATATATATATTATCATTGTTGTATTCGAGAATGCAGGAAATATAATTTATTTTTTAAATTCTAATATTATTTAAATGAAAATATTGCTTTTATTTAGAATTAAAAGTTAGTTGAATGGAGGATTTGAATTAAAATAATTGAATTTTTAAGTTTTTTTTTTTATCATTTTAAAATTAGTCGGTACTCTAATGTGGATAAAAAACCAATGAAATTTTAAAAAATATATATAGTTTTTTTTAATTCAATGATCTGTAAGCATGCCATACCCTCCTCCAAAACGAGTACTCTTTTATTCCGATTTTTTTAAAACCCTCGGCAGTAAAACTGAGATGGCAATTTTATCCAACGAAAATATAAAAGTTTTAAAAATTTAAAAATATAAAATATAAAAGTAAGGGCAGGATCAGCCATTTGTTGTCAGGATCGGCAGACTTTAACCCTGTTCCTATGACCCGATCGTGAATGCACATACTTATATTAGATGCAAAAAAAATGTTACCTTTAATTTTATTTAAATATTTTGAAAATTTAATACTAATTTGTTTTTTTCAACATCATCAAAAAGAGATAACGACATTAACATAGATGCTGACGTCACTATACATAGATGAAATCTTAGTCGCGTCAATATTCACTTCATCAGTTGACCACACTTTTCATCCATTCTAACATTTAAAGGTAACATTTTTTTTCTTAATATTTTTCAAAAATGGTTATTTTTACCCTTAATATTTTTTTTAAATAGATTTTATCTTTTATTTTTTTTCTACATCTACGTAAAAAATACTTATATTTAACTCATACCTCATTTTCTCTTATATTTTAAAAATAATTTATCTAATTTCTATATGTTAAAAGTAATTATCGAGAAATATATTATAACATTTTTTTATAACTTTGGGAATTTATATTCAAAATAAAATAAAGAATTGTATTGCGGAATTTTTATCTAACTTAATAATTAGTAAGTATTAATAATAAAATATTTTTTACTTTCTATAAAACTTTACAATTATACAAGAAAATATATTAAAATAGTAAATTTTTATTTTAGGACAATTACTTTTAAAATATAGTAATATATAAAATATGAATTAATACAAGTAAGTTTTAAAACAATTCAACTATTTGTGAAAAAAATGTCCAAAACACATATAAAAATATAATAGAATATAAAATATAAATTACTTTTAAAATATAGAAATTTAAAAATTACATTTAAAACATAATAGAAAGTAAAGTGTGAATTAAAAATATGTATTTTTGTCGCATTGTGTAGATGTGAAAACACTTGAGAGGTAAAATAGCTATTTTTGAAAACTTTTAAAGGCAAAATAATTATTTAAAAAAAAAAGTTAAGGGCAAAATAGTATATTTAAGTTTTAGGATACGCTGATTAGGATTGCCAATCTGACATATCATACATGTGTGTATCACATTATTATCTATGTTAGCGTCATTATTTATCTCTGATAATATTATAATAAAAGGACAAATCAATACTAATTTTTAAAACGTTTTATATAAATTTAAATTAAAAAAAAGTTAAGGGCAAATAAATAACTAAAGAGTAAAACTTTCTCCAACTAAAATTCTATATGAATTAAAAAAAATTCCAAGTCCAAGTGGACAAAATAAATTGGACTATAATATCCTCGTGCTTTAATATTATAAACAAAAACAATATTTTACATGTGTTATGATTATAGCTATAAAAATTAAAATCTTATAAAAAAATTATGTGCATGTGTTAGAATAAATAAATATAGAGTAATAAATTAAAATTCTCTACATATAAATATTTCTTGCATTTAAGTTTTTTTTTTCTTGCTACATATATATATTTATCGATTTGACCTTAACAGTAAACCACTTTGGATTGTTATTTCGTGTTCAAGTTTTAATTTGGTACCTTTTCTAGAGTAAGAAAAAATGCAGTCTTATATGTTTAGTAAATATAAAGATAAATTAGTAAAAATACAAGTAATACAAATGCAACAATTTTTTCATCTTTTATTTTTCATAAAAGAAAAGAAAAAAAAACTGTTATACATCAACTACATTGTAATGATTAAAAATTAAGTAAACATTAAAATTTACGTATAATTCAAACGTTTAAAAATTTAATAACTTTTAATAAAATTCAAATTCCATCTCTCATTCTATATATATATATATAATCAAGCGCTAGTTCAATCTATTTCTCTGTACATTTTAAATGCATTTGTCAAAATTGACTTGTTGGTATTAAGAAGAAAGAATTTACAATTATGATCAATTAAACAACATTAATTCCTTTTTTCTCTAATAAAAACATTTATAAAAAAACTAAATTTATTGAATTAGCTAGAAGCCTATATTTTCTCTAGATGACATTAGTAAATAGTGATGTATTAGTTTTACGCTGATTTTTCTTTGGATTTTCATATTTTGAAGCGCACAAAATCAAATTTAGCAGTTGCAAGATTGCCATATTTTTGTAAGTTTATGAACAAAATTTAAAAATCTAGAACACAAGAAAACATCAAATATGACGGCTAAATCTATGCTTGCAGAAATTCAAGATCTTCTCTCATTTCTTTTGCCGCATATAAATATTCAACAAGAAGTTGATTGCGATGCATGTTTTAGCAATTTATTTATTTGGAGAAGTCCCTTTTAGCCTCTAAATTTTATGAACGGATGCAATTAAGCCCCATAGCTGAACATTTTCCCAATTGGACCTTTTCTAACTCTCATTTTGTGCTCCACCATTTTATTTACTACGAATGGGTAATGCCACATTTAAATAGATGGGTTCTTCTTGTCGACATTCCGTCTAGGAAAATTTTATGACCAAATTAATAATGTATTGCCACTTACGTAAAATTTGTTGAAAAAAAGAGTAAAATGAAGATTAATATTTATAAATAGCAATATACTATTGGCTTGTTTCATACGAGATGTAACCATCACATAAAATTTTCCTTTATTTATTATTATAAACAATTCATATTTATCCTGACCATTATATATTAGAGCAAATATAAGTCATTTTGCACAGTTTAGGAGTATTTTTTTTAATAAAAAAATTAAGAATACATCGCAATTTAAAATCCTATTTTGAGTCAATTGCTATCTTTTGTTGTTAAATTTTATTTTTAATTTTTTTCCCAATTTTAAGAAAAAGGAAAAAGTAACATGCTGTTTTATGTTTAGTAGACAGAAGAATTTGGAAGCTTAGTGGTCTTTACCCAGGCAAAAATATGAAGTGTTTCCACTTTGGCCTTGATAATGATTCCCTCATATATATTTTTGGTTGAAAGATATTTAAGAAGAAAAAAGAAAAAAAAAATTGTAAGAGGAACATCACGGATACCTTGAGAACCCACCATCAAAAATATATTTTTAGCCCAAGAAAGAGATGCCACTATTTCATCTAAATTGGATCTAATCCATTTTTCTTTATTTATTTACTGCTGTGTGATCATTTTATATCAAAACTATATTCTAATATTGAAAAATTCTTATCAAATTTAGTTGATAAATTTCTGATAAACCAAACAAATAGTAAAGATTTTTTTTTTTTTGCCTGAATTCGGTTTATAAAATTTTTTGTGGGCAAAATTAACAAGAAAGTGTCATTTATATATGTTTACTACCATTTCACTCATTTTTTTAATCAATTTATTTTACATAATTGTTTTGTACAGTTTCATGAAATTTTTATTAATCTGGTATAGAAAAGATTTATACAGATTGTTATCTCTCGCACTATATGTATATTAAAAGAGGATTAATTTTTTGAGATTCACTAAAAGCATAATAAAACTGTTTTTACATAAGAACAACATTATTGTTGGATCAAATAATAATCAAACCTGTGAGATGATTGGAGCTAGAATAAAATCAAAAGGGACATGAGGAATGGGTAGCCTTTTAAAAGATTAAAAACCCTAATTTTAGGAAATATATAGCCTTTTTAAACATCGTTTTAGGTTGGCCGACCTAATGGCTAATGCTCATTCACCTTTCTAAACACAACACAAAGTAAATTATAATGTCATTTGGAACAAATAAAAAATCAATTTATGTTCAGGCAAAAATGATATATTATTAGCGAAACTACGTAAATTTTACCTTCTACAATATGTAAAAATTTCAATTGTTGTTTTATTTCAATAAAAATAAATATATGGCGTTTTATGCTTTATGGGTTTACTAGCAAAACTACGTAGCTTTAGCATGCGCAGTTGGAAAGAGTGATTATCAAAAAGATTATTATGGGTTCCCTAATCACAATACAAATTAAATACTAATTAAGCAAAAGGTACGTTTATTTATATTTGATTGGACATTTTGGTAACACAACTATATAATTAATGATTAATTTGAAAAAATTATAATCATAATCCAAACAAAGAAAGGCACACTTGAACCTCCATGTTGGATATATGTACACCCTAATTCCGTAACTAAGATTTTGTTTGTCTTAATAACAAGTGAAATAGAAAACAAATTGTGAGTCCAATTATGGAGAAGCCGAAGTAATAAATGGTTAGCGTGGAGCCCAATATGCTTAGCATGTTCGTGTTTAGTGAGAACATGACTAATTGATGACAAAGAAAGGTCTGAAATGATCACTAATTATGATTAATGATAAGGAAAGGATGTTCAAGACATGAATTAAATTCCATTCTCACTCATTCCAAATCTATTTAAATTCCAAATCCTAACTAACTAAACTAATTAATAGAATCAAACAGGGTTGACCATAATGTTATTTTAATTTTTTTATATACATTTAAATTATTATTATTTTTAATTTTCTTGAAAGGTAGTATTTGGTAAGGGGGGGCAAAGCAAGAAAGCAAGGCAGCAATTCTTGGATCTTTTCTTGATCATGTTTTGGGTGACAGAGTCTCCAACAAAATCTTAACTCATTTAGCATATTTTGTTCTAATTCTGCTGTTTTGCGGACCGTTCCATCTAAATCTAATCATTTCTATATCATCTATATAGCTTAGTAAATTTATTATGTCTCCTCTTTCAGTCTTTAATTCATTTTGCAAAAAGTCAATTCTTTTATCTGCCTTTTTCTTTTTTAATTTCTATTAATATGTCTTTTCACTATTGTCTTCACCACCGGTAATTTTATTTAATCTCTTTACCCATATAAAGAGGGATTAATTCAAGATGAATTGAGATCTAAACTCACCAAACTTTTTTCTTATGGGATTTTGATTAAAACTAAAGTTCGTAAATTTACAATTTATTTATTTATTTGTTTTTAATATAAAAATTTTTAGTACCTGAAACTCAATTGACAATCTACCCTACACCCATTATTTAGAATATTTTTATATTTATGGGATTGGGTAATTAATTCCTCCTTTCTTTAGGGAATATAATCAACATGGATTTTAGCTTTACTTATGCTTTTTTTTTTGTTTTTCTATGACCATCTATATTCAATTCACAATACCATTAATCTAAAGTCAAGCACTATTAAATCCATAATTAAAAGTTATTCTTTTAATAGCATACTGTTCATGTATGCGATAAAAATTAAATTTGAAATCTCATTTTAAAAAAATTTGAACTATCTATTACCTGAATTAACAATCACTTGTTGTATGATTTATTTTTAATTACAAGTTTTATCATGTTCAATAAATAAATTTGAACCACCAAATGTGGTACTTTTTATTTTTATTTTTATTTTTTGGACTATAGAATATCCAATGTTGATCACTAAATATATAGTCAAAGATCATCTCACTATCCATACCTAGTTAGCAATTCATCTTGCCTAGATACTAGATGTTTATGCTGAATACTAACTTCTTCTTCTTCTTCTTATTATTATTATTTGACAGATAGTTGAATTATTAATTAAAAGATCCCAATAGTAAATAAATGTGTGTGCATAATTATATATGCGTTTTCTATTATAGTAATAATTATATATTTTTAGTATATTTGAAGTCCAAGCAAGAATCTGCGCATTATGAATGGGACCCCATAAGAAACGAATTCAGGTGAACAAAGTATGGTTGAGTTAATACAAGCATAGGCTCTATATTTTTAAATTCTGTAGATCGTAATGAACATACTAATAATTAAATTATATTAGTATATAATATAGAAAAATAATTTCAGATGAGGAAGAGAGAGAGAGAGAGAATAAATTAACAATAAAAAGCACTTTTAAGATCTTGCAAAGTTATCAGATAGATAGTGTAGGGCAGACAAGAATAATTTAAGCAAAGATGGGTAGAGGGAGACAATTCTGGCCTGCTTACTAATGCTTGCTTAAATTATGTATCTGCACTGGAAGGCACTAGGGCCAAAAAGGATAATTCATATCTAATAATTAAAAAAAACAAAAGTGCAATAATTTTCAAATCAAAAAAACTTTTTTACTAATGTTGTGTTGTGCCATGGGTACACCGTATACTATTACTGTCTGATTGATCGATTAAAAAATATTTGATTAGTCAATTGAATAGTATGCAGCAAATTGCGCATTGGATATCGACTCGTCTCATTTTTTACATATAAGGAAAAAATAATTTAGAACATAAAGGAAAAACTTACTCAATATTTGCATGGGATTCTTGAAGAGCTTTGCCAACAACTTGCAAAGGTATAAAACTTGCTAATGATGTCCCTTTACTTGGTCCAATCTTTTACCGCATTTATGAACAGTGAAAAAAGTTTTGGTTGTAATTATGAGGATGATTAAAGTTGTTGAATATGTCTTGAGCAAGGTTTTTGGAAACATTAAAAACCTAATTATTAGGAAAATAATTTTTTATTTTTAAAACTTTGTTAAAGGGAAAAACAATCTAGGAATTTCCAACTTTGAAACCTTTTTATGGTGCATGATTTAAGCATTGCTTTCTTAAAAGAACATTGGTAGATTATATTTTTTTCTTTTATTTTTTTATATCTTTTTAAACCAAAGAAACTAATAATTGTAATATTATATTAACGATTTTTTTTTTTTTATGGCGATGAGAAGAATTGGAGATGGAATTCAAAATCTATAGAAAAAAAATCAGGTGGATCAATTGAGGTAACTAAGTGGAGTGTTTTTAGGTTAGGAAATATAATGAATTTTAGTTGATATATGTATGAGCCAAAGTTGTGGGGAGCTCATGAGATGAAAACGGTCACATAGCCAAAAAATAATACTTTGGAAAAGGAGGAAGAAAAGAAGAAAAACAAGATAAGTTGTACTCATTTAATATCATAACAAAAGTGGGGAAAAAAAAAAAGAAATGTACTAAATAACATTAATAAAAATGAGTGCAGGTTGGTCCATCCCCCTATGGCCATATCTAGAGAGGTTCCAAGCTAGAAATGGGACTAACAACGCCATTTCGTTAGACCCAAATTTGGCAAATCCAGTAGGCCTAAAGCACTATCTTACGTGCATATTGGTGGATCCATTGGATTGGGATCTTTTTTGTTTGTACCCACTGCCCCATTTCAGCTCCAACAATTTCATTACAACTTGCGCAAAATAATAACAATAATAATAATAGAAGTTAAAAATTAATCACTCTTTTTACGATCCCAATGAAGCTTGCATTAAGCAAAGATTTTTTTCCCCCTATTCTCATGGAGTCGAGGATTGCAGTTCATACCATAATACAATGGCTCCCTTTTGATCCCGTTAATGGTTTTGCTTGATCAAACCGATAGCTGATTTAGCCACAATATTGATAATTTTGTAATAAAATTGCATAGACTACTAAAAGTTTTACCAAACATTGAAAATCAATCTACTATAAGAAATATTAGCTAACAACAATAAGTATCAAGTACAAACTATACCCAACTGCTAAAGCAAATGGAGCCTAAATAACCCCAATATCAAGAAAATGCCTGAAAATAAATAGGTCAGAACACATCCTTTCAGAAAATAAGAAGACTTGTATTCTAAACACTCCTTAATCGATTATTGATCTTCATTTTTCATTTTCATAGAAAAAGTAAAAACCAGAAAGGCAATTTGTTTGGCAACAAGAATTATGAACCCCACTCCAACCTTCATATATATGGCTTTTCTGCACTAACTATTTCTTAGAGAATGAAAAGCGTGTTTAAAAATAGGAATTATTTATCCTTCTTCTCCTTCCCCAAAGTCCATAAGAAAATCAGTTAAGTTCTCTGAATCTTTTATTGCTTCTTCAAGAGACATTGGACCGTCTTTTTTAGGCTTTGCCTGCAGTTTGAACCAAAGCAAGAAGAGAGTTAGTGGCTTGATATGTTAAAAACCCGGGAGCTGAACCATCTTCCGCTTCATTGTCTAAAAGAATATTCTGGCTCTATCACTCGTACTATAGGTTTCAAACATTTTACCAGAATAGATAGCACCATTTCACACCTAGGGGATGAAATATTTTCCTTTTTTTTTTAATGGCGAAACATGCTTCTGCTGCATACATTGGTACCAGTAACAAAGAAGCCCATATAATTCAATAGAAAGCCAATCATCATTGATTAAGTTCAGGAGATGCAGGTGCATCTGTCTCTCTAACTTAGCTAAGCCAGAAAATTACAAAAGTTGGTAGAAAATACCCCACCTTTGATTTGCGAAGTTGAGGAGTAGACTTTAGAACACTCCAATTGCGAGTAATTTTTTCCTCTTTCCCTTCCTCTTCTTCTTCATCATCGTCGTCGTCGTCGTCGTCATCATCATCATCAATATCACTATCCTCTCCTTCATCCTATAGCATTTAATAGTAAATAAATGCCCTTGGACGCAGAAAAGCCATAGATCTTTTGTATACCAGATGTATTCAGAGATATTTTAAGAGATAAATGATCACATGAGAATCATGAAACTCACATCATTTTCACCAATGTCAACAGCTTGTGCCATAGCTTCATCCATATCTGTCATCTGCACAATAGAAGTATCAAGATTTAACAAGATAAATACAAATTTTCAGTCCACCAAAATTTAGTGTCAACTTTTAAATATTTTGAATTTCAAAGGTTAAAGATGAGCATAAGTTGGTGACTCTTAATAAGCAACTCCACCATAAGAAAAATAATATTCCTACTGCAGTCCACCTGATAAACAATTGGATTCTAATTGCTTAATTTGATGACTTGAGTGAGGAACAAATGGATAAACAATAAGATGGTGCCTGTGCAGGCCAAGGAGATAAATAGCCGTTGCAATTTCAAAGGGAGAAAAATGGAGTAAGGGAGGAAAGATCCTCTGAAACATGACTGCAACATCATATACCAACTCTATCCTTTTTCATGAGTTACCTCAAGTTGTTCTGTCTTCTCTTTTGCCATAATTTTTTCAAACTCCTCCCTAGGTACAATTTTGCCATGCTGAAAAGCAAGGGAAAGAAAGTCAGCACATAATGCACAAAGACAGTAATCACTTGATGCAAATGCAACTAAAATGAAAACTATTTCACTCATTTTATATTTAACATGAGATTTAAATGGGCTAAAGAAAAATTTTAGACATTTTAAGCATACTGGAGACCAAACTGCATGGCTCAGCACCTCAAAGGACTTGATCCTTCACAGAACTGATAAAAAAATAAACAGAAAGAGAGGAAAACCATAACTTCTCAGATGAAACTTATATCTCGTGACCACATCTTCCTTTCCTGCTTGATTCCAGTGTTACCCTATCAGATTTGGAAAATTCTAGGAGAATGACATGGTTTCCAAATTATTGAAGATAGGGCTTATAATCCATAAGCCATATCCCCATACCCGATTCCCAGACACTTCTAACACAAAACCAAAACTCAACCAGATTTTTAAGACAAATACTTATGACTGGCATAAATTATGTTGGATAATTCCAGAGGTGATACCACTAGAACCGAGTAACCACAAGTACAATCTGTGCCAATGCAGACAAGAGAATACACTATCCAAACAAATGAACAACTGTAGAAGCAGGAAAACCATATGAATGAACCGCTTTATCAGTTTACAGCATACTGCCAGCCAGCAAGTTAGTTTTGCCAGCAGTCTGATGAGTTCATTGACTTCTAAAGACCACCAACAAAAGCACCAGCCTTGAGTTTCATTGGGCAGTGCATCAGAACTAATAGACTTCTCATGGTCACACAAAACTTGGTTTTGCAACAGAAAACCATAAAAAATCCATGATAACCTGCCTAACTATAAACCTTGTAATAATGTGGTGAGAAAAAAAAGGTTGGGATTTGAAACAGAGCATCAACCTACCTCTTTCAAGAAAGCCAGCATATTGGGTGTTGGCTCATGGAAATCAGGACCCCTGTAATCAATTATTTCATTTGGATCTTGGATGTAGTTAACTGTTGGGTAAACTGGATCTCCACCCCAAACTGCACAGGTTAAATAAATTGTCAACTTCAAAAGATAATTAAGCAAGCATCATTTTTTCACTCCAGAACAACTTTCAACTAATAATAAGACCTCATTGTTCAAGAGAAAGGAACCATTTTGTGATTCAGAAATGCAAAAGACTTTGAAAAGGAAATAAATTTGAAACAGTCAGCAAGGTTACCACAATGTATTTCGTGGATAGCAGATCGTAAAAGTATTTTGGTATCAAACTTGAGATGATAAAATAATTTTAGATCATTTAAATGCAACAGATAAGATAAACCATAACAATCAGCTTGAAGAATGTACTTTGCTTTATTAGATCCTCCTGCATTCGCATCGCTAAAGGATCCCTACGAATACGAATATCTGTCCCCATCATTATGCGATATTCTTGATCTGTTTGATGGCAGAACATTTCAACTAGTTGAGCATTTTCATCTTCACCAGTCTCTTCAAAATGCTTCTGAACAGCTTCCCGCGAGGTGTCTCTCTTCCAAGCTTTCACCCACTCCGAGTAATATGCAATAGGACCAACACTTTCCAGTCTCTCTTGTTCGGCTTTAAGTCTAAATAAAGTAGAATAGCAAAATCCATCAAAGTTATCCCAAAAACACACACATATATATAAATGCTACAGGCAAGGAACCAGCTGATTGAAAAGCAATCAATGGTAGTAATTGTAAAAAAAAATCAAGAGAAAATGAAAACTGAAAATTGAACTGGCCATTGTAGGGCATTATATTTTTCATCTAAGACATCATATGTTTAGATGCAGTGTAAATATATGGCTTTCCAAAATTATAATAGACCTAGATTTCAGACAATGCCATGTCCATGGAACTATAGCAACAACTAAAAAAGGCTTTCCACTATGACCAAGCCGACCCCAAAAATTTTTGGTCTCTAAGTTATTAATGCTGGCTCCACAAGAAACTGAAATGCCAATTAAAATCTTTTAGTAGATTAGTTATTTTAGGAAAAAGTGGAAACTCTTTGTCCTCTCTCACTGGATAGTTCATAACATAGCATTTTAAGTTCATTGCCATAACAAGAAATCAGCATCTAGAGTTTTCTTTGCTAATTTTTTTAGTCCTTTAATACCTCTCTTTCTAGTAGCTGATGAATCAAAGATATAATTCATTGCTTCTTGATCTCTCATTTTCCCTATTCTTGTTTATAGTATCTCCTCTTAAAGTTTCTGGAAGGCTGCATGAGGTCTCTTGTCTCACTAATTTAGAGAATCAACCAACAAAACAACGCCCTAAGATTATGTGCAACTCATTTTTTAAATTATGCACTAGTCACTGAATGCAACAACCAGTATGCGTAATATGAGATTACAAGTATTTTGTCTGAAAAAGTTAGCAAGCTTAAAAAAAAATAATAATAATAATAAATTCTTCACAAAGCGCAATGCTTGTATGTGGAACTTTGACAGTTGGGAATCACAAAGCAAGGAAGCTAAACAAGCACCAATTATCTTAATTTACACCATTTCTATTTAGTTTTTGAAAGATATTAAATCTTTAATGACAGAACAATATGATTGAAGCATCCATCAAAGGTTATCTTGAAGGGGGCCTATTTTTCCCATCTTCCTCACAAGCATCCTCCTTATGGTAGTTTCTTATCACTTGGTCAGGCATTTGGTTGAAACTCCAATAAAGCTAAGCTTATGCTTTGGATTGGTTCAGTTATTTTTTCAACATGATCAAGAACTTACTTAAAATGATTATTTCTTTTCTCCTTCAAGTTCATGCTGCCTCTACCTTTTCAAATAAGTTGTTTGTGCACTAGAATATTAATTGCCTAATATCATGAATTATATGTAAAACTAAGGATATTGTCATTCTCTGAAACATTGAGTTCTCTAAGTTCATAAAAACTCATGAACTAGCACCTGCTATCATGTTCAAACCAATTTCAAAACTCCCTATAAGATGACAATAACCAAGTACACATCTTGTTTTCCATAAGCACATTCATATTTTAGTATCACTTACATTAAGTTACATATAGTTAATCTAAGACTACTATTGACTGAGAGAGAGAGCCCTAGTGGAGATGTCATAAATTATAACGTCATGTTGCATCTAGCAAGATCTATCTTACCTTTCTTCCTTAAAAAGATGTTTTCTAGCTCTGTAAAGAGCACACTCTGTCAATGTTGGAGTCTCACCATAAAGCTTCACTTGTCCAGTTTCAGCCATTGATTTGAGGAAAACCTTAAAAAAATCAAAATACACTTCAGCAACTAGAAGACTTGGATGCTAATAAACTTAGCAGGATACACAAGCGGTGTTTTTTTTTTTTTTTTGTCCATGCTCACCTAACTAGAATCCATCATGCATTTAATTATTTAGAGTGCCAAGACAAAAAGAAAAATGGATTCCAATTTCCAATAAATGAACATCGGCAGAAAACCAATATGAATAATGATTATTCTAAATTTGCTTCATGATTTTCCATATTTTTGTACCATAATTTTTAGTCATACACTTCAAATGCCTTTCAACCTCCACAGCATTTATCCTATCATGTGACAAATAATTTGACTTCTGGAAGCCAACATGTGTAGTTACACAGAAAATTCCCAAATGTGCCCTTCTTAAACCCTAGCATGCATGCACCACTGCTACCATTCCAGATTTCCCCAGAGGGGAAAAGAAAAAAGGATGATTGGGTTATAAATACGGAAGCAAAATCCCGAGGCACATATTTGAGGAAAAGGTATCAAGGAAATACAAGATTGTCAACTATATGAGGACACAAAAGATGCTCATTAGGGAAAAGATATGATGAGACCAAGGAATAACTTTTTCTGAAGTGCCGAGCATGTCATCATTCCATAATGAATATAATGTATCTAATAGAAGGTCTGGGCTTTAATGCAGGTAGCAGAAGTTGGATTTTCAATGAAGCAAAGGGCCAGTATCACTAAGGAGTATATTAGTAAAAAGAATTAATCTAGTTTTTAATATATCCATACTGACCGTTTCCACATCAGGTTTTCTCCTTTGCCATCTCGACCATTGTTCCTTTTCTGGCTTTCTCCAGTTCCACCATAATTCCTCACTTGTAAGTGTCCCCTCTATGGGCTTCTTCACTTTTGGATCAATAAAGGAGTGAGGGCTCCCCACTTTCTTGTCTAAATCATATCCAGTCTCTTGTTCTTCCTCAGGTTCTGTCTGATAAACTACAAAATCAGATGAGGAATCTTTAAGTTCTTCTGTTGTTTCCTCAATAATTTCAGGTGCCTCTGGAGCTTCTGTGCTTGATAGAGAAGATTCAGGCGCAGTGGCTGAGGCCCTATACTTCTTTCTCCTACTTCCAGGCTTTTCACCATATGATGGAGATCCCTTTGATGTGCCAGTTGGTTCAGGAGCCTGGGCAGCCCTAACTCGATCAGCAGTGCCTTCTGGCCAGTAATCCTGTCCTGGAATACTAGCACGAGCACCTGATGCTGGTTCAAGTCGCCCGGATGTGGAATCCATGTAACTATGGTACGGAGGGCGTTCAACAGATACATGTTCAATGTAATCATCCTTCTTTTCACATTTTATACAAGGAAGTAATGGTGGCTTTAGAAGTGCTTTAGAGCCAAATCTGACTTGCAAAATTCCAGCTGATAATGAACCTATAAATGATGTCTGCATGGTCCTCAAAGAATTGTAAATGGAGCCAACAGAGTATACCGAATCAAATAGGAAATAAACATTTTTGATGGGAAAACAGGGGGAAACTTTCATATTGCCACTCCAACAAATAAATTAATGATAGACCCATGAGGTTCACGACAACAAATGGTCCAGTAACCATCCAAGAACTATAATATTACATAAATGGTTAATTATTGCTGCATACTTTTAACATGAATGGTAATAGAAGTCAATAGGTAGGACATATATTTGTTTGCTGGTTCAAGATTTCACCATAGACTTCACAATACCATCATTTTTCTAGAAGTAAATGACTGATTAATATCTTAGTATATTGAAAAATGTTTATGAGCCTCATAGTATTCTCCGTTTTGCGGCACCTTTGGAGGTCAAGATAAGCAACTGCCAGGGTCATGCCTTCATTTGGCTCAAATTTTGAAAGAAGAATTTAAACCCAAAGAAACCTCTTCCTATTATTCTCATCTTCCTCTCTTGAGCTTGTATAGGTCCATTTTACTCTGTTCAATGATTATGATCAAACACAACGAACAAGAAATTTGGGTGGAATGTGAGCCCGACAATTTCTTGTGTTTGTGTGCTTCACATATCTAATCAAGCTATGTAGTTTCTATTCTATCACCACATGTGAACAAGCAAGAATAGATGCAAGGCCTCTACTGCAATTTTCATGATTTTCAGTCAGTCTTTATTGGCTAAATGAATACCAGGCCTAGCCTATTTGCTGCTAAAGCAAGGCCCCTCGTGCAATATTCTAAGGCATTCCCATAGCAGAGAAACGGTTAGCAGTTGCAATCAATGTCCCATTCTCAAAAGTTCAGATTGTTGGCTATTCAATTTACCATTAGCAATTTAGCAATTGAAGACAACCCTAAAATCTACGCCTACCACTCCAGCAAGAGAAAGAAAGACAAGAACATTTTAAGAAGAAACAGAAAGTAAACCTGCAAATAAGAGGAACCTGGGTTCCTAGTAGTAAAGTTATCTGCACAAACTGGGGGCCTTAATCCTCTATCTGCCATGCCATACCCAACAACAAATGATAAGAAAGTTTTTCGATTCTAATACAACACAGCCCATCAAATAAATGAGAAGATAACGAAACAAAAGTACACCTTGATAAAGCCAACTTCCTGAAAGAGACGACATTTTTAGCTCATGAAGCTATATAGCTCTTAATTTCTGAAAAAAAAGCATATAATAATTAGGTGAGCAATGAGTTATCCAATGGAAATTTAACCTATTAATAAAGATTTTATGAGAGAATAATGTTATCAAGAACACCAGAGATTGAGATAAGAAATGAACCGTATTTGAGCAGAATTGCGGAGGGAACCAATAGCAATCATGGAGTTAAAAAGCTTAGATTTTGAGTTTGGAGGGTTTAAGCAAGGAACATAATTACCAGTGATAATAAGCAAAGTTTTTGAAAATGGACAAGGGGTTTGTCTACTATTACAGCGTATTAAAGAAACGGGTAGAAAACACCAGTAATTGGCTGGAGCCTGTAGGCACCAAACTTGGAAAATTATATATATATATATTCAATTTGGCTCTTCCAAATTTTGTTTGGATAAATCTAGTATAAATTAGAAGTTTAAAAATTAAAATTATATTTTTATTTTAATTTATAAATATCTAAATTTCATCAATTGACTTTTCAAAATATTAAAATTACATTCTATGTTAATTGAAAATTAAAAATATACATTGGTCAATTAAAAACAATATTAACAATTTAATTCTTTATTTTACAAGATAAAAAAAAACTAATTAAAAAACGGCAATTAATCTCATCAAAAGAAATTTTACCTTTTTCCAAATGCTCTTTTATCTTATGAAAACCAATTAAAAATTCAATTTGATCATTAAAATTTTTATTAGAGGTTAATTTTCTAGAAAATCAAAATTTAAAACAAATTTGCATGTAATTTTAATATATGATTAATTTGTCTCTTGTCATCTAGATAACATTTTAAAATTTTTTTATTTTTATTTTTGCATAATTTAATTGTAATAAAAATTCATAATTTATAATAAAAATATGTGGTACATAAAAAAATTACTGAAAAATAAAAAAATTATGTTTCTACTAATTACATGAGCAAAAATAAATTAAAAAGTATATTCTAAAAATTAATTTTATAACTATTTTAGATAAATTTATCTCATTATCTTGACTTTCGAACAAAATTTTCTTTCACAAAATTTTCTCCATCAAAAATTTGTTGGCTTCGTCCTTGGCTAGGGTTGTCCGTGTACCAACTAGGCAACTACCAAGATTTTCAAAAGCTAGTTTCTACATAAAAAAATTTTAGGTAAACCAAAAGTGAAAATTTATTGTTAATATCTGATAAAAAAATATAATTTTATTTTTAATTTTTTAATTAGTGCAATGCTATTTTTTATATTTTAAAATTGAAAAAAATTTATCTCTTTAATAATTTTTTTTATGCGTCGCATTTGATCAAGCAAACACATAGTATAACAGAAACAAATTTCTCTCAATTTTAACATATGAAAAAAGGCAATATATCAATTAAAACATTACAAATAAAATTACACATTTTATCAAATATTGAAAATAAAATTATATCTTAAGCCTTTTAGGTTTAAAAAACGAAATGTGAAAACAGAGTATAAAAATATATATTTTTTATTTTTTACACATAAATAAGTTTACAATATGCTATAAAATTTTGTAACAAAAAAATAAATTGCAATACTTGAGTTCCATGTAAATATCAAATTAAATAGTAAAATCATAAAAAAATATTAAATTTCTGCTAAGTAATAACTAAATACAATAAAAATTATAAGTATTTTTCATAATCATATACATTACAAATCGTGGGTTGACGATAGTTTAAAGTTACAATCAAAACATGAAATTAACCAAAAATTAATCACTCGTATAATCGCTAAAATTCAATGTTTTTAGAAGCGGATCGGACATCGACTCGACTTGCCAAGTGAGTCATGAGTCAACTAGTTCAACTAGTTTGACTCGGAATTTTTATTTTTTTAAATATAATTATTTATACAAAATTAAAAATATAACACGTAAAAATACATTCAAATAACCTATTAGTTATCAAATATCAACAAAAATAGTAATTTTAAATCTAAAAAAGTTTGTAAATATAAAAATTATATAAATTATCCAAACATAAATAGCAAATATCTAAATAAGTTTACATAATATCAGAAACAAACATTTAAATAAATTCATTTGACATAATGATAAACAATCATCATTAATTATCAATCTTCGTTTTCGTCTTCATCTTCATCTTCATCTCTATCTCTATCTACTCCTCAATTAGATTCAACTAAACTATGCTTATCTAAAATTTTTAAAATAAATACATAATTAAATATAATTATACAAAATTTTCAATATTCTAGAATAAATTCATATCAAGGAAAAGAAACAAACTTAGCACAGCCAGATTCTTGAATGGAAAAGCTTCCATATATAGTTACTGTTAGTTTGTGATCTTAATTACCGTTAATTTGATCTTTATCAAAAACTTGTCATGAATGTAATTAACTAATTTCCTTTCTCTCATTTAGCAGACTTGAGGATGGGTTAATTTCAAGCAATTTTAAATACCAGTAAAATTATTAACTGGCATATACCTTTAACCAATGTTATTAAAATCGGATCGGATAAAGAATTAATAAGGCTGGGGTTCGTAGTTCGACCTGTTCAATCGGGTTCAACCGGGTTTTTTCTATTTTTAAAATATTATAAATATTATAATTTTTTGAATACTATTGTATAAAAATTAAAAAAAAAATATTCATCAAGTATTAAATATATGTCACAAATATTCTAATAATAAGTTACAAAATATAATTTTAATTTTATTATTACAAGTTATTAATTATGGATTATTGAATATCATATGTTAGAAACATAAAAATACAATTATATCATAAAAATAATTTCATATTTAGATGGAGTACTAATAAAGTAAACACAAAAAATATTAACCTTGCATATATGAGTATAATTATATTTAATTACAATAAATTCAAATAGATAATAAGTATATTAAATTATTAAGTGATATTTTTAGAATTTAAAATACTAATTTTTCAAATAAATAAATAATAAAAATTATATATATATATTAAATTTTCATTATTTATTTATTTGGAAAAAATTTATATTTTAAATTCTAAAGATATTACTTAATAATTTAATATAATATTACAATGATACAAATACATAATAAGTATATTAAATTATTTAGTGACATATATTTAGAATTTATTATTTAAAAAATTAGTATTTTAAATTTGATTACAATGAATCAAAAATTTAATAAGTATATTAAATTATTAAGTGATATACTTAAAATTTAAAATACTTATTTTTTAAATATATATGTGTGTGTGGGTGAAAAAATTCAAAAAAAATTGATTTTTTACATTTTTTAGCAAAAACCTGATTCTGTCTGGTTCTCCGATTTTTCGATTTTACCCGATTTTTTCGGTTCAATTCGATTTTTTGTCAATTCAATTTTCAGTATTAAACCAATCAGTTAGCCTGTCGGTTTGTGGTTAAACCGGTTCGACCGATCGATCCAGTCGGGTTTTAATAATTATGCATTTAACGGCAAAAAATGTACATTTGATATTTTTTTTATTGGATATATTTTTATTTAAAATTCTCTCAAAATTAATTTATCCACATTATTAAGGCTATATAACTATATAGTCAAAGAGAAAGGTGAATAAATTTGTTCAAACATATAGCAGTGGTGAATAGGTTTGATCTTGTTTAAGCAATCAAATAATTGTTTCATCCTAAGGCAGCTAAATCTCAGAGCAACACGTCTCTGCAAGACAAACTCTTATGTACGTTTTCATTGATGGGCATTTTTAGGACATACAGTTCTCATTGGTTCCACAGAATGCAGATGAAGAAAAATGATCGTTTAGACTAGAATAAACAATAGTGAAAATGTAAGGCATATTTTGTAGGGGATTGTGGCATTTTCTTACTGCACGTTGTGTTACACTTTGTGTTTTCTCTTCCTACTCATTATGAGTTAATGTTTTGAATATAAGCGTTTTTAAGTGTTATGAAACACATTTTACTTTTTTTTTAAACATAACCTTTATAGATGGAAAGATAAAAAAACAAGGGGTAAAAACATTTTAAGAATAGAAAAGGGTCATACAACAATAAAACTCTAGCTAATTTGTGAGACTCAGAATTGTTAGACTTATTAATTCAAGCCAACTCAATGTCTAGTTTACAAAAAAAAAATTTACAATTAGAAACAACAATCCCCAACTCTAAAAAATTACATAAAACATAGAAAAGTTACTGAGCATTAGTATAAATAATGCCTTTAGTAGGAAGATGAACTTCAATCCAAGAGAAAACTGAACAAAGGGCCAAGGTTTTTGCAACACAACGAGAGAACACGTTTAACTAATGTCCTAAAATTTCTTTAAGAAATTGGCCTTCAACATCCCTAAAAGTTGCCCCAAAACCTCTTCTATCTTAATAAAAAAAAACGTTGCATCCACTTACAACTCCACTCCCTCTTTTTGCTTAAAAAAGAGGAAGAATATAACATGAGGCTATTGTCCATAGCCATAAATACACCATTAAAAACTTCCTTATCTGCCCTTCGTTCTCCAAAGAAAGACAATGCAGAATAAATAACATTAGAAGCCATCAACATATTGTTCCACACCAATTTATTTTTAACATTCCACAATTGCTATATATTCATGCACACTTCTTCAAACTTATCCTTACTTAACAAGCTCATCAAATTAGAAAAAATATTCGACAAAGGCAAATATACAATTGAAACATTTAACTCAAAAAAACCCGAAACATCCTTAGTAAACTGGCATCCAAAGAAAATATGGAAAATATCTTCAATCTATTCACAAAAGAAAGTAAGAAGGATTGATAACAATCTCCCTTTAAATCAACCTAGAACGAACTGGCAAAACAATCTAAAGAGCTTGCCATAAAGAATTTTACACCTTTGGTAGGATTTTCATTTTTCAAATAGTTTTCCAAATATTTTTGGGTTGGAAAGGAACACTCCTAACTCACCTGTTAGCCACCTAATACACACTTTTCACTATATAGTAGCCCTTTTTATCATAATGCCATATTAGCTTGTCTCCTCTACTAAACAAAGGCAATAAAATTTTTTAAATATTATGAACATAATACACATTACAAATTTTTACAATTTTATCTATATTCCATTCCTTTACATTATTTTTCAAAAAAGCACAAACTTTAACTTTATTATCAATAAAATTGGTACCTTCCCTTACAAAAAAAAATTACCATTCCTAGGAATCTAAAGATATTTTTTAAAGAGAATTGATTTACTCCATCTTACACCATATTTTAACAAAATCCTTGCTTGCTTAATACTCTGCTAAGTAAAATTAGGGTTAGATCCCAGATGAGCATCAAAAAATTTCTTATTTGAAAAATATTTAGCTTTGAAAATAAGAAAAGCAAGAACATTTTTCTTGAAAAGAAATGACCAATCTTGTTTAGCATGACTAAATTAAAACAGTGCAAATCTCTAAACCCCATCCCTTCCACTACCTTATTGCTACACATATTGCTACACAAATTTCTCTAACCCATATTCTTTTTGCCTCACCGAAAAGAATTCATCATCCTTTACAGTTCCTCAAAAATAGAAATGGGAATCATAAATATACTAATACAATAAGTGAGAATAGCTTGAGCAACAGATTTCAACATAACCTTTTTCACTTCTAGAAAAAAATTTATTATTCCAAACATAAATTTTCTAAACCAATTTAATTTTCAAAAACCAAAAATAGCCCATTTGCTATGCCCAACTAAAGAAGGAAGATCTAAATAATGCCCGTGATTAAAAGAAGCATTAACACCAAGTGTAAAACCCTTTATTGCTATATTATATTGTACGTGAATTGTTTAATATTACTATTTATTTGATGTAAATTTCTATAGTATAATGGCGCACAATAATTCTACCCTTCTGCAAATTCAAACAAATACTTTCCCATGTTTTGATCACAACTCAAGCTACATTTCATAGCAATGCCATTGTAATGTTTCTAAGTACCACATGCATTAACCATACTATAGGCTCATAATATACAATAAGTTCCCATATACAAAATATACAAAACCCCTTTCACACATATAACCATCTACATCAAAATATACATATACATGCCATATTTTTATTCTTAATTTACTTCATCTAATTCCTTGCTTGACAGCTTCCAAAACGTCAAAAGTATGCTTGCTCCATAATTGTCCTCCTTTTTGCCTAGACTTATAAGTAGCAAAATACTACGCGTTGAGCATAATTTTCCTAGGGGTGGATACATGTCTAAAATTTTCCATTTTATATATACACACACACACACACACACACACACACACACATTTAAATCTATACATTACATATATTAGCATTTATTTAATCATTAATGAAATTTATGCTTGATTAATCCTTTAGTTTCTATATTATTCATTTATCACAATTTCACATATGTATATAGTTCATTTTACACCATTACTTTCTTTATTATTATTATTATTATTATTATTATTATTATTATTATTATTATTATTATTATTATTATATTTTTTAAATCCCTTTTTATTCCATATTTGACTATAAACTAGTCTAATTTACCTTTTAGTCCCTAAATTTAACTAATACTATCAAAATTGAAATTTTAAGGGTTTTTAAACGGTACAAATGTTCAAATATCTTTTAAGTTTGAATTTTTATTCGTTTTTTCATTTCTTTTCTTAAATTTCCAAATTTTCTTTTAATTTTTGTTTCTTTCTTTTTACAATATTTAGTTTTCCTTTTCCCTTTTTGCTATTTGTTTTCTTTGTGGGTTCTTGATATTTTATTGTAGTGTTAGCCATGGTTCACTTGAAGAATATGAAGGCCTAAATTCAAGATTTGAGTAGAAGCCATAAGAGTATGACTCGTATGTTGATGTCATTTTTTCATAAGCAAAATATCGAGTTTAGTCCTTATCCATATGCCTTTCCAAGTGAACATTCTTAAGGGTAGTCTCCTTTACTCCATTTTATTTTTCTTTTTCTTTATTTTGTTATTTTTCTGATTTATTTTTGGTACTGTTTTTTTAGATTGTATGTTTCTTACACAATGAGGACATTGTGTCCTTTAAGTATGGGGAAGCTACAGTGTTGTTTTTAGGTTGTATGTAGTTTGTGTGTTTATAAAGCATTTATATTTTGTGATATTTGGGAAATTTTTTTTGGTTTAAAATTTCTTGCATCTTACGATTATTGATGTAGTTAATGAAATTCTCTAGCATTATTGTTAAATTACTTGCTTTAGTATATTGTGTGCACTATGAAGGGTTATGTTTAGGCAAAGTGCTTTGGTATAGGTTATTTTTAAGTTATTTTTTTATACATGTATCTTTGATTGAGTTAATGAAGCATTGCTTAGAGTGACTTTGAAATTTACCATTGTGAGATTTTGAGCCTAGATCATGACATAATTTCTTATGAGAGTACCCTTTTATACCATATACTTTAGAACTTGTTGTGAGTAAATTTTGAGATTACATTTAGTATAAGTTATGCAAGAAAAATGATAAGGGCAATAGAATAACTAATTTTGACTTGCTTAAATAGACCAACCTTTTTACTTTAGGTAGCCAATTTTGAGCTATAAGCCATTTCTTTGTTGGAAAAGCACAATTATTAGCCTTAATCCATTTTTTTATTTTTTAAACATTAAACCTTTCTTTTGGCACCGTTTTTATGGGAGGATTAGTTTTATTATCGAAGGAATATCACATGGCATAAACATGAAGATTACGCAGCGAAAAAATTAAAAATTTGATCATTCATGCCATGCAATATACAATAAAATATCGAAACATGCAATTTTAGGGTTTTATGAAAAACTTACAACCTTGGATGCTCTTACAACATGATTTTTGCTATGGAAAATATATAAGATAGACTTATATACTTCTGATCTTGAACACCAATGCCAAAGGAGCAGCCTCTATGCCACACCACTCTATGCTCTCACACACACTTGTAAAGATGGCTTAAAACTAGAGTGCTAGCTCTAAAATTTGTGTACTTGGCTATGAGTATTCAAATGAAGACAGAAGATCTAATCTTGTTCTTACTAGGGTTCATTAATGGCTGCCCAAAATCCAAAGGAAGAAGAAAATGTCCTTTTCCCTTGAGAGTGGCGGCACAAAGAGAGAAAAAACTAACTAGAGCAAATAGAATTAATTAATTCATATCACTAGATTAGGAAAACTTGTGGTGGTCGAAATCTCCTAGAATTAGGTCTAATTTTCAGCCTCCATCACTTCTTAATTAAGTCATTTAAATTAATTCAAATTCTATTAGTTTTTAAATTCAAATTAATTTAAATTTGCATTAGTCATTTAATCAAAAGAAACTACTTCTTTAGGGTTAGTAGTTGCCGAATTCAAATAGAATTTGTAGCTTGAATTTTGACCACATTAATTCCCTCTCAAGTATTATATCTTAATTAAATACAATTTAGGATTTAATACTCAATTATATTAATTAATCCACAATAATTAACTAATTGAAATTAAACCTACTAATGCTGAAATTTCCTCTCTCATGGACCAAGGTCCATTTAGCAATTTTAATACCCATTACATAAATTAATTTGACTTTAAATAAAAGCCCAAATTAATGCCTAATATGCTATTTAAATATTTTAAGACTAATGCTTTATGTGTAATCTTATAAGTCCACTTTATATTGGCAATGAATTAATAAATAATCCAAAGGCTATATATATTCTCTAGCAAGATATTATAGCATTTCAAATTAAATGAAAATGCAAATGGCATTTAGTGACCTAATGCAATTTTGCATAGTTCCTTATCCATAAATATCAGAATTAATATAAGGCATGAAACTAGTCATCCATATATATACTAATTCCTTTCTTGATATTCCAGTGACACTGAACTCTCAGATAAATAATGATTACTCATTATTTCATCTCGGTATGGCCATACACTTCTCAGTTCACTGATCAAGTGGCCGATGATATTTTCTCTCTTATTGAGAGGGGTAATCCATTTACTTCTCTTATACTCTCTAACATGAATCAGTGCATGCCCAATCATACGCATACTTGTCACCCTGTTACGAGTACGTTAGGTGTATGTCAAAGTACACAGTAATTCATAAAGAGTTTCATAGAGATTTTAGGTTTAAGAACTTCGACGAAAAACTTGCATATAAGAAACACTTATGACTGGTACCATGTAGTGCTCTCATGAACGGATCGAATCCAGATGCCATGTTCTAAACATGTACCTATGATCTCTGATTGATACTTTAGTCCTTATGATCTGTAAGACAGAACTCATCTTATCAGAGAGAGCATACTAGTCTTAATTCATTTGTTATTCTCGTAACAATGACTAACTAGAGATATTTAGAATGGAATCTCAATTTGTTTCAAGGTCTTACAATCATGTGCCTCACACATGATAACTTAAACTGAAATAACATTCTTGGATAGTTTTATCATTTGATATGCACAGGAATACAATAGATAAAACAAATACCTCATTTATTAACTTAAATATTTTATAACAATGTATTAGGGCTAGAGCTTACACTAACAATCTCCCACTAGCACTAGTCCCAATTGGACATAGCCCTAAGATCGATCGCTCTCAAATGAGTTTCGTGCAGATTTGGACGCAACTGTTTCATCAAAGGATCTACTACATTGTTTTCACTTTCTATCTTGCTAATCTTGATGTCCCCATGGTCAATGATCTCTTTGATTAGATGGTACCTCTTAAGTATGTGTTTGGATTTCTGGTGTGACTGGGGCTTCTTTGCTTGTACGATGGCCCCGTTGTTGTCATAGAAAATTTCTAATTTATTTGACTATCGAAAAATATTGGTCATGGTGAGTCCGTAATTGAAATTTGAAGTGCAATCGAGGTCAAATGGATCTCCAAAAGTAAAAAATACGAAAAATATAGCGTGTCAATTTTTATTATTGGGGAATTGACTCAACTTTGTATAAATATTTAAAAATAAAAAATGGACTTTGAAAATGACAAAAAATTACAATTAGGGCTAAAATAATATGTAGATTATTTTGGCTATAAAAAATAAATTTTTTCGTAATATCGGTATTTTTGGATCAGACCGATTTAATTGAATCGGATCAAAAATGGACTCCGATTGAGCCAAAAATTTGCGTGCAACCTATTTTTGGGATGATAAAAATTATGAAATCAATTTAGGAGTAATTTGAATTTAGAAAGTATGAGAAATTAATTAAGATTGATTATTGAGTAATTAATGGGCTTTGGTTAATTGATTTAGGCCCAACTCAAGCCCATGACCCAAGCCCCCTATAAGACACTATAAAAGGCAGAAAAATCTTAGATTTTTCCAGCCATTCCACGCCAGCCTTCCTTCTTTTCCAACTAAACCTCCTTAAGTTCTTTTTTTCACCATTTGTTTTCATTTGTTCTTCATTTTTTTTCCTTTTGACCCAAACACCAAAAATGTTTTTTAACCTCTCTAGTTGTTAGATCTAAGCTCAAATTAAAGATTGAAGGGAGAGAAGCTAAGGAAAATAAGGATTAAAAGCATGGAGGTAAAAAATATGTAAGTGATTTCTTAGATTTTAATTTAATTTTAAGGCACCTATAGATAGATTTAAGTGCTTAGAGTATGTTTTTATAGTTATTTTGAGCTAAAATAATGTTTATCTTGGTGAAAAATGAGGTAAAAATTTCAGCCATGGAAGATAATTTTGAGAAAAAATGGTTTTCATGGATTCAAGACTAAGGAAATGAAGTTTGTGTAAGGTTAATGGCAAGATTGAGGTTAGTGACTACTAAATCTTAGTAATTTTTATTTAATTTAATGATTTTCTTTTGGGTATATTGAGGAAAAATTTGTATAATTGATTAAATTTAAAGTTAATTGCATAATAATGAAATTAGCCCTTAGTTTAGCATGATAGAATGTTTAATTGGAATTAAGAAAATTTGTAAGGTAATTTTATTAAGGTGGCCGAAATCCATTATGAAGAAAAAAAAATTATATGTTAAGTAATTAAATGAATTTAGGCCCTAAATTGATAGTAAATGTAAAATTATGCATTATAAATTTTTGTGAAATTTATAAAAATTATGTGAATATTTTTAGAATATTTATTGAATTTGTAATTAAGAAAAAATTGAAAAAAGGTATGTATATTGGAATTACTCTTAATATAACACAATTGAACTTTAATTAAACTTAATTAAATTGAAACAAAATTTTAAGGAGAAATTCCTTAAGGACCAAAATCCATTGTTAAAGAAAAAGAATGTGTACACTAAGAAATTTGATGAAATCAAGACATAAAATAAGGTAAAATATGAAATATAATGTCCATAAATTTTTAGAAGATTTATGAAATTTAATTAAGAATTTTGAAGCTAAGAACAAGTATAAGTAGATAAATGATGAATTATTGTGAAATAATTCATAAAATGAGTAAAAATGATAATAATTGAAGAATATTGTTCACATAAATTTTTATAGAATTTATGTGATTTATGAGAATATTTTTGAAAAATAAATAGTGAATATGCTTAAGTGAAAATATTGAATTATTGGAAAATAATTCAATAAACAAGTAAAAGTTAGTGAATTGATACAAATTGATTTATATTCCCTATAAAAAAAATGAAAAAGTCAAATGACGAATTTAAGGAAAATAAAAAGTATAGTAAGTTAATTAACCATATTGAATTATTACAAAATAATTCATAATTCGAATAAAATAGTGAATTATTCTAAATAATTCACATGCTGTATTAAAATTATTTCGAATTCTGAAGAATGGCAATTTCAGACTTAAAAAGTAATAAATAAATTACAGTAAAAAAGGAATAAAGTGGATGTAAGAGGATCAAATATTGAATTATTGAGAAATAATTCAATAAGTGCCAAGGAAATGTAAATTATAATGATATAATTCACAAAGTTTGTAAAAAGGTACTGAAAGAGTATTTAACTAAGTGATGGAAAAGACTCCGAAAAGATAGTGTATGATAACCGCACTGAATTATGAAGACATAATTCACTAACGATACAAAAGTACTGAAAAAGAATTGAATGGAAAAATGTACCGATCTGAAAAAAATAATAATAATTATGAAAATTTAAAATTCTGAAAAGTTTCAGTGAAAAATGCCCCTGGTGAATTATTGTAAAATAATTCATAAAAGAATGATTGAAAAGAAACAAAGATAAAGTGACTGATAAATTGTACCGATTCAAAGAAAAGAATTTGCAACTGTCTATAGTTGAAAAGTATTTTAAAAGTCCTGTCAAAAGATTAGAAAGTGACTAAATAGTCAAAAGTACTAAAACGAGTGTGATTGACAAAAAAAATATTATTTAAGAAAAAAAAAGAAAGTAAAAGGCGCTGACAATCTGAAAAGTATTATGAAAATAATTGATTGATTTTTGCCCTTAGCAATAGTTAGGTAGTAATAGTCTTGCACAGGATATAAATGGCTAGCCATAGGGACGCCTTATATTGCGGTGCAAGTCATGGCGACTTGCTATGCTATGGATTGGATCTCTGATCACCATGGCAATCTCTGTCTTTGTTCTCTGCTCTGTGAGAAATGGTCCCTTGGGGATCATTTCTCTCTCTGTTGTGGTCTTATGGGGTCCATGTCCCACTTATCCTTTCTGAGAGTCCTATCATATTATATTGGGGGCATATTAGAAAGAATAAATCATAATTTGTAAAAGTAAACTGAATGTAAAAGTTTTGAATAAAAGAACTTACTTGAATGAATTAAAAAGTTTCAGGGTAAAAATACAAGTTTTTACAAAAATTGAAATTAATAAGCAAAGATGGAAAGAGATTATTTTACAAGGTAAAATAGTAATTTAATGATTAAATAGCCCAAAAATATACTTCTGTAAAAGAAAACTAGTCAGTTCATAATTAGAAATTATGGATTAAAATAATAATCTGTTATATGAAAAATTCAAACAAAATCTGATCTAAACTTTTGTAAGCCAAAAGTTAACTGAAGGTAAAAATAAGTAAATAGATGATAATTCTTTAATTAGAAATGAAAAGTGCCAAATTTATCATAAGTAGGTAAAAGAAACTTTGTATAGAAAAAGGAAGGAATTAAAGATTTATTTGCAAAGTGTTTCTAATTAAGTACATCACTTTGCATTAAATGTTAAAAACTTTGATAATTAAAATCTAACAAGTAGTTCAAAAAGTCCAAGTAAAATAAAAGAATAAATAACAAGATTAAAATTTTTGCTATGAAAAGAATAATGTTGCAATTAATGAAGATATAAAGCACTGCATTAAAAATCTGCCATTATCGTGGCAATTAATTATGTAAATCATTTCATCAAAATAAGATTGTACTGAAGTAATTAAATAGAAAATTTTACTTGAAAAGTCAAATCATACGTAAAAATTAAGTAAAATTAAAAAATAAGAAAACAAAAATATCAATTTTTACCATTGAACGGTAAACGGTAAAAAGAGAATATTCTGAATTAAGTGAAAAGTTTAAATCAAAGTAAAAAGTTTACCATAGTTTTGGTAATGATCTGAAAAGTCTGTGAAAATGATTAAAAGCAACTTTTGATAAGACAACGTAATAATTGGCATAAATATGATAATTATGCTTAATTTGGAAATTCTAGATTGATAGTCACCACTGAGCATATCTAGTGCTTAGCACATAGTTTTTACTGCGTGCAGGTTCTGAAGATAAGCTGGAGCATAGTACACAGCGGAGTGAAGCTTGAAGAAAGGTATTGTCTAGAATTTTAAATATTTTTAGCATGTATATACTCAGCTAAGGATAGTAAGACTTGACTGTATTTTAGATTATTATGTTATTAATAGTAAATTTTGTTATGTCAGTAAATAATTATGATTGGTATGCAATTTATGGAATGTTATGTATCTGTTGAATATGATAAATTATTGTGCCTCTTGGAGGCTGTGTATTGTTTGATTTTCAGGGAGTCGTCAAGTGGGTAGCTGTTATGCTGCCCAAATTTTCAATAACTTGTGTTTGCATAAGATTGGTTATTGGTGTAAAAAAAAAAATTTCAGGCAAATCGTATAAGTTCTTATTGGAGTGAACTGTTCCATTAAGTTTCCATTAAGGGCATTACACTTGGGACCACTCCTAATCCAGAAATGAAATTTCTAATCCAAATAGCCTTCTTTGCAGCCTCACTTGCTGCAATATACTTAGATTCTGTAGTTGAGTTGGCAACGGTCTCTTTCTTCGAGCTTCTCCAGCTGACAGCACCACCATTCAAAATAAAAACAAAACCAGATTGCGATCTTGAATCCTGAGTGCTGGTCTGAAAAGTAGCATCGGCATAACCTTGTATGATGAGCTCTTCTTGACCACCATACACCAAGAAGTGATCCTTAGTCCTTTGTAGGTACTTAAGAACTCCCTTTACAGCAGACCAATGCTTCTCACCAGGGTCTTACTGAAACCTACTTCTTATACTCAGTGCATAAGTAACATCCAACCTAGTACATAACATAGTGTACATGATAAATCCAATAGCAGATGCATATTGGATTCTACTCATGTTGTCCATCTCTTCTTTAGTTTTAGGAAATTGTTCTTTAGTCAAAGGAACTCCTAAAGCCAAAGGTATGTACCCTTTCTTTGAGTCTCCTATACTAAAATGCTTTAGTACTTTGTATATGTACTTTTCTTGACTTAGTCCCAAAAGTTGATGTGATCTATCTCTATAGATCCGAATACCAAGTATTGTCTTAGCTTCACCTAAGTCTTTCATTGAGAAACACTTCCCCAACCGTTGCTTAACCTTTTGAAATATTGGAATGTCATTCCTAATGAGAAGGATGTCATCCACATATAGGACCAGAAATACTATTATGCTCCCACTAACCTTCTTGTACACACAAGACTCATCTTCATTTTTGATGAAGTCAAATTCTTTAACTGCTTCATCAAAACGGAGATTCCAACTTCGGGATGCTTGCTTTAATCCATAAATGGATTTTTGAAGTTTATAAACCTTCTTAGGATGCTTGGGATTGACAAAACCCTCAAGCTGTGTCATATACACATCCTCAAGTAGATTTTCGTTGAAGAAAGTAGTTTTGACATCCATTTGCCATATCTTATAGTCATGATATGTAGCTATGGCAAGCAAGATCCTAATGGACTTGAGCATGACTACAGGCGAAAAGGTCTCATCATAATCTACACCATGAGTTTGTCAAAAATCTTTTGCTATTAGTCTACCTTTGTAGGTCTTATCAGCTTTGAGTTTAAATAGCCACTTGCATTCAATTACCTTAGCACTTTCCGGTGGATCAACCAAGGTCCAAACTTGGTTATTGTAAATTGATTGCATCTCGGATTTCATGGCTTCAAGCCAATTTTCCAAGTCAGGGCTCTCAATAACTTCTCGTTAGGTAGTTGGATCCTCACGATCCACTAACTCAATAGTGTCATTATCGGTGATTAAAAATTCGTATCTCTCAATCTCCCGATGTACCCTACTAGACCTTCTAGGTTCTTGTGCAACGGATTCTTGTACCACAACTGGTTGTGAACTTGATCCCATTTCTAACTCATCCTCTACAGGAGTTTGAGGCACTTGAATTTCTCTAAGTTTTACTTTACTCCCATTATCTTTCTTAAGAAGGAATTACTTTTCCAAGAAAACAGCCTTGCAAGCAACAAATACTTTGTTCTCGGCTTGTGAGTAAAAGTAGTATCCTATTATTTCTTTGGGATAACCCACAAATAAGCAGATAGTAGATTTGAACTCTAGTTTTTCAGATGTTAATTTCTTAATATGTGCTTCACAGCCCCAAATCCTAAGAAATGACATATTGGATTTTTTTCCAGTCCATACCTCCTATGGTGTCTTCTCAACTGCTTTAGTTGGAGTATAGTATAGTAGAAACACAGCAGTTTCTAATCATAACCCCAAAAAGAGATAGGAAGATTAGCTTGACTCATCATTGATCGAACCATGTCTAACAGAGTTTGATTTCTCTTCTCGGACACACCATTCCATTGTGGTGTTCTAGGAGGAGTGAGCTGTGAAATAATTCCACACTTCTTCAGATGACTGTCAAACTTTTGGCTTAAGTATTCGCCACCTCGATCTGATCGAATGGCTTTTATACTTTTGCCAAATTGGTTTTCTACTTCTTCTTAAACTCTTTGAATTTTTCAAAAGTTTCAGACTTGTGCTTTATAAGATATATGTAGCCATATCTACTGAAGTCATCCACCTCTAGCTTGTGTACTTAATGGTCCACATACATCGGTGTGTATTAATCCCAATAAGTCACTAGTCCTTTCACCTTTCTTGTTAAAAGGACTCTTTGTCATCTTTCCATGCAAACATGGCTCGCATGTGTCATAAGATTCCAAGTCAAAAGACCCAAGCACTCTAGATTTATAGAGTCTTGAAATGTGTTTTTCATTTGCATGTCTTAAACGACAATGCAAGAAGTAAGTATGGTTCAATTCATTTGATTTAACCCTTTTTGTATTAATGTTATATATGGACTCTTTATTTTGTAGATCAAGGGTATAAAGGCCATTTTGTAACATAGCATTGCCATATAAAATGCCTTGGCGACGAATATGAATATTGCCATTATTAATAACAAAGTCAAATCCATCCATATCCAAACATAAAAATGAAATAATGTTTTTGCTCATAGTAGGCACATAATAACAATTTTTCAAATCTAAACAAAGTCCAAAAGGTAAAGTGAGTCGATAGTCACCTATCTCTATGGCCGCAACTCGTGCTCCATTCCCCATACGGAGGTCCACTTCATTCTTCCCAAGTAACCGCCTATTTCTTAGTCCCTGCACATTTGAACAAATGTGAGAACCACAACCGGTATCCAATACCTAAGTGGTAGAAATAAAAAGGTTAATTTCAACAACAAAAATACCAGAATTGGATGCCTTGGCTCCATTCTTCTTTTGTTCTTCCTTAAAGAGAGCACAATTCTTCCTCCAATACCCTAACTTGTTGCAATGGAAGCACATGCTCTCACTCTCTTTGAGCTTTTGTGCCTTGGGTTTGGGCTGGGCCCGAGGTGCACTCCCACTAGACTTAGCCCTTGCTTGGTTATTCTTGGGTTTTGCCTTTCCTTTATGTTTTCCCTTAGCGGGTTCCTTCTTAATGCCCCTTTGAACCATAAGTACGGGAATTATCTTTCGAATGTTCTCTTCAGCATTCTTAAGCATCCCGTGAAGCTCGGTGACTATCTTGTTTATTGCATACATGTTATAATTCATAACAAATGGATCATAATCAACAGTCAATAAACCTAAGATCAAGTCAATTGCCAATTCTTTCAGTACTTGTACCTCAAGCTTCTTAAGAGTATCAAGATACCCTTTCATCTTGAGTACATGGGTACTAATAGGAGTACCTGCAGCCATCTTGTAAGAAATTAAGGCCTTTGTTGTCACAAACCTCTTATGACGAGCTTGTTCTTAAAACATCTCCTTGAGGTGCACCATGATCGCATAGGCCTCTTGGTCCATGAATTGCTTTTGCAAATCGGGCACCATAGTGGCCAGCATCAGACAGGTCACATCATTGGAGTCGCTCTTCTTAGTCTCAAAAGTTTCCTTTTGAACTGCAGAGGCGTTCCTAGCAGGTTCTTCAGGCAAGGGTGCATCCAAAACATACGACTTTTCCTCTTGCTTGAGAATTATTCTCAAGTTTTGAGACCAGTCTATGAAATTGGTGCCATTCAGTTTGTCCTTTTCTAGGACCGATTGCAATGAAAAGTTGTTGTTTGAAGAAGCCATTGTTCAATCTACAAAAATAAAACTTAGCAAGATTAAATGAGGTCTTATTATAATCCCACAAACCAAATTAATATCCCTTTAAATAATTCGCATTAGTGACTTAATGTGGGCCAAGATCCACTTTTCACAACAACTTATTAGTCAAGCTAAGCTTGTACACCTAACAAGTTAAGTTATTTAGGTAGAAAAACTCCAATCATGTCTCGTACATGACTCTTGGATCTAATGGGATAACATCTTAAGATGTTATAACACAAACCCATTTATTGGTTGCCTAGGTTCGAGCATCCCTTTCCATGTTAAGTCCAACCCACATTCACAACCCATGCGTCACAAATCAGGCGCATCTAGGACTTTTAGTCTACATAACCGATGATCGATGCCCAGACATGTTTCGAATTAGGAAGGCAACTTTGTGACTTACTATTTTAGGGATTCATTTTATTACGGCTTACATGGCATACGTTTTGTCATCCATTCATAGCATGCATGTATATATATAATTGCATAAAGTAAAGCGTGACAAACATGGGCCCAAAAACCTACAACTAAGATTCTATACTATTACATAAGAATCTTTAAAATGGGCTTCTCCACTTTGGTGGGCTTCGTCTTGATTTACAAAGTATTCAAATAAATTCTATACTAAGAAATAAATGAAACTTTTACAATAATGCATAATGGCATGTAGGCCATATTTAATTACATAACCCAGGGCCCATGAATGCACCATACATATTCATTCAGCACACAAAACAAGCAAAAAATATAAATAACATTCATGGATAAAACAAAGTCCAATTTTAATAAATTAAGCCAAGCCCATTAATGGAAATTGTGTACTTGAACTTTTAAGAGAAGATCCCGTGATGAGCCTGGGCCGAAGCCCAATGGAATAAATCCTCTTGTTGAATAAGTTCTCTTAAAAATCCAAAACACAAACTAGTTAGATTTGTGCCATAAATCAACTCTAGTATAATTTTCAATTTTGTCATTTTTAATATTATGTCATACAGCCCATAAACATTAAAAATACAAATAATATGAACCAACATAAATTAAAACATAAAAATTCATAAAGAACATATATCATACACGACATTAACAACAAAACAAAAAAACAACATGAAACTAGTTGTTTAATGCTCACATAATGCCACAAACGATGCACACACACTTAAAATGATTTTATGAGCCATTTAATAATCTAAATAAGGTCATAAACATTGAGTTAAGGTTATGTTCAGATCTGATCTAAATTTTTTTTCCATTTTAATCAAAACAAAACAAACAATGTTGATTAAACATGCAACAAGTCATTGTTTTAAGTGATTTGTAAATTAATCAACTAAATTGTCATGGAACAGAATTAAAACCATTTTAAAAATATTTCTAGACCTATTATTAATATTTAAAAATCACTTACAAACATGCCAAACACGTTTTTACATTTAATTTTTAGAAACTAGTTGTTAACAATCACATATCATGCAAACTAGCACCTAGTTTCAAGATTAACATGTACAATCAGGTATGTATACTTAAATCCGACCATGAACAGCTCTAAGAACATCTTAGGACAGTATATAAACATGTCATAATAATTATAATACCTAACTAATCATTTAAAATCGTTTTTACACTAAAACAATGCAAATAACTCAAAACAGAAAATTTAAGCATTGCGGTTTTATGCAACAAATGATTTTGATTCAAGATGTTATGCATCCAAAGCACTAAAATATGCATGAACCAGCTTTGATACCCCTTAAGGGATATCTCATGGAATAAACATGAAGATCACGCAGTGGAAAAATTAAAAATTTGATCATTCATGCCACGTAATATACAACAACATATCTAAACATGCAATTTTAGGGTTTTATGAAAAACTTACAACCTTGGATGCTCATAAAACTTGATTTTTGCTATGGCCAATATATAAGATAGACTTATATACTTCTGATATTTAACACCAATGCCAAAGGAGCAGCCTTTACACCACACCACTCTATGCTCACACACACACTTGCAAAGATGGCATAAAACTAGAGTTTTAGCTCTAATCTTTGTGTACTTGGCTATGGGTATTCAAATGAAGACACAAAATCTGATTTTGTTCTTCCTAGGGTTCATTAATGGCTTTCTAAAATCCAAAGGAAGAAGAAAAAGTCCTTTTCTAATGAGAGTGGCGGCACAAAGAGAGAAAAAACTAACTAGGGCAAATAGAATTAATCAATTTATATCACTAGATTAGGAAAAATTGTGGTGCCAAAAATCCCCTAGAATTAGATCTAATTTTCAGCCTCCATCACTTGCTAATTAAGTCATTTAAATTAATTAAAATTCTATTAGTTTTTAAATTCAAATTAATTTAAATTTGCATTAGTCATTTAACCAAAACAAACTACTTCTTTAGGGTTAGTAGTTGCAGAATTCAACTAGTATTCCTAGCTTGAATTTCAGCCATATTAATTCCCTCTCAAGTATTATATCTTGATTAAATACAATTTAGAATTTAATACTCAATTACATTAATTAATTCAAGATAATTAATTAATTGAAATTAAACCTACTAATGCCGAAATTCCCTTTCTCATGGACCAAGGTTCATTTAGCAATTTTAATACCCATTACATACATTAATTTGACTTTAAATAAAAGCCCAAATTAATGCCCAATATGCTATTTAAATATTTTAAGCCCAATGCTTTATTTGCCTATAGGTCCATTTAATATTGGTAATGAATTAATAAATAATCCAAAGGCTATATATATTCTCTAACAAGATATTATAACATTCCAAATTAAATGAAATGTAAATGGCATTTAGTGACCTAATGCAATTTTACATAGTCTCTTACCTATAAATATTAAAATTAATATAAGGCATGAAACTAGTCATCCATATATATACTAATTCCTTTCTTGATATTCCAGTGACACTAAACTCTCAGATAAATAATGATTACTCATTATTTCATCTCGATATGGCCATATACTTCTCAGTTCGCTGATCAAGTGACCGATGATATTTTCTCTCTTATCGAGAGGGATAATCCCTTTACTTCTCTCATACTCTCTAACATGAATCAGTGCATGCCCAATCATACAAATACTTGTCACCCTATTACGAGTATGTTAAGTGTAAGTCAAAGTACACAGTAATTCATAAAGAGTTTCATAGAGATTTTAGGTCTAAGAACTCCAATGTAAAACTTGCACATGAGAAATACTTATGACTTGTACCATATAGTGCTCTCATGAACGGATCGAATCCAGATACCATGTTATAAACATGTACCTATGATCTCTGATTAACACTTTAGTCCTTATAATCTGTAAGACAAAACTCATCTTATCAGAGATAGCATACTAGTCTTAATTCATTTGTTATTCCCATAACAATGACTGACTAGGGATATTTAGAATGAAGTCTCAATTTGTTTTAAGGTCTTACAACCATGTGCCTCACATATAATAACTTAAACTGAAACAACATTCTTGGATAGTTCTATCATTTGATATGCATAGGAATACAATAGATAAAACAAATGCCTCATTTATTAACTTAAATGTTTTATAACAATGTATTGGGGCTAGAGCTTACACTAACAATCTCCCACTAGCACTAGTCCCAATTGGGCATAGCCCTAAGACCGAACGCTCTCAAATGAGCTTCTTGTAGATTTGGATGCAACTGTTTTGTAAAAGGATCTGTTACATTATTTTCAATTCCTATCTTGCTAATCTTGACATCCCCACAGTCAATGATCTCTTTGATCAGGTGGTACCTCGTGAGTATGTGTTTGGATTTCTGGTGTGATCAGGGCTCCTTTGCCTGTGCGATGGCCCTATTATTGTCACAGAAAATTTTATTGGATCTAGGATGCTTGGGACCACTCCTAATCCTAAAATGAAATTTTTAATCCAAATAGCCTCCTTTGCAGCCTCACTCGCTGCAATATACTCAGATTCTATAGTTGAGTTAGCAACGGTCTCTTGCTTCGGCTTCTCTAGCTGATAGTACCACCGTTCAAAACAAAAACAAAACTAAATTGTGATCTTGAATCCTGAGTGCTGGTCTGAAAAGCAGCATTGGCATAACCTTGTATGACGAGCTTTTCTTGACCACCATACCAAGAAGTGATTCTTAGTCCTTCGCAGGTACTTAAGAATCCCCTTTACAATAGATCGATGCTTTTAACCAGGGCCTTGCTGAAACCTACTGGCTATACTCAATGCATGAGCAACATCCTACCTAGTACATAACATAACGTACATGATAGATCCAATAGTAGATGCATATGGGATTCTACTCATGCTGTCCCTCTCTTCTTTAGTTTTAGGACACTGTTCTTTAGTCAAAGGAAGTCCCAAAGCCAAAGGTATGTACCCTTTCTTTGAGTCTCCCATACTAAAATGCTTTAGTACTTTGTCTATGTACTTTTCTTGACTTTGTCCCAAAAGCCAATGTGATCTATCTCTATATATCTGAATATTAAGTATTGTCTCGGCTTCACCTAAGTCTTTCATTGAGAAATCTTCCCCAACCATTGCTTAACCTTTTGCAATGTTGGAATGTCATTCCTAATGATAAGGATGTCATTCACATATAGGACCAGAAATACTATAATGCTCCCACTAACCTTCTTGTACACAAGGCTCATCTTCATTTTTGATGAAGTTAAATTCTATGACTGCTTCATCAAAATAGAGATTCTAACTCCGAGATGCTTGCTTTAATCCATTAATGGATTTTTGAAGTTTACAAACCTTCTTAGGATGCTTGGGATTGACAAAACCCTCAGGCTATGTCATATACACATCCTCAAGGAGATTTTCATTGAGGAAAGTAGTTTTGACATCCATTTGCCATATCAGATAGTCATGATATGTAGCTATGGAAAGCAAGATCCTAATGGACTTGAGTATGACTACAGGCAAAAAGGTCTCATCATAGTCTACACCATGAGTTTGCAGAAAACCTTTTGATGTTAGTCTACCTTTGTAGGTCTTGTCAGCTTTGAGTTTAAATAGCCACTTGCATTTAATTACCTTAGCACCTTCCAGTGGATCAACCAAGGTCCAAACTTGGTTATCGTACATTGATTGCATCTCGAAGTTCATGGCTTCAAGCCAATTTTTTGAGTCAGGGCTCTCAATAGCTTCTCGGTAGGTAGTTAGATCCTCATGATCCACTAACTCAATAGTGTCACTATCGGTGATTAAAAATCTGTATCTCTCAATCTCCCGACGTACCCTACCAGACCTTCTAGGTTCTTGTGCAATGGATTCTTGTTCCACAACTGGTTGTGAACTTGATCCCATTTCCAACTCATCCTCTATAGGAGTTTGAGGCACTTGAATTTCTCCAAGTTATAGTTTACTCCCACTATCTTTCTTAAGAAGGAATTACTTTTCCAAGAAAATAGCCTTGCAAGCAACAAATACTTTGTTCTCGGCTTGTGAGTAAAAGTAGTATCCTATTATTTCTTTGGGATAACCCACAAATAAGCAGACAATAGATTTGGACTCTAGTTTGTCAGATGTTAATTTCTTAATATGTGTTTCACAGCCCCAAATCCTAAGAAATGACATATTGGATTTTTTTCCAATCCATACCTCATATGGTGTCTTTTCAACAGCTTTAGTTGAAGTACGATTCAGTAGAAATGCAGCAGTTTCTAATGCATAACCCCAAAAAGAGACAGAAAGATTAGCTTGACTTATCATTGATCGAACCATGTCTAACAGAGTTCGATTTCTCCTCTCAGATACACCATTCCATTGTGGTATTCCAGGAGGAGTGAGCTGTGAAATAATTCCACACTCCTTCAGATGACTATCAAACTCTTGGCTTAAGTATTCACCACCTCGATCTGATTGAATGGCTTTTATACTTTTGCCAAATTGGTTTTCTACTTCTTCTTAAACTCTTTGAATTTTTCAAAAGTTTCAGACTTGTGCTTTATAAGATATATGTAGCCATATCTACTGAAGTCATCTGTGAATGTCACGAAGTAGCTAAACCCACCTCTAGCTTGTGTACTTAATGGTCCACATACATCGGTGTGTATTAATCCCAATAAGTCACTAGTCCTTTCACCTTTCTTGTTAAAAGGACTCTTTTTCATCTTTCCATGCAAACATGGTTCGCATGTGTCATAAGATTCCAAGTCAAAAGACCCAAGCACTCAAGATTTATGGAGTCTTGAAATGTGTTTTTCATTTGTATGTACTAAACGACAATGCTAGAAGTAAGTAGGGTTCAATTCATTTGATTTAACCCTCTTTGTATTAATGTTGTATATAGACTCTTTGTTTTATAGATCAAGGATATAAAGGCCATTTTATAACATAGTATTGCCATATAAAATGCCTTGGCGATGAATATGAATATTGTGATTATTAATAATAAAGTCAAATCCATCCATATCCAAACATGAAACTGAAATAATGTTTCTGCTCATAGCAAGCACATAATAACAATTTTTTAAATCTAAACAAAGTCTAGAAGGTAAAGTGAGTCGATAGTCACCTATCTCCATGGCTGCAACTCGTGCTCCATTCCCCATACAGAGGTCCACTTCATTCTTCCCAAGTAACTGCCTATTTCTTAACCCCTGCACATTTGAACAAATGTGAGAACCACATCTGGTATCCAATACCCAAGTGGTAGAAAAAGAAAGATTAATTTCAACAACAAAAATACCCGAACTGGATGCCTTGGCTCCATTCTTCTTTTGTTCTTCCTTAAAGAAAGCACAGTTCTTCCTCCAATGCCCTAACTTGTTGCAATGGAAGCATGTGCTCTCACTCTCTTTGAGCTTTTGTGCCTTAGGCTTGGGTTGGGCTTGAGGTGCACTCCCACTAGACATAGGCCTTGCCTGGTCATTCTTGGGTTTTGCCTTTCCTTTCCCTTTTCCCTTAGTGGGTCCCTTCTTAATGCCCCTTTGAACCATAAGTATGGGATTAGTCTTTTGAATGTTCTCTTCAGCATTCTTAAGCATCCCATAAAGCTCGGTGACTGTCTTGTTCATTGCATGCATGTTATAATTCATAACAAATGGATCATAATCATCAGTTAATGAACCTAAGATCAAGTCAGGGGCCAATTCCTTTGGGGCTTGTACCTCAAGTTTCTCCAGAGTATCAAGATACCCTTTCATCTTGAGTACATGGGTACTAACAGGAGTACCCGCAGTTATCTTGCAAGAAATTATGGCCTTTGTTGTCACAAACCTCTCATGACAAGCTTGTTCTTGGAACATCTCCTTGAGGTGCACTATGATCGGATAGGCCTCTTGGTCCATGAATTGCTTTTGCAAATTGGGCACCATAGTGGCTAGCATCAGACATGTCACATCATTGCAGTCGCTCTTCTTAGTCTTAAAAGTTTCCTTTTAAACTGCAGAGGCATTCCTAGCAGGTTCTTCGGGCAAGGGTGCATCCAAAGCATACGATTTTTTCTCTTGCTTGAGAACTATTCTCAAGTTTTGAGACCAGTCTATGAAATTGGTGCCATTCAGTTTGTCCTTTTCTAGGATCGATCGCAATGAAAAGTTGTTGTTTAAAGAAGCATTGTTCAATCTACAAAAATAAAACTTAGCAAGATGAAATGAGGTCTTATTATAATCCCACAAACTGAATTAATATTTCTTTAAATAATTTGCGTTAGTGACTTAATATGGGCCAAAATCCACTTTTCACAATAACTTATTAGTCAAGCCAAGCTTGTACACCTAACAAGTTAAGTTACTTAGGTAGAAAAACTCCAATCATATCTCGTACATGACTCTTGGATCAAATGGGCTAACATCTTAAGATGTTATAGCACAAACCCATTTATTAGTTGCCTAGGTCCGGGCATCCCTTTCCATGTTAAGTCCAACCTACATTAACAATCCATGCCTTACAAAGATAATCGGGTACATCTAGGACTCCTAGTCTACATGACCGATGATCGATGCCTTGACATGTTTTGAATAAGGAAGGCAACTTTGTGACTTACTATTTTAGGGATTCATTTTATTACGACTTACATGGCATACGCTTTGTCATCCATTCATAACATGCATATATATATATATATATATATATATATATATATATAATAGCATAAAGTAAAGCATGAGAAACATGGGCCCAAAAACCTACAACTAAGATTCTTATAATAATCCATAATGGCATGCCGGTCATATTTAATTACAAAACCCAGGGCCCATGAATGCACCATGCATATTCATTCATCACATAAAACAAGCAAAAAATATATATAACATTCATGTATAAAGCAAAGTCCAATTTTAATAAATTAAGCCAAGCCCATTAATGGAAATTGTGTACTTGAACTTTTAAGAGAAGACCCCGTGATGGGCCTGGGCCGAAGCCCAATGGATTAAATCCTCTTGTTAAATAAGTTCTCTTAAAAACCCAAAACACAAACTAGTTAGATTTGTACCATAAATCAACTCTAGTATAATTTTCAATTTTTAAATTTTTAATATTATGTCATATAGCCTATAAACATTAAAAATACAAATAATATGAACCAACATAAATTAAAACATAAAAATTCATGAAGAACATATATCATACACGACATTAACAACAAAACAAAAAAAAACAATATGAAACTAGTTGTTTAATGCTCACATAATGCCACAAAAGATGCACAAACACTTAAAACGATTTTATGAGCCATTTAATAACTTAAATAAGGTCATAAACATTGAGTTAAGGTTCTGTTCAGATCAGATCTAAATGTGTTTTTTCTATTTTAATCAAAACAAAACAAACAATGTTGATTAAACATGCAACAAACACAAACTAGTCATTGTTTTAAGTGATTTGTAAATTAATCAATTAAATTGTCATGGACCAGAATTAAAACCATTTTAAAAATATGTCCAGACCTGTTATTAATATTTAAAAATCACTTAAAAACATGCCAAACACGTTTTTACATTTAATTTTAACAAACTAGTTGTTAACTATCACATATCATGCAAACTAGCACCTAGTTTCAAGATTAACATGTACAATCAGGTATATATAATTAAATACGACCATGAACAGCTCTAATAACATCTTAGGATAGTATATAAACATGTCATAATAATTACAATACCTAACTAATCATTTAAAATCGTTTTTACACTAAAATAATGTAAAAAACTCAAAACAGAAAATTTCAGCATTGCGATTTTATACAACGAACGATTTTGATTCAAGATGTTATGCATCTAAAGCACTAAAATAAGCATGAACCAGCTCTGATACCACTTAAGGGATATTACATGGCATAAACATGAAGATCACGCAGCAAAAAAATTAAAAATTTGATCATTCATGCCACGCAATATACAATAAAATATCTAAACATGCAATTTTAGGATTTTTATGAAAAACTTAGAACCTTGGATGCTCTTAAAACTTGATTTTTTCTATGGCCAATATATAAGATAGACTTATATACTTCTGATCTTAAACACCAATGATAAAGGAGCAGCCTTTATGCCACACCACTCTATGCTCACACACACACTTGCAAAGATGGCCTAAAACTAGAGTGCTAGCTCTAATCTTTGTGTACTTGGCTATGGGTATTCAAATGAAGACACAAGATCTGATCTTGTTCTTCCTAGGGTTCAATAATGGCTGCCTAAAATCCAAAGGAAGAAGAAAAAGTCCTTTTCCCTTGAGAGTGGCAGCACAAAGAAAGAAAAAACTAACTAGGGCAAATAGAATTAATCAATTTATATCACTAGAGTAGGAAAACTTGTGGTGGCCGAAATCCCTTAGAATTAGGTCTAATTTTCATCCCCCATCACTTCCTAATTAAGTCATTTAAATTAATTCAAATTCTATTAGTTTTTAAATTTAAATTAATTTAAATTTGCATTACTCATTTAATCAAAACAAACTACTTCTTTAGGGTTAGTAGTTGCCAAATTCAACTAGGATTTCTAGCTTGAATTTCAGCCAAATTAATTCCCTCTCAAGTATTATATCTTGATTAAATACAATTTAGGATTTAATACTCAATTACATTAATTAATTCAAGATAATTAATTAATTGAAATTAAACCTACTAATGCCGAAATTCCCTCTCTCATGGACCAAAGTCCATTTAGAAATTTTAATACCCATTACATACATTAATTTGACTTTAAATAAAAGCCCAAATTAATGCCCAATATGCTATTTAAATATTTTAAGCCCAATGCTTTATGTGCCTATAGGTCCATTTAATATTGGTAATGAATTAATAAATAATTCAAAGGCTATATATATTCTCTAGCAAGAAATTATAACATTCCAAATTAAATGAAAATGTAAATGGCATTTAGTGACCTAATGCAATTTTGCATAGTCCCTTACCCATAAATATCATAATTAATATAAAACACGGAACTAGTCATCCTTATATATACTAATTCCTTTCTTGATATTCCTGTGACACTGAACTCTCAGATAAATAATGATTCCTCATTATTTCATCTCGGTATGGCCATACACTTCTCAGTTCACTGATTAATTAATGGCCGATGATATTTTCTCTCTTATCGATAAGGGTAATTCCTTTACTTCTCTCATGCTCTCTAACATGAATCAGAGCATGACCAATCATACCCATACTTGTCACCCTGTTAAGAGTACGTTAGGTGTATGTCAAAGTACACAGTATTTCATTAAGAGTTTCATAGAGATTTTAGGTCTAAGAACTCCGATGCAAAACTTGCACATGAGAAACACTTATGACTTGTACCATGTAGTGCTCTCATGAACGGATCGAATCCAGATACCATGTTTTAAACATGTACCTATGATCTCTGATTGACACTTTAGTCCTTATGATCCATAAGACAGAACTCATCTTATCAGAGAGAGCATACTAGTCTTAATTCATTTGTTATTCCTATAACAATGACGGACTAGGCTTTTTTAGAATGAAGTCTCAATTTTTTTCAAGGTCTTACAACCATGTGTCTCACATATGATAACTTAAACTAAAATAACATTCTTGGATAGTTCTATCATTTGATATGCACGGGAATACAATAGATAAAATAAATGCCTCATTTATTAACTTAAATGTTTTATAACAATGTATTGGGGCTAGAGCTTACACTAACAATTATGTCAATTGAGACAAATTTGATTTAGTTGGTACATGATACTAGTTTTAAATTCCTTTATGTACAAGTCAAATAAAAAAAAAGAACAAGAATGAAAGAACAAACAAGTCTAAAAAAAAGAAGAAAAAAAAGTAAAGTTTTGGACATGAAAGGAAAGAAAAGGGGATTTAGGGTAAAGAATAACCCTTAATGTGGAAAGATATCATATATCATGCTATCTTGATAAATTGTAAATTTCATGTGATGTAATTATTTCTTTTCTTCTCCACATTTTGAGCTATTTAACCAAATTTATCCTACCTAATACTTAAACCAAGCTACAACCTTTAGTAAGGCCCTTTGATTTTGTGCATGGACTTTGTGATAGTAGTGGAGATTTTTACTTATTACAAGCTTATGGTATGTAATGGTATACTAGGGAGTGGAGAGTAAACACTAGCCACTACTTATTGGAGTGACGTGAGGATAAGTGTTTGTTTAAGAGAGATAGTTACTCTAGGCAATGTGACATTTGCCATGATTGGTGCATGTTGGAAGAAATTTGATTTTTAAGGTGCTTATACTCTTGTACTTTGCATTCTCATGATTCTTTAGTTAGGTGTTTATGGATGTTAAAGCTTGAATATTCATGATATCACTTGGAAATTTGTTGACATAGACTAGTGGATTGTAAAATGAAAGTTGTTTCATTTGTTACCAAGTATCTATAAGGTATAAAACTCCATGTTGTTTTCTTGTTGTTGATGTGTTTTATATTCTTGCATTTTAAGTTTTTGCTTGAGGACAAGCAAAGGGTTAAGTATGGGGAATTGATGTGAGCCATATAGCTCATATTAATGTAGTGTTTTATGTTTATAATTGTTGTGTAAGTATTTAATTTTTAGTTATTTATCTGTGAAATGCGGTATCTTTTATGTTTTTATGTGTCTTGTGTTTGTTTAGGAGTAAAGTGAAGAAATAATGGAGAAAAAGGCAGCAATTGAGCAAGAAAGTAGAGTTTCTATCACGGGCGCAGTGGAGTCACGAGTATGAGAAAGCAAGGAAGAAGAAAAGAAAAGTCAAACCAGAAGAAAGTCAACATTTGAAGCTTTGTGTCTTGTTGCGAGCGCGATTAGAGTTGTAGGTGCGACAGAGAGAGATGTTGGGTAGTTATTTTTCAAAAGGAACTTCAAAGGGATATGATTCTTCACCAAATGATGTGTACTTCTAGAGGGGTACTTAAAGAGTTGTGTTGCTTTGAAATGATACTTGAAGGGTCACAATGCTTGACAAGGAAGTTATAAATATAAATAGTGGTTATGCAATTCAAATTTCAAATCAAATTTTAAAGAGGCATGACTTTTTACCAAGGGTTGTGTACCTCTAGAAGGGTGTTTGAAGAGATACAATGTTTGGCAAGGAGTCTATAAATGCAATGAAGATAAGAGAGGAAAAAAAAGAGAGTTACGAAATAATTCTTCATGACAGATGAAAGATAGAGAGTGATTAATTTTATCTTTTGAAGGGAAGACAAAGATCAAAGAAGGAGAAGAAATCATTTATGAGTAAAAAGATTGAGAGATCATCTTTTTATTGTCTATTCTTCTTTGTAACTCTTTGAATGATGTATTTTAGAATCTTGAACAACTTTGTTAATATTTGCTTATTCTTATTATTACAAGTAATCTTTAATGTAGAATTTCTTAATAGTATTATTTGCATTTAAGTAATTAAATGATCATTATAAGTAAGAGTATAGATCGAGAGATTGATTCTTATTTACATTTATTAGGAATTTATTATCGAAACATTGCTTGAGAGATTGGGATGTTAGGATAGTTAATATAGGTTGGTGTTTATTCTTAAAATTTGTAAGTATGACAATCTAATTCATTAATGAGAGTTAAGGGTTAAAAGTTATATTTGCATGTTTTAGGCATTCTATTTTAGTTCAAGAGAATGATTTAGAACCTTATTCCAACTTGGCTTGCATTATAAAGGTTGCCTTTCAATCAAAAGAATAATATCAAGTTTCATATTATTAATTTTTACATCGTTATTTGTATTTATCTTCTTTGACCATCATTAACTTAGGATTAATTAATAGTTTAGTATAACATTATTAGTTTAATTTAACAATAAAATTAATGATTTATTGTAAACAAGATTAAAATCGAGTAGTAGTATGTGATATTCAATATGATCTTCATGGGAACAATATCTTAAGTATTATAATCAGTGAATCCTATGCTTATGAATTTAACACTAACATGTATCTACGACTAAGCATTATATGCTTGGCGTGTAGCTTTTTACTGCACGCGCTTAAACACCATCCATTTTCGATGCTAGTTAATTTGACAGGTGAGTTGTTACACACTCTTTAGAGAATTTTGACTTTCATGACCACCGTTCTGCTGTCTTAATCAACCAACACCCTTTGTGGAACATTAGATGCTTAATTCATTCATAGAGGAATTGTACGAAACTTTTTTTGTAAGTGTCATTCGTAAAGGATCTTTGGGATAAATTGGCAAAATGATTTGGTGATTCCATGATTCCTTAAGAATATCCGATTCAAAGTAAGGTAACGGGAAGTAAAATAAGGTAAGGTTAGTTTCTTATTTTTTATGATGTTTGGAAAGAATGTAAGGTAAATACGGATTTGAAAAGATGGAATTATGTTCAAATTACTCTAAAAGGTTCCTTTTCGGTGCCACTTGATCATCTTGCTGCTGGTAGTGGATTTTTTGTGACTGGACTTTCTAGAAACATTCAAAAACTCCTGTTGCTAAAGTTTTCTCTCTTGGAATCAAGCACTAGGGCTAAGAATGCTTAACACCCTTTTCCTAAGAAAACATCTAACTTGCATAGCCAATATGACATTTGTTAAAAGTTTTGACCTAATACCCTGGACTGTTATTTCCTTTCCCTCCATATACTACCTGAGCAATAAGTTTCTGCCATACGAGACCAAGTGAACAGACATGGAAAAGATTTATCTATCAATGATATGTGCCTCAAAAAAGTTAAGGCACTATTTTCACTCTTACAAGATCTAAGTCCTTTGCATTTTTCCTCAGTTTTACAACCAAAACTCAAAGAAGTTACCTTTTGGATTTTTGCCTCAGTTTTTCATCAAAAACTCAATGGGGTACCCCTTTGAACTTTTCCTTAATTTTTCAACCAAAACTCAAAGGGGGTACCAACCTCGTCCAACTTGAAGAACCATTAGATAAACCATCGATTTTCTCTTCTCACCCAATCCCTTTTGCCTATGTCTATATTTATCCTCACAAATATGCTAACCCAATCAAACTTGTTGCTTTTATTGATATTTAAGCCGAGTAGATAATGAAGAATCTGGGTTGGAGGGAATATATCCCATTGGCAAGTTACTTTCAGCTGTTTCTTCTATTGCTTCCCTACTTCCCTCTATGATCTACCATCTACAAGAAAATAAGGATGCCAACATTAAGCCAACACCAAAGACATCCTATGAGCTATGTCATACTTTGATGTCTGCTACACAAGTTTCGATCAGTCCAGGACACAGTTGATTGGCTAGGTCGTTCGATGAATGTTAATATCATGTTTAAGTGAACCTAGTTGTAATCATAGGCACGAAACTGTCTAAGATATAAGGGAATCCCTATGACTTCCTCTGGATCTTTTTCTTATTATCAAACTTGGTATAACCTAGCCCCTTTTGGTCTTTTTGCCCTGTTGTGGTAATTGCCTCATAAGGACCTTGTGAATCTTTGAGCAGCTAATTCGAGCTTTATACTTTTGGGTATGCGCCTAGAGAAGAGAACTAGTTGGTGGATGCTTTAGCTACCTTGGCATCTATATGGGATATTCGAAAAAGGGGTGAGTATAAAGCCCGTGCTGATTTCAAGTTCTAACAGGTTAAAATTAAATTATCGATATTCATAGTATTTGGGTAGTCATAATGTCTTTCTAGAGGCCGTTTATGACTTATAGGCCTATGATGGGATTGGAGCCCACTGCCAATATAATATGAACCTATTGGGTCCACATGTATAAAGGAGAAGTATTTTGCTTGATATTAGTTTGCCGTAAACAGTTTCCTGTTTATTACACCAAACATAGTGTGTGTGATTATTGATTTTGAGATGATTATAATGTATAATCAAATGATCTTTAGAATAGATTAACAATGAAATTGGACTTACCTTTATCAATATTACAGTCATTGCTTGAAGAGGTCAGTTTTGGTTCCTCATCTTTTTCTTTAACTTTTTCATCAAGTTCTAATAAAAACCTATTTGGATCATTGAGGAACTACAGTTGCTTTTCAGCTAAAATTTGATTGATAATTGAATTGAATTCATCTTTGAATGCTACTGATGATAATAAAGTGATAATCTAAGTTTTATCTACAATAAAACCTATTGAAGGAGTTAATGACAAAGCTATTGAAGTCTTTGGCTTAAAATAGTTGATAACGGGTGTTATGGATACCCATAGGTATCAATCGTGTGAATACTCGTGGGTATTAACCTTGTGAACACCTAAAGGTATTAAACCTATGGACCCAATGAGGAGAAAAAAGGCTTAGAGAGGGTGAATTAGGAGGAATCAAACACATTTGAGGTTAGGGTATACAAAATACCATTTTATTTCATCATATTTAGGTTATGTAAATATTGAAAATTTTATGCATATATTAGGCCTTATGTGCCTTTTCTATGTAATAGACTTTTTCTCCTTTTATCAAACCCTTAATTTTCTCTTAAAAATTTATCAAATAAGTTCCCATGACATCCTATGTCATGTTTATGCATTGCTTTTACCTCAGACCTTAATTCCATGCATCAGCAACAAGGAGACGAGCTACTAATTATCTAAAGATCCTTCTAAATGGAGATAATAAAATCATGGAGGGAAGTGAATTGGATAATCATATTGTATAGTTTTATAAAAATTTACTCTTTGGATCCTTCTTGAAGGATCCATCAGCTATTTTGAACATATTGATGAACTCAGGAATGGATACTTACATCTTGTTCATGTTGAAGTTAATCACAAAAGTTGCAACACTTGGACCCAATGAGTATAAATTTTTCTTACTTTTGCTGAAGGAAACTTAAACTCTCATTCTTTTATTGTAATGACTTAAATTTGAGCTTAATCTTAATATAAGTGTGTTATTTCTTAATTCTTGGGCTGAAACTTATCTTTGTTTATGTTGAATTGATGCTTGATTTATTGAATAAATGGTTAATTGTTAATTTAATCTCGAACAATGATTTGCATGTTCTTATTTGATTTCATTTATGATTGATGCATGATTGTGTTCTGAAAATTGAGGCAATAATGTTTTATTCAAGAGTTAAACTAAAACTAAGAATTTTGAATAAAGAATAGGCAAAAGTTAGATTTCTTGAAAGAAGATCTAATAAAGGTTTAAGAGTACACAAACCAAACTGATATACTAAGTATTAAATTGTTCATAATTTGAGGATTTAATGCTTAGAACAATATTTTGAGAAATATATATGATTATTAAACTGGTTTTCCATAACCATCTATGTTCCTTTTAATTGAGTCATTATAATAAAAGTTGAGGTGGATAGTTTCTTTGCAAGAGTGCCTTAAATATTAATTGTTATCATCTTTTATATCTTATTTTGTTTTTATATTTGCAACTAGTTAATTTAGTTTCATTATTTGATTTGTTGAGTTGTTGTTTTTAACTTAGTTAATTAATAATCACTTCAAAACTTGGAAATTCTTTCACACATTGTCCACTATAAAATCTGGAATACATAATTTCTAGGGTCCAATATTTAAGGTTCTTAATCTTATTTTCCTATATTACTTAATTGATCTAGTATACTTGCTAGACATCGATCAAGTTTTTGGTGTCATTACCTAGATTGACATTTATTTTAGATTTTAAAGTGAATTTTGTGTTCTTCTTTTCTTCTCTTCTTCTTTTTCTTATTCTTCATTCTTTTATTCATTTTATTCTTTTATTCTTAATAGGTGTAAATAGTGCATGGTTAGAGATGACCCAAGTTTACCTATTGACCTTGAGATTGAGAGGACATTACATAGAATAAGGTGACAAAAAAGGAACAACATGAATCTGAAGGATAAGCCACATAATGACCCTCTCCTCAATGATCCACCACCTCTACTCGGAAGGCAATTCATGCAAAATCAAGCTCAAGGGAATGGACATAGACTAAGAACTATAAGAGACTATGCCACTCCTAGGTGGAATGAGAAGCACAAAACTTTCATGCTACCTCAAAACAATCATTTTGAGCTAAAAACTGTAGCTATCCTCATGGTTCAGAAGAACCAGTTCTTGAGATTAGAGATTGAAAACCATGGCTCAACATTTGGACATTTTCCTATAGATAAATGATACAGTGCAAATCCCAAATGTGTCTATGGATGCTATTAGGCTGAACTTATTTCCATTCACTCTTATTGGTAAGGCAAGGGATTGGTTAGAAATGCTACCAAGCCAGTCCATAAGATCATGGAAGCAAATGCAAGAGAAGTTCTTAATCCAATTCTTCCCACCAACTAAGATAGCCACCATTAGGAATAACATTTATAATTTCCAGTAGCTTTATAAAGAACCATTTCATGAGGCTTATGAGAGATTTAGGAGACTTTTAAAAAGTTTTCCACATCATGAAATTGTTATGCACCAACTAATATCTACTTTTTATGTAGGTGTGAATCAATTAACTTGATCTCTCCTAGATACAGCTTCGGGTGGATATTTCATGAACAAGATATCAGAGAAATCTTTTCTACTGCTTGATGAGATGGCCACAAATAAAGCTCAATGGAAAAATACACGAACCACTCAAAAGAAAAAAGAAGTGTATAGTATGGATGAAGTTACAATTCTTAAGGTTCAAATAAAGCTATTAAAGAAATAATTCGGTGTTTTGAATGTTTAAAATGTGTCAGCTTTATCTCAAGACTATGATACTTATAGGAGTTCACATGTGACACCTGAAAATAAGATTAAAGAGGGTGTAGGTGTAGTAGTGGAGGATGTGAATGTTGTAAATCCCTATAGCAACACATATAATGGAGAAATCACCTTAACTTTTCTTGAAGAGAATGGAATCATGCTTCCACCTCAAATTTGCAACCTAAAGCTCCCTTCGGTTAAAACACAGACCCTCATGCTAGCAATCACCAACCCTATTAAGCACAACCCCTAGCACACTACCCATCCACCTACCAAACTCAACCTTATCAACCACCAGGATTTTAACTAAAACCTCAACCTCACAAGATAGGAAAATGAATTTAGAGGAAATGTTTGCTAACTTTATGACTACACAGTCCATATTTATAACTTTATGACTACACAGTCCATATTTATAACTTTATGACTACATAGTCCATATTTATGGCAAGTCAGGATGCTAGATAGAAATCTCAAGATGTTTGGATGAGAAATTAGGATGTTTCCATTAGAAATCTATAAACTTAAGTTGGGTAACTTGCAAATTCTCTCTCTAATAGGACTCATGGTACATTCCCATCTAATGTGGATTGCAACCCTAAGGAGGAAGTAAAACCAATTACTTTTAGAAGCGAAAAAGAGGTAAAGGGGATTGAAAAAGGTAAGATTTCTTAAAAAATGGTGGAACCAACAGTGCAAGTAAGTATTTCTAAACCTAACCTTCTTAATGAAATGCCTGATGTTGTTAATCAAGGTAAAGGTAAGGAAAAATTTAGTGTTTCTAGTGTTGATGAGTCTGAATTGCCTTATCCTTCTGTAGCTAGGAAAGAAAAACAAAATAAACAATTAGCTAGATTTCTTGATATGTTTAAGAAGTTGCTTGTGAATTTACTATTTGCTGAAGCTTTATTACACATGCCCAAATATGCTAAGTTTATAAAAAAAAAAGCTATGTTTTAATAAGAAAAAGCTAGAGGGCATAGGCACCGTGAAATTATCTGAAAATTGTAGTGCTATTTTGATGAACAAAATTTTTGAAAAATTAAAAGATCCATAGAGCTTTACTTTTCCATATGAATTAGGAGAGAATTTTATTGGGCATGCTTTATGTTATTTGGATGCAAGTATAAATTTGATGCCTTAATCTATTTGTAGGAAATTGAATTTGGGAGACATCAAAGAAACCTAAATGACTCTACAATTAGCAGATAAGTCTATGAAAAGGCCAAAAGGCATGATTGAGGACTTGTTTGTTAAAGTTGAAAATTTTATCTTTTAGGTGGAATTTATAGTAATGGATATGGAAAAAGATAGGAAAGTGCCTTTGATTGTAGAAAGACCATTTTAAACTCTGTGAAGGCTTTGATAGATATGCATGGGCAAATGGTGACCTTGAAATTCAATGATGAGGAGATGTCATTCAATGTTAACAAAGTGATACAACACACTTCTTATGACTTTGAAGAATTCATTTGTTTCATTGATGGTGTTTAAGAGTGTGTGGATGAAAATTAAGAGAAAATTCTATTAGAAGATGAGCTTCAAGGGTATTTAATGCATCTAAAGAGCAAATAACAAGTAAGAGAGAAAGAGCATGAGTTATTAAAGGAGTTAGAGAGAGAGTGTGATGAGAAAGACATAAAGGAGGAGAATCCATCCTTTCCTAAGAGAGAAACAGATTTTGAACTTAAAACTTTTCCTTCATATTTAAAATGTGTTTTTGGAGGAAAATGCAAAATCAGTAACTATTTCTTCTCTTTTGATATGTTTGAAGGAGGAGACACTTATTGAAGTATTGAGGAAGCATAAGGAAGCCATTGGATGGGAGATATCTGACCTCAAAGGAATCAACCCCAGCTTTTATACACATCAGATTCCTTTAGAGAGCAACTTTAAACCAATGGTATAACCTCAAAGGCAACTAAACCTAACAATGCAAGAAGTTGTGAGAAAGGAAGTGCTTAAATTGCTTGATACATATATTATCTATCCCATTTCTGATAGTAGTTGGGTTAATCTAATTTAATGTGTGCCTAAAAAGGGGGGTATGACTATAGTGACCAACGAGAAAAATGAACTCATTCCCACACACAATGGTAAGATGGAGAGTGTGCATAGATTATAGGAGATTAAATAATACAACAAGGAAGGATCATTTTCCTTTACCATTTATTAACCAAATGCTAAAAAGGTTGGCAGGAAATAGATTTTACTGTTTTCTGGATGGTTATTTGGGATACATAAAAATACCTATAACCTCGAAAGACCAAGAAAATACCACATTTACATACCCTTATAGCACCTTTGCATATAGGTGAATGCCTTTTGTTTTGTACAATGCACCTGCCACCTTCCAAAGGTGTATGATGGTAATTTTTCATGATTTCATTGAAAAATTCATAGAGGTTTTCATGGATGATTTTACATTGTATGGACGTGATTTTGAGAGTTACCTCTCTAACCTTGCTTTGATTTTAAAAATATGTGAAGAGACTAACCTTATTTAAAATTGGAAAAAATGTCATTTCATGGTAAGGGAAGGTATAGTTTTAGCGCATAAAATCTCTGAGAAATGAATTGAGGTTGATAAGACAAAAGTGGATGTTATTGATAAATTGCCTCCTCCTACGAGTGTTAAAGGCATCAGGAATTTTCTTAGTCATGCCAGATTTTATCGTTGGTTCATTAAGGATTTTTCTAAAATTGCTAAGCGATTTTTAAATTTATTGCTTAAAGATGATGCATTTAACTTTAATTATGAGTGTTTGAAGGCTTTTAATTTGTTGAAGCAAAAGTTAGTCTTAGCACCAGTTATTACATCACTGGATTAGAGTTTACCATTCAAAATTGTGTGCGATGCTAGTGACTATGCAGTGGGAGCAGTTTTGGGCTAAAAGAAAGAAAGAGTTTTTCATACCATCTACTATGCAAATCACACACTCACCGGTGCACAAGTAAATTATACCACCACGGAGAAGGAGTTATTGGCGATAGTATACTCATTCGAAAAATTTGGGCCATATCTTTTTGAGACCAAGGTCGCGGTGTGGCTCGACCATGCAGCTCTTAGGCATCTTTTTGATAAGAAAGACTTCAAACCAAAGCTAATAAGATGGTTTTGTTACTGTAAGAATTTGATGTAAAGATTAAGGAAAAGAAAAGAGCAAAAAATTTTGTAGCTAATCATCTATCTAGATTGGGTCATGCTAATTTCTTATTTATATTTTGATGAATGTATTTGTATTGTTTATTCTTATGAAATTTTGACCCCTTAGTTCGTTAATAGTGCAAATTTCCTTGCAGGGGGTTACCTTCCTAATGACTCTACTTGGTAATAAAAGAAAAAGTTAAAGGCAGATACAAGGCACTACTTATGGAATAACCCATACCTATTCAAGCTATGTCCCAATCAGGTGCTCCGAAGATGCATTTCAAAAGAAGAGCAAGTAGACATAATGAGACTATGTCATAAAGAAGAGGTTAAAGGTCACCATGGACCAAATTGCATAGTGGTAAAAATTCTACAGTCAAGTTTCTTTTGGCCTTTTCTTTTAACTGATGTTGAATCTTTTGTGGCTTCATGTGATAGATGTCAATGTGTCGGTAATATCTCAAAATGGGATGAAATGCCTATGTATAATGTCTTAGAAGTAGAAATATTTGATGTTTAGGGAATTGACTTTATGGGCCCATTTTCGAACTCTTTCGTATTTGAGTACATCCTATTCGCTATAGATTATGTGAGTAAGTGGGTAGAGGCAATGGCTATTAAGACTTGTGATGCTCCTGTGATACTTGAATTTCTTAAGAAGAACATTTTTATTAGGTTCAAGGCACCAAAGGCTATTAGTATTGATGGGGGCAAGCATTTTGTCAACCATCAATTTAAGTCCTTGCTTAAGAAATTTGGTATTAAGCTTAAAATTACAACCCCATATCACCCCTAAGTAAATGGGCAAGTAGAGGTGTCAAATAGAAAGTTGAAATTAATCTTGGAGAAAATAGTTAATAATGCTAGAAAAGATTGGCCTCAAAAGTTAGATGAGGCTCTTTGGGCCTATAAAACAACATTTAAGACCCCTATAGGCACATCTCTGTCTAGGTTAATTTTTAGGAAAACATGTCATTTACTCGTCAAACTAAAGAATAAAGCATATTGGGCCACAAAATTGCTAAATTCGGATCTAAGATATGCAGGAGGAAATAGATGTTTGCAGCTCAATGAACTTGAGGAGTTTTGACAATGGTCATATGATAATGTTGCTTTATACAAGGAAAAAATGAAGCATTGGCATGACAAGAAGTTAGCTTTGAAAGAATTTGTTCTAAAGATGCTAGTTTTTCTCTACAATACTAGGTTATGGTTGTTTCTCTACAATATAAAGTTAATGGACACAAATTAAATCCTTATATTGTTACTCAAGTGGAGGTTGCTGAGGCAACCTTGGTTTTCCATGACAAGTAAGGTGATTTTAAAAAGTTTTACTAAAGATGTTATAAATTCAAAACTAAATTCTGTAACTTTCCTTTATTTTGATTGTGTATTTTTTGGTGTGTTTTTAATTTTAGTTGTGTGATTTTTTGTTATTTTGGTGAGTTTTGTAATTCATGAACTTAAGGTGGAGTTATATGTATTCAAAGTGTGGAGTGGAATTGGAGTCCCAAATAACAAGTATGCATGTTCTTCCTTTTATTCTGTCAGTGTTCTTGACTAAGAAATGGTTAAGTGTTCAAAGTTGGTCAAAAATTAGAATTTTAAATGTAATTAATTTGGGACCTAGTTTTGATTTAAATGGCAATTTGGAAGTGAGTTGAAAGTGTGTATAAGGAGAGAATAATGATGGTTGAGTTAAAAAAATATCAAATTTTAGTTTTATTGCTTTTTCAATTTTCAATTCTATGTAATCACTTCGATTTGGTTGAAATTCAACCCAACTGAGGCACATTGTCCATTGAGAGTCCAAAAGCCAGCACCTCGATGGGGTTATTTTTCAACCCAATCAAGGCATCATAGTCCTCCATCCCAAAGCAAACACCTTAGTAGGGTTGAAATTCAACCCAACCAAAGCCCCTCTCTTTCCCTTCCTAAATTCAATACCTCGATAGTTTTGATTTTTATTCCCACTAAGGTCCTCACACTATAAAAGGACCTCATCCATTCCTAAACCAAGAAACACTCTAATTTAGCCAAATTTTCTCTCCCCTAACCGAGACCTACTCCAACCTAACCGAGACCTTCATGTAGTGCACTTTGTTTTCATCATTTCCAATCTTTAATTCATCAAGTAAGTTTAATACTCTTGTTTAATTTCTCATGTTAAATGTTTGATTTGCTTTGGTTAAATTAAATTAGGGTTTATTCTTCTTCTTGTGCATGGTATTTCTAAGGGATTATTTTGTGTGGAAATGATGTATAACTTGTATATAATTACACTTAGATTAATTATTGAGTGGAATATAGGATTGATTTCAATTTTTGGCTTAAGAATGGTTGAGATTGTTTTAGTGTTGGGTGAGTTATTATATGCCCACCATGTGTTTGATGAAATGCCTTAATAATTAAGTTTAATTCTTTTGCTTCAATTTTCTAATTTAAACCATTTCTAACTACTCTAAAATATTAATACCTCCTTTCCACACTTAATATCTACTCTTTAAGCAATTACTCTAGTGTATTGGAAAGTGATGTATTTGGGCTATACTTGACTTGTTTTACTTGTGATGATGTTTGAGCTTCAATTTTTAGCTACATACTTTTTCTAATTTTAATTTTGTAGTGGCTCCAAAGAGAACACGGAAAGAAGTTGCCTCTAGTTATTCAGGGTTACACATTTCACCCTACATTAAGGAGGAACATGTCCCTTTATATAAGAATTTTGGGACAGCCCAATATGTGAAGCCAGTTTATCTAGATAAATTCTATCTTAACACTCTGCTTGAAATCTTTGGGTTGAGGCTTCATAATTAATTGACAATATAGGTTGGATTGTGTTTATAAAGAAGAAGCTCGTAGTACATCCTTCATATGTAAGGGACTTCCTCACCACTTTTAGTTACCACTTTGAGGATGATGATGATTGTGGCATGGTTCACTTTTAACTGGGTTGGAAGCCCTACACCATATCCTTTATAGAGTTGACACAGCATCTAGGGTTTCTGGTGGATAATGTAAGCGATTTACCTTATTCTACCCAGAGTGAGAATTAGGAAGTGATCAGAGATCCCATAGACCTAGTTGTGTTTAATGATAGTAGGACTAAGGCTCAATCATTGAAAAATCATGCATTGCGGGTCCTTCATCGATTCTTAGCAAACACTTTTTATAGTTATACCGATGGCCCTAGAGGTATGAATGCAGGCGAGGTAATCATTATGAGGTGTATGGTCAAGAGAATTCGGTTGAATGGTGTGTGTTTATTATGGCAAAAGATAGAGCATTTGCAAAGAAAGCTACTCCGACCTCAGCAAGTGCACTAAATCTACAAGTATTATAAGGGAATCAATTAAAGACCCTATAATATCAAACCCAAGGGACAAAAGGCTGCTAAGTGAAATATCTAGAGTTGAGCGGGATTAATTTGAGACAAATTTCCAAGTTTTTAATTGCGAGCGTCCTGAATCTAATTAAAAAATAAATAAATAATAAAGCTAATTAAACTAAATACTAAAACATTAATTAAAAACTTTGCCAAGGTACTCTAATCCTCCTCATACCCAATGCATTGAATTAAACCACAAAGAAATAAATGACTTAAATCTAGATATCCCATCTAAACACTAAGTTTCCCATTTCGGAGCCAACTACTCTAACTACCTGATTTCCCATTCCATAGCCAATTTGATAGCTAGCATAAACACGGGTCCCAAGACCTAGGTACAAATTAGCTTCCCATTTCAAAGCCAACCAATCCATTAACCATCTATTCTTTAACTATTTCTAAATCAAATGCAATCTGTAAAAAAGTTTAGGACCTCCATTTTGGAATCATCGGGGACTTTAGATGTAGAAAACACAAGAACAGAGCATGGCAATACCCTTTCCATACAAACATAATAATCATTCATTCAAATGAAATAAAATGATCAAATGCTCAATAAACAAGATAAATAGATAATCACAATAAAGAATAGAACATTTAATAATATATATATCAAAGATAGGTTTAATCCATTATATAGATATAGGGATTCATAGATCCCTTAGCAATAAAACTACTAACTAAACATAAATAAAGTAAAGGAACAGAGGAAAGAAGAAACCCATAAGCCCATTTTAGTGATGAAGCTCTAATTTGAATCTAAGCCTTCTTCACCAATTCTTTAGCAAAATAAAAGCTAAAATTACAACTAAAGTTAAGAAATCTAAATCTAATCTAAGAACTTGAACTAAAATAAACCTAATCTAAGAAATTACAAAGGAAAAGAAAAGAAAAAACCCTAAACTATAAAAAAAGAAAAACCCTAGAATTAAAATAGTTGCTCCCCTCCTTTTAGCCAACTAGAAACTCAAATTTTATAGAATTTGCAAAGACACTTTGGTCTTAGCCGTGTGCACCCTTCTGGGCTGAAACTCTATGAAATATACTTGGCACATGGAGAGGATGATTTGGTCTTTGCCATGTGCATTAGTGAAACGGTGCATTTTAGCAATTTTGCATGGCACACGACTGAGACCATTTTGTCTTTACAGCGTGCAAGGTCCAATTTCTGCAAAAAAACACAAAAATTCACCATTAAGTACACCAAAACACTTTAATTCTCAAAATAATCCAATTTGGCACAAAGAAAGAGATTAACACACAAAATACAAAAAACACACAAAACAAGGCACAACATAAACAAATATATGCTAAAAATAAACACAAATTTTGAAGTTATCAAATACCTCACAATTAGCTTTTGCTTGCTCTCGAGCAGACGAACAAACCACATTTTTGTATACTCAAACTCAAAGAGAGAAAACATAAATTCAAAAAAATTACAACAAAACTTTAGTAAAAGTCATTAAACGAAATCCAAAATCAAAAAGACTCAACTAAACTATACTAGCTAATCTCCTTGTATGTGTGTGCTAGGCCAAAACAATTTAAAACAAAAATTCCAGCACAATTCAACAATCGAGAAAAGAATTTGTGTGCAAAAGATTGCATACATGGTTTTGCTCTTGAAACTTAAGAGACACTATAAGCCTTTCCTTTAGTACCAGAATCTAATGGTCATCTATACACACAACTCTCAACAAAACAAGATCCTTAGGACTTAAAAAGTTATAATGCATCTAAGGTATTACTATCAAGAAAAGGATTAAGTTACACAATTTGGAACTGCCATTTCTACCTCAGCTCACCACTTATCTCTTAAAAATAAGACTTTAACTTTACCCTTGTTCACTTATGATCGTTGCCAAACTTAAGATATCCAAAATGTAGAACATTTTTCAAGGAAAAATCACAAAGAAAAAGAAGAATTCTTTCTAAATTTCTTACTAAAATTTTTGCTTAATTAATGTTTAAAGAGCTTAATATCCTTCTCCTCTACACAATGAGTACCCACACTTAGATGAAACTAAGATTGTTGGCTTTCTTTTTTCTCTTTCTTCTCTCTTTTTTATTTTTTTAGAATAATTAGAGCAACCAATCCTACAATTGATCAGTAGGGACTTACAAAGATTCTTCTTAAATAGGAATTACATTCTGAAAATTTTCTTAATCTCACTTGATATTGGGAATGCATCCCTAACTATAGAATCTAACAATTGAAGCACAACCCTTTACTCACTAGCACTTCTCAAGAAAAACTTATCTCACCTACTTTTAGAATGCCCAGTTCAAAAAGGGTAAGACAAAGGCTTTTTAGGCTTAAGGGATCAAAATGCAAGTATAATCAACAAACATAAAATTACTATGCATTTAGCATGCCTAAATAGGCTCAAAAGGGCTTGCAAGGAATATTACATAGCAAAGGTAAGCTAAAAGGTCTTTTCAAAATTGGATCAAGAAAAATATTACTTGAGTCATTTCTAATCTCATTTTTGAGTCGTTTAATTACTTCAAAGGGTGATAAAGAAGATTCTAGCACTCTAGAATTCCTATTTAATCACCTTCAAGCACTAGCTTTTATTATTTTCAAAATCAGGCCTAAAGTGCACATTTATTAGGATATCTACTGGTATTGATCTAATTGAAACTAACCAAAAAAGAAAAATTCATTCAACAACTAACTACTCTCTTACTATTCCAACTAATCTAAATAAGACTTTCTAATTATAAGTTTAAGATCATTCACAACAGGAACAACTATGAGGGTAAACAAAGGTGTAAAAATATGTAATAACAACAACAAATAAAAACAAACATCACAACTAAACTAAAATCAAAACACAATTGAAAATTAAACTAGAAATAACAAAATAATAACATAAACTATAAAATTAAAACTAAAACAACAATAAAATAAAATAAAATACAAAATTAGCACAAAATATAAAATTACTAGAAAATAAAACACAAAATAGCTAAATAAGGTGGGTTCCATGCCAAAATTGATGCAAATGCACAAGGAATTGAGTGTTTGTATTGAAAATACAGATGAAAAGAGGAAAAAAATGGAATGGAATATAGAAAAAAATAGATAGAAAATGGGATTTTGCAATGACAAATTCATTGCACACAACGATGACCATTTTCTCTCTGTGGTATGACACTCCTTTGAACTGACATTAAGCATGGAACACAGTGAAGACAAATCCATTTCTACTGTGTTCAACCTTCTGTATTGAGATTGCACATTGCACATGGTGGAGATGATTTGGTCTCTACCATATGCCCCTTTCTAAAACAAAAAGGCATTTGGCACACGGCTGAGATGATTTGGTCTCTACCGTGTGCATCAAAATTTCTACAAATTTTTTTAAGTTTTACACCCACTTTTATACATATTGACACACTTATTTCTAATCTTACTCATGCAAAAATCAATGCTTAAATGAATCAGCACACATTTAGCAAAAACACACACAAAAAGTAAAAACAAACTAACTAAAGAGTAGGGTTAGAGAATTAGTTCTAGTTTAATGAGTCCTAGCTTAACTTTCGTTACTATCTGGCTATTAAGCTTGTGATCGAAATGTTGTTCTTTCCGAAATGTGCTCCCCATTTTCCCCCATCAGTAGGAGAAAATTGCCAAAGTCCACCAAGGTAGGCAATACCATGTCTTCAATGAAGTATGACTCCACCTTGGATTTATTAAATATGTACTCCTCTAGCTCTTCTAGCCTTAATAGACTTTTCAAGTGGACTGAATTCGGTGCTTCCACTTAACAATTGAACCATTCTTGCTTTTTTGGCGAAGAATTCTTCACAAGAGATTGAAATTCATTCTCTAAGCTATAGTCATTGTCCTCAACAATGATTGGTCCCTCCTTCAATTAATGCATCCCACACTTGATTTCTTTATTGTCTACTAGAAGTGCATGACTTAATTCATCTTTATTATCACCATCATCTTCATTTTGCACCAAAATACTCAAAAACTCCAATTTGGATTCCAGTTTTTTTATTCTCAATTCTTGACTTCTCAATAGATGCTCTTAAGTCTTTAACAAATTCTCTTGATTCTTGACTTTTTCCTCTTAAGAATTAATTATGGCCATCCATTTTTCTTTTTCAACTCTAAATTGCTTCTCCCTGCTTGTAAGCAAGTCAAGGAGAACTTGAATTTTGAAGGCACTTGACTCTTGCGATATCTAATATGAGCAAGGACCTTTAAAAGATGGCAATGAGTAAATTGTTGAAGGTTGATGTGAGTACTATAGTTCTTGCATTTCTCTCCTTAACTCTTCTATTTGCGCTCTCAAAAGAATTAATTCATCATCTTAGACAGAACCATGCATCATTTGAAAATGCATCAAAATCTTCCTACAAAGAATAACACCAAATCAAAAAAATGAAAAATAAAAATCTCAGACTAAGCTCGAATATAGATATCAAACAAACAACATCGTTTATCCCTAGTAACGGCACCAAAAACTTGTTACGACCTCAGTAAGTGCATTGAATTGATAATTAATATATGGGAATATATTTAAGACCCTAGAATATTGAATCCAAGGGATAAAGGGCTGTTAAGTGAAATATCTAGAGTTAAAAGGGATTAATCTGAGATAAGTTCCCAAGTTTTCAATTGAGAGCATCCTAAATCTAATTAACAAAATACATAAACAGTAAAGTTAATTAAACTAAATATTAAAAAATTAATTAAAAACATTACCAAGGCAGTCTAATCCTCCTCATACCCAATGTATTGAATTAAACCATAAAGAAATCTATGACTTAAAAATGGATAACCCATCTAAACCTTAAGTTTCCCATTCTAAAGCCACCTACTCTAACTACTCGATTTTCATTCTGGTGCCAATTCAATAACTAGCATAAGCACGGATCCCAAGACCTAGGTATGAATTAGTTTCCAATTTCGGAGCCAACCAATGCATTATCTATCTATTCTTCAACTATTTTTAAACCAAATATAGTCTACAAAGAGAGTTCAAGACCTCTATTCTAGAATCATCGAGGACTCTTGATGTAAAAAACACAAGAATAGAACATGGCAATACCCATTCCATACAAACATAATAACCATTCATTCAAATGAAATAAAATGATCAAATGCTCAATAAAATAGATAAATAAATAATCATAATAAAAAATAGAATATTCAAGCGTGTATATATATATATATATATATATATATATAGGTTCAATCCATTACATAGATATAGTGATTCATAGATCCCTTAGCAATAAAACTACTAACTAAACATAAACAAAGTAACGAAAAAGAAGAAAGAAGAAACCCAGAAGCCCATTGTAGTGGTAAAGCTCCAATTTGAATCCAAGCCTTCTTCACCAACTCTCCAGCAAAATAAAAGCTAAAACTACAACTAAAGTAAAGAAATCTAAATCTAATCTAAGAACTTGAACTAGAATAAACCTAATCTGAGAAATTACAAAGGAAAAGAAAAGAAAAACCCTAAACTATAAAAAAGAAAAACCCTAGAATTAAAATACTTACTCCCCTCTTTTTAGCCAACCAGAAACTCAACTTTTATAGAATTTGTAGATGCACACAGTAGAGAGACTTTGGTCTCAGCCGTGTGTGCCTTTCTTGTCTGAAGCTCTATGAAATCTACTTGGCACACGGTGGAGTTAATTTGGTATCTATCGTATACATTAGTAAAATGGTGCATTTTAGCAATTTTACATGGCACACGGCTTAGATTATTTTGTCTCTGCCTTATGTAAGGTCCAATTTCTACAAAAAAAACACAAAAATTCATAATTTGGCACAAAGAAAGAGATTTAATGCACAAAAAACACACAAAATGAGACATAACACAAACAAAAATATGCTGAAAATAAACACAAAATTTGGAGTTAAAAAAAGCCATATTTTGTCAAGATAACATCTTTGGGATGGATTGCCAAGATTATGGAAAAAGTTGTGAAGCACTTAGATGTGGGGCAATCTCTTATCGAACCATGATACATGGATTATAAAATGCTAAGAACTATAAAAGTACTATGGAATGAGCTGCATCGACATTGGACGGATAGGGAAGAATATTTGTGCTTAATTATTATTAGTCGCACTAGTCTACAGAGAGATAAAGATGAAGATATGAATAAGGAACAAGGGGTGGCTACGGCTTAGGATAGACCTTCCCCACAAATGGTGGCCTTTATAAATCAAGTGAATGCTTGGTTGGATGTTCAAGCAAGGCAAATCGATAAATTACAGAAAAGCTTTGAGCACTTCACCATGTATTTTTGGGAGCGGTTCCCACTAGTACTCTTTTGTTCCTGATACCTTGCTAAGGATAACAAGGACTTTTGAAGGGGGGGTAAAGCTTATATAAGCTTAATTTTGCTAATAAGATTCAAAAAGTGAAAAATCTCAAACTCCCTTTATGTTCATGAAAGTTTATGTTTTATTTTGTGTTTTCTGTTTTTGTTTTTGTTTATTTAGTTATCTTTTCTTATGTCTTTAGTTAAAGTTTGTCTTAATTTTAACTTTTAATAGTAATAACTTTGTATTATGTTTTTAGTAGTAATATTAATTTTTTTATTTTGGTGTTCTTATGGTAGTTTTAGTGTGGTTTCTAGTTTTTGTTTGTGCTGATGATATAGTTTAGTTGAAGTATCATTTAGTTTGCATTCAGCTTAGTTCGCCCTAGGTTATTCTCAAAATCAAACTTTTTAAACTTTAACTTAGAAGGTGTAATGGTCAAAATCTTTTTTTAGCATTAAGGCAGGTATGTTGCTTAATGGGATCTTAGCTAGTTTAGCATTCAACTTAATCAATATTTGTTAGTTTTCATATTTTGAACACTAAAACCAATTATCAAATAAGAAGAAAAACCAGTGCATTAAGGTAGTTGAGTAAGGAATTTTAGGACACTAGAACCTTCCTCATCACCCTTTGAAGTATAGAAATAACTCAGACAATTTAAAAAGTGATATAGGCCCATTGTTCTTATTTAGCCACAAATGAGCTTGTTTACCTACCCAATATATATGTTTTTCCTTGTTAGCCTTTTTGAGCCTAATAAGGTATGCTTAATGTGTGCCACATTTATTCTTCTTGTTGCACTCATCTATTTATCATATAACTTAAAAAGCTTTTATCTCTCCTTCTAAGAATTGGCCCCTCTAGGATTGGGATGAATTAATATTTTTTAGGTAACTAAAGAGTGCAGTTAAAAAGGGGGTTGTTGGGATATTATTGTCAAAGGTTGATGTTAAAGTCAAGAAAGTATTAGAAAGATTAATTTGTAAATACTCAGGTATCATTTGTTGCCAACAACAAAGCAAGCAAGTTTTTGAAAAAAAAAGAGAAAAAAAAGAAGAGAAAAAAAAGAAAAAAAAGAAGAAAAGAAAAGGAAGAAAGTTTGAATTAAAGCTAGCAATCTATGGCAAACTTTTAAGTGTGGGGTATTTACAAGGAAAAAAAAGGGTTTAGGACTTCTGAATATAATTGAATTGTGAGAATTGAGAGGAATTTCAGTGACTTTTTCTCTCAAAATATCTTATGTATAAAGGGTTAAATGAGCAAGTATGGTTAAGTGGTATGCTTTTTATATAGTGGAGTGAAGTTTGAAAAATGTTGGTTTATTCAATCAAAGAGTGGCTATTCTTCTTGTTTACTATTGTCCATGCTTTATTAAACATTGCCATAACCACATTATAACCTAATAAATTCCTAATGATTCTATGATTGATTTTTGATTTGTTTAGCTAAGATGACCTTCGAGTTTCAGTACTGAAATAGAGGCTTATGGTGTTGCTAGAGTTTCGAGCATGAAACCATTTGTACATTTAGGTGTACATTAATTCTAAAGCTTGAATATGAGATTGCATTGGTGTTTTGATTTTGAAAAGACTTAAAATGTTTGGTCTTGCACACACATATACAAATTGGCTTATATTTTCTTGATTGAATTTGATCTAGTTGGAATTTTATTAAGTGATCCTTTTAAGCATTATTTTGAGTTGTGTGTTCTTGGTTGGAGTTTGCTTCTTTTGAGAAGTTTCTTTGTTCAATTTTGCTTGAGGGCGAGCAAAGACCAAATGTGGGGTATTTGATAACCTTGAATTATAACTATATTTATTAGTATATTTTTAGTGTGTTTAAGAATTGTTTTAGAGTCAAATTAGTTGGTTTTATGCTTAATTTTGTAATTCTTTGTTTGGTGTGTGTTTAGTTGTGTTTTGGTGTTTTATAGGTATTGTTTGAAAAAAGAAAGTGAATCACCTCGGTAGGGTTGAAAATCAACCCAACCAAGGTCTCTAAAAGAAGAATTTGTGTCATTTTAGTCTAAAGGCAAACACCTCGGTTAGGTTGAATTTCAACCCTATCGAGGTTTAGATGGAGAGGAGGCAGAGTTAAACACCTCAGTTGGGTTGAAATTCAACCTCACTGAGGTATAAGGCAAATTTAAAGGGAATTAATCACCTCGGTTAGGTTGAATTCCAACTTTTCAGTTACAACTTTCATCAAAATTTTACTAGTTTAGGAAGTTTGGTGGCATCTGAAGTCTTCCATTATAGGGTATTTAAGCATGCTTAGCATCAAAATTAAAGGAGAGTTAATTTTCTTCAGTTTTTAGACCTAGTTTTAAGTTTTCAATTCTCCTAGGGTTTGAAGCTGTGACTTGGTTGTTCTGTCAAGACATTAAGAAGAGCTTAAGACTTTATGAGTATTGTATCTGTTATTTTATTTTTTTCAATTGTTTTAATGATGAATAGGGAATAGTATTTTTTATTTTTGTTGAGGAAAACTTAAACCCTTATTCTTTTTATCAGGACCCAATATAGGCCTAAGGAGAATCCATAAGTGTTATAATGATATTAAGGTCCATTTATACTTGATTATTTGATGCTTTATAAGTTTTGATCTAAAGGATAATTATTTAATGGAATTGGGCAAAATAGTTATTTTATACTAAGACATAAGTGTATAATTGGAATAAAAATATGATTTTGTGGTTAAGTACAATAAAAGAAATGAAGTTATGGTGAAAATGTGAAATAAGAAAGAGAAGGATTTAAGTAAGAATTTTCTTGTAGGCCATAAGATGAGGTCATTTTTCACTTAAAACCCTATAGAAATCTAGTATAAAAGGGAAGAAATGAGTCTTGAGGTCAGCCATTCCAAATGAAAAAGAAAAAAACACTCATCTCTTAACGTTTCTCTCTCTTCTCTCTCTAAAAATCTATAATTTTGACTTGTAATTCTCTTTTTCTAAAATTAGCCATTTTCACTCCTCTCTTTCTCTAATAAAAATTGGCATTTCCACCCCAAAGAACACTCTCAAATTTCTTCTATTACACATGTGAGGAGGGTTTGATGAAGGATTCTTTCAAGAAGTGCAATAAACAATGACAAAAAAGAAGAAGAAATAAAGAGAAAAGGAATTTTATGAAGGCTTGGGAATTGCATGTCAGGTTTGGGAACCTATATTGCCTTACGTGTGGTTGATTTGTATGATGATTGTTATGGTATTGTATAATAGGTGTGTTAATAGGATAGAAAACAAATTTGCATGCGTGCTAATTTAAATAATGAAGTTATTGGTCAAAAAACAAAGTTAAAGAATTAAAATTGGTAAAATCCCAATTGAAGCTTGTTTGAAGTGATTTCAAGATAAATTGGTAATTAGAAGGATGTATGAACATATATTTGATAAGGATTTCTTAGGAAACATTATATACTAAGTTTAAAGTGACATGCAAGTCTATTACAGAATTCTGGGTATAGGTTCACTTGACCTAATAGTACTCTTTTACAAATAACTCGAGTTTTAAAGCAGAAAATTGAATAATTCTAGTTGGGTTAGAAACTAGATTCCCTTATGTAGATTTCATATGAGGAAATTAAATTTTAACTCTATCTCTAAGTTGGTCATAATTTAGCATGAAAATTGGATATACTTGTTGCCCTATTAATGGGAAGAACCTTTAGTATTTCTTGAATATCTTGAGATTAAAAAGTGTAAATGAGATGATTTTTAATGTTTCAGAAACTAGAAACATAGAGGAATAAGTTTTAAAAGATCACTTTATCTAAAATTATCATTTTCAAGGTCTAAAATAATATATAAGTTTGATCCAAAAAGCTATCTGCAGAATTCATAGGGCAGAAGATGCACACGACTGAGACCAAATTTTTGTAGGGAAAAAGATGCACACGACTGAGACCATTTGATCTCGACCATATAGACCCTTCTGTAACAATTCAAACCATTGTACATGACTGAGACCAATTTGTCTCAGCCGTGTACCTCCCCTATTTTGCTCTGTACATGATAATTCAATGCTAAAATGTTGCCCATGGATGTTCATACAACTTTAGAGTAATTTGACCAAGAAAATGAAAGCATATCATGTTATAGAATCACGTGTAAAAATTATGGTACCTTGTTATATATAATAATCAATAAATCTAAAGCTAATATATCTATTAAAATGACTTGTCCATGAATGAGTATGACTATAGATGTTTAATTGAAATAGTAAAATATGCATAAATGCTTATACCTTTATGTATGAACATGATTAAGATGTTATAATGGGATAGTATATATATGTGCTTAAATGATTATACACTTAAGAATATACATGATTAATATTGATTTCTTGGAATTACAAATATTCCCATAATTTGAAATGTCAATTTCACATGTATAAAAGTCTTAATGAGATTACAAGGGTATATGAGTATGTATTAAAATAAATATAATATGAACACGCATGAATGGGTATCAACCTAGAGAGACATGTACAGGTGAATAACTTTACTTGGTTATATTATTTTGATTGAGTATACTTGTCATGCTAACTAATTGGACATGAAGAAATATGTTTAAGTGTAAAGATGCAAAGGATATGTTCATAGTGAATTGTATGTGTGTGTGTGTGTGTGTATGAAATGTGCAAGCATGAAAATATAAGTATACTCACTATGTGTTTCTAAATCCTAGTGTATGCTTTGAAGAAAAGTGAGATACATATATTTATATACACATCATTTGAATAAGGAAACTCAATATAGTATGATGATAAGTATCATTATCATATACATGTGAATGAGTTACATGCCTTTGAATTGATTACAAGTATAGAATGCTTATACTCGAAGATGTATATAACATCATCCTTATAGAATGTCTATATATAAACATGTATATAATACAATGCTAATAGATATACATAATTACATAAATATATATATATGTACATGATTGGAAAGAAAAAAGTAAAGAAAGTTAAAGTAAAGAGGTTAACATTGCCTATGTTTATGTCTAGGTTGTGGATAGATAGGCATGCCTATAAGGATATATTGTAGCTACTATAGTTTGACGCGTTTGGATCCATAGTACTGACCCTATTTGGGTCCATTTGATCGGTCCACAAGATTAACCCTGTTAGGGTCTATGTGATTTATACCTTTGGGTATCCTTATTATACCTTCGGGTACCATATGTATCACCCGTTATCCACTTCTTTAGAAAAGTGTAGGCTTAATATAGAATATAAGTAAAGCATCATGTAAGATTAAAAGATAAAGAAACATAATAACTTCTGACTTGAACTCCATTTTTTTATCTTTATATAAATCCATGTATTGTATATGGAAATTATGCTGTAGAATGAAGTTGTATTTTAATTATGAAAATATAGTATTTCAATGTCGTGTGTATATATTTAGGACTATAAAATATATGCATACGATCTTATGCATTATTAATATCTTGTCAATAATTGTATTGGTGAATACATATTCTTTATAGTCTTATGTTATTTGTTTGATATTATTAAATGGCGTGTGTGACTTGTTGCATATAAGAGTTTTTAAATCATGAACTTGCAGCTTATGTATACAAATAAGTGTAATTCATGAATTTGGCAAAAGCTATTTTCCAATGTATTAATAAGCTAGAAATGCACTCATGAGATAAAGGAATAGCATAATAATGATAACATAATTAAGATTATGAATATATGCATTTGATACATAGGATAGTACGGTAAACATTTATACATTATGGAAATTTCTAATTAGAATAGATGCAAATGAATGTAGTTAATTAACTTAGTCTTTCATGATTAATTAATAAGGTTTTTTTATGAATCTAGCTTGGGTATTAACACGCATATATGAAAAATGAGTAAATCACTAAGATTAGCTAAGAATAAATTATAGCAAAAAAGATAGTAAATTGATATATAAGAACTTAAGAATACATGAATATTTCTAAGGAAATAAATAAATGATAAGTAAGTGACTGATAATAAGTGATGAAGTTGGATATAAGAATTAAATGTGATTAAATAATACCTTGAAATGTTATAATCATATTCCTATTGTTTATAATGATTAGTTTGTATGCCAAATAATATGATTTTATGTGTGTGTTGTTTATGACTTTCGAGATAGGTCGTCCACATGATTTATATTCCCTACTAAGTTTTATAGCTTAGTACTGGTGTTTATCCATGTAGGTTATCAAGCTAGGACTCTTTCTCAAGGATATAATCTACAGTAGGAAGGCCAACACCAGTCACATAAGAGATTGAAAGTATATAGTTTTATTTTGGACTAGAAATTTTGTAAAGTAAAAATGTTTTTAGCAAATAGAAATTTTGTAATTTTTTAAAAAGGCACTCATGTAAGCTAAGTTTTAATAGCAAAGTGTATATGTTATGTTTTAATTTATTATGAGACTTTTGTATAATGAAGCAAATATAAAGAACAAATAGTAAATTATAGTTATAATTGAGATATGTTTGATGATAGAAATATGCTATTAGAGTGGGTGTTACAATTGTTTTGTAATGACTTAAATTTGAGATTAATCTTAATACAAGTGTGTTATTTCTTAATTCTTGGGCTGAAACATATCTTTGGTTATATTGAATTGATGCTTGATTTATTGAATAAATAGTTAATTGTTAATTTAATCTTAACCAATGATTTGCATGTTCTTAGTTGATTTCATTCATAATAGATGCATGATTGTGTTCTGAAAATTGAGGCAATAATTTGTTATACAAAAGTTAAATTAAAACTAAGAATTTTGAATTAAGAATAGGCTAGAATTAGATTTCTTAAAAGATGATCTAATAATGGTTTAAGAGTTCACAAACCGAACTGATATGCTAAGTATTAAATTGTTCATAATCTAATAGTTTAATATTCAGAATGATATTCTGAGAAAGATATTCGATTATTAAATTGGTTTTCCATAACAACTTCTGTTCCTTTTAATTGAGTCATTATAATAAAAGTTGAGGTGGATAGTTCCTTAGCAAGAGTGCCTTAAATATTGATTGTTATCATCTTTTATATCTTGTTCTATTTTTAGATTTGCAAATACTTGATTTAGTTTCATTATTTGATTTGTTTAGTTGTTGTTTTTAACTTAGTTAATTAATAATCACATCAAAGATTGGGAATTCTTTCACACATTGTCTACTATAAAATCTGGAATACACAACCTTTAGGGTACGATATTTAAGGATCTTAATCTTATTTTCCTATATTACTTAACTGATATAATACACTTGCTCGACACGGTCATAATTCTAGTTAGAGATAAAAGATAAGACATTGCCAATATAAACTTGACTGATAGTGATGATAGTAATCTTGCATCCTATCTCCATCTAATAGGTTAAGCTGGAGCAACCTCTATTTACCCCATTTTGTCTCTGGCAACTCAGCTTCCAAGATTACCTTTAAAGACTGATGCTCAATCTTTACAGAAAGCACAATCTCCATCCCATAAACCAATGAAAATGGAGTGGCTCCTATGGAGGTTCTAGCTGTAGTCCTATAATCCCATAATTTAAAAGGAAATTTCTCGATCCAATCCTTATATGTCCTAACCATTGTAGCTAAAATCCTCTTAATGTTTTTATTTGTTGCTTTCATTGCTCCGTTTGCCTAGGGTCGATAGGGCAAAGACTTGCAATGCTAAATCCCATTCTCTTTGAGCACTTGTTTGGTTACCTTATGGAAATGGGTTCTATTGTCAGACACTATATGGTATGGGAGTCCATATCTACATATTGTATTCTTTTCAATGAACTTGGCCATCTCCTTCGAACCTAAGCTCTTGAATGATTCTGCCTCTATCCATTTAAAAAAGTAGTCGATGGCTACCATGATAAACCTTTGCCCATTTGATGCCAGCAGATGAATCGTACCCATGATGTCTATACCCCCACGCAGTGAATGGTTATAGTGAAGTAAGATTGCACAATTCAAAAACTGGCAAGTGTCTTAAGCTTGCATTTTGTTGGCACAACTAACATCTCTTCACATACTCCAAGTAGTTTGTGTCCATTATAAGCCAAAAGAACCTTTGGAGCATGATTTTCTTTGCCAAAGCTAATCCATTCATTTGAGCTCCACACACACCTGTATGTACCTCTTCTAAGACTTTCTTAGCTTGTTTCTTGTTTAAACACCTCAACTAGATACCATTAGGCTATCTCTTATAAAACACTCAACCTATACTGATGAATTGGGTAGACAACTTAAGGATCATTCTCTGATCATTCTAAGTAGCTTCCTCTGGGAACACTGACTTCTTTATGCAATTTTGGACATCATAGTACCAAGGCTTTCTGTCATCCACCTCAATGTCCATTACTTTCTTAATCTCAAAGTATGGCTTGTCAGAACTTGAGATCAACACTAGTGTCATACTTACCACTTTCGAATTATCCCACATCAATACCAGAGTTGTTAAAGCATTAGCTAACTAGTTTTCAACCCTAGTCACATATCCAAAAGTGCATACCTTAAACTGACTGCTCAAAGCCTTTAGAGACCTAATGTAGGGTAACAGTCATTGTCTTTTATAAACCAATTACCTCTCACTTGATAAACAACCAAGGATGAGTCCTCGAATACTTCTACAGACTTTGCCCCACAGCTAGCAAGGCTTCTAAACCAAAGATACAAGCTTCATACTTTGCTTCATTATTTGTGGCCTTGTATCTTAACTTCTAAGCTAAAGGAAGCTTCTCACATTCTGGGGTCACTAGGATCACTCCTACTCTAGCACCTTTATTATTTATAGTTCCATCGAAATACATCTGCCAACCCTGCATTATTATGGCTGCTATATGCTCATCAGGAAACTGGTAGGTTACCTTTTCTCCTTCTAATGGTTAATCAGCTAGGAATTCCACTACAGCTCTCTCTTTAATGGTTTTTTTGGTGATGTACTCAATGTCAAACTCCTATAAGAGGATTAACCATTTGCCTATCTTCTCTAATAGTGAAGGTGCTTCCTGTAGGTATCTAAGAGGGTTCTACTTGGCAACTGATCCTATAAGAATATAAGTAATACCTTAGCTTCTTCGAAGCCCACATGATTGCCAGACAAATCTTCTCCACTTTTACATATTTAGCTTTATATAGAAGGAACTCTTACTGAGATAGTACATTGCATGTTCGATCCTAAAATTCTCTTAATCCATCATAGCCCTTACGGAATTATCCTCTATAGCTAAGTATAAAATTAGACATTTACTTGCTTGTGGTGGTCTTAGCACCAATGGATGCAAAAGGTACTCTCTAATGGTGTCGAATGCCTTCTAACAATATTTATTCCAAACCACTGGCTAATCCTTTCTAAGCAGCTTAAAAATTGATTCACAAATTGAGATCAACTTGGCTATAAACCTACTTATGTATTGAAGCCTACCTAGAAATCTTATGGCCTCTTTCTCCTTCTAAGATACAAGCATTTTCCTAGTGGCCTTGACCTTATCGAGATATATCTCTATTCCTTTTTGGCTTACCATATGCCCTAAAAGTTTACCTGAGATAACTTCGAATATGCACTTTTTTATGTTAAGGTGAAGATTATAATTGTCAATCCTTTGAAAGAACTTTTCCAATACCTCCAAGTGGCCTTCTCGAGTAACCAACTTGATCATCATGTCATCTACATACACTTCTACCTCCTTGTGGATCAAATCATCTAAAATCCTGGTTGCCATCCTTTAGTATGTGGCACATGCATTCGTAAGTCTAAAAGGCATTACTCAATAGGCATAAGTGCCTTATACGGGTGACGAAAACTATTTTGATCCTATCTATAATTTTGTTTAGAATCTGATTATACCCGGCATACCCATCTATAAAGCTATACATGGCTCAAGCAGCTACACTGTCCACTAAGACATCTATATGAGGCAAAGGAAAGTCATCCTTAGGGCAAGCTTTATTCAAATCCATATAGTCCACACAATCCCTGACTCTTCCATCCTTCTTAGCTACGGAAGCTACATTTGCCAACCATATTGGGTATTGGACCTCTACCAAGAACTTGGCTTTTATCTTTTTTCTCACTTCTTTTTTTACCTTTTCAGCTCACTTTAGCCTAAGTCTCTTAAGTTTCTGCTTAACGGGTTTGTACCCAAGATAGGTTGGAATGGCATATTCATTTATCTTTCAATCAATTCCCAGCATGTCCTCTTAGGTCTAGGCAAAGACTCTTTCATATTTTTTCAATATTTTCTCAAATTTTTCCCTCTTTTTAGGAGTTATGTCTAATGTTAATAAGATTTCTTTGGGATTTTCTTTCATTCTAAGATTAAATGAAAATGTATTAGTTGAATTAAATTCAAAAATGAATGATTTATGATCATTATTATGCATATTGAAATAAGGAGAAACTTATATATATATATATATATATATATATATATATATATATATATATATATATATATATATATTCTTTGCCTTTCTTCTGAACAGCAAGCAATTTCTCAGTTACAATCTCCTCAAATACTTCCTTATCCCATGCTAAGTGATGAGAAAGATCTTTTCACCCTAGAAACCCTTGATCGATTTGATAATTCCTTGTTCCCAATCAAAAATATCATTAAATAGCTCAAAATCGAGCACAACATTGTCTCCCACTAACAGAGGCTTATTTTCTCCACAATAGAGGCAAACCTCTAAGGCTGGCATAAAATTTTTGAAGATATGAAGGACTTCACTTACTACCCCTTTTCCTTTACCCTTTTGACTTAAACCAGTGTAGCCTAACCCTTTCCTATCCTTTTATCCTTTAGTAGTAATAGTATCCTAAGGCCCCTGAGAATTCTTACCAAAACCAACTTTAGGCAAGAAATGCATCTTTTTTTGTTTGTTGATTACTTATGGGCTATTAGCAAAACTACCTCCGCTCTCTTCATCATTAATCATAGACACATGGAATCAACTGATTGGATGTTTGGCTATCTTAAATACGGATATATGATCCACTCGTGCGACTTTAATGGTGACCACTTAACCATCATAAGGTATCTTGATCATTTGATGCAACATGGAGGGTACTTCCCTTAACTTATGGAACTATGGCCTTTCAAGTAACATAGAGAAGTTGGTAGGAATGGATAATACCACAAATTTAGTTTTATTTTCAATTGGCCTTGTCTTCACTATAGCTTTAAAGGTCCCAGCAGCTTGCCTTTTTGAGTTGTCATAAGCAGAAATTGTTAAGTCCGACTTGTTTAGCATGCTCTTATTCAACCCAAAAGTAGGAATTGTAGCCAATGGACAAATATTGATAGAATGCCTATCATCTACCATCAAACAAGCAGTGTACTTACAATTCATTTGAGCCTTAATGTAAAGAGGATGATTATGGTGTCTACCTTCAGTAGGCAAATCAACATTAGAATACACAAAAATTTCTCTTATCCCTCCATTAACCATATCCAATAATTTGGATGGTGAAATGGTGATAGCAATAGTGGACTCGCACAAGGCCTCCACTAACTTCTGCCAATGTGATAGAGATTGTCTCGATAAATCCCAAATGAAAATCTAGGCTTGGGTTTTCTTTAGCTACTTTATGATTTGGTTTTCCTCAAACTCCTTCTCTGCATGCACTAAAGTAAGGGATGGCTGCTTCTCAACTTTGGGCACTACCCTTCTGCTGTTGGTGACTACCATTACCTTTTTCTTTTCTTTCACCTCTTCTTCACTTTTACTGGCTGAACTTCAGATATCAATAGGCACTACTACACTTCATCGCAACTCTCTATGGGGAAATCCCAACAATTTATTATTGAAATTGGTTGATTTTTTTAACTTGGCTTTGTTACATTAGGGGTGGAATGAGTAACAGCCATATACTTATTCTTTTTCTTTTCTCTTTTTTCAGGATCTAAAATCTATTTGTTGTCTATCAAATCTTGAATCTTGTTCCTCAGAATGTGGCAATAATCAGTGAGATGCCCTATATGCTAGTGGTAGGCACAATATTGATCTTCCCTATGGTTGGGTATTCCCTTACTTCTGACAGGCCTTGAACAATGGCTGTAACTTCTCTTTTTTAGTCATTCGTCCAACACCCAAAATAATGACTTACCCAGGTTGGAGTAATACCTTTGATTGACCTTTATAGTCGATACTTCATCCATTTTCCCACTTTTGTTTGCTCCACTACTATTCCCAACTGCCTTGTTATTGCTAAAGCTCCTCCTTACACCCTAATTACTGGCCCTCTTGGCCAAGTACTTGCCTTTAACTTCTATAACTATGTCCTTCAGGGTCCCTCAATCTTTCAGTCCCTTCATCTTCAAGTTGTCCCTAAAGTAGGGACTTGCATTTTGAATAAAAAACCTAATATGGTCAGCTATCTCAGACTTCCTCTTTATTTCCATTACTTAGTTCCTCCACCTAATAAAGTACTCATGAAAGAACTATTCATGTTTTTGTGAAGCAATTCGAGATCTTTTAGAGTGACCTCTATCATTATACTATAGTCATAATGCCTGAGGAACTCTTCAGTTAAGAAGTCCCAATCCTCCTCGGTCTACTTGTCTAGCTTATTACACTAGTCTATTGCCGGGCTTACTAAACTTAAACAAAAATATTCCACCTTTTACTTTTTTATTAAGGTAGTCCCCTTCATGATCAAGGTATATTGCTTAATATATGCCAAAGAGTTAGAAGTACCATCAAATTTAGGCAAGTTTGGCATCTTGAACCTTTGAGGGAGTGGCTCATCTCCATCTAAATTTCTATCTTTAAGGTTCATCCCTCTCCCAGCTCATAAAAACCTGGACATAGCCTCAATCTTCTTTTCCATCTTCTTAAAGGCTATATCCTTAGTACTAGGGCCTCTAGTCTTCACTATATAGACACTGGGTCTTGAGGTGGCTTCTTATTAGAGTTACCAGATGAGAAAATAATTTCTCATAAATGGATAAAGAATAGAGGTGTCAGGCTTTCTCCTTGAATTTCATGTTTTTGAAATATTTTTTGATCTCTCATGGGTTTTAAATGTTTAAAAATCCTTTTTGGTGTCTCCTCCCTCTTTATCTCTTTCAAACAGCGCAAAATAAGAAAATTGGGTTTTAAAACTTGGAGCATTTTTGGAGTGTTTCATATTTATCTTACCTTACTGACCTCATAATTAGGTGATTCTAGAGGCATTTGAATCTTAATACATAGATCTAAAACTTTTATGAAGACACCTAAACTCATTTCAACCTTTAAGATTCTCAAAATTAGGTTTCAACATAAATGACCTGAATCTGTCCCTATACCTAGATCAGGCTATAATGGACCCATATTGACTATCATAAGGTCTTTTCGTGTAGCTGGTACATTCATAGGGGTTTTCTTGATCCATTCTTCCATTTCACGAATTACTGAAAACAAAAAGAAGTTTATCTCAAGATCTAATAAATCAAATAATTTAACAAAAGCAAAACTCTTCGTATTAACGAGTTTGTATCCATGTGGGATAATGATAAAAAAGAGAAGAATTAAAAAAATAATATTCAGAAAAAATGGATTGTTTAGGAGAGTGGAATCAAACTAGGTGTATGGAATATATATAAATAATCTAGAGACACTTTATTGAAAAAATATCATCTTCAGCCTAAAAATGGCAAAATATTTCGAGTTGAATGTCAGTTGGCTGAGAAAAAGAAGGAAAAGTCAAAGTCAATGGTCCATGTTTGACTCATGGATTAGGTCCATGAGTGACTTATGGATCAGGTCCGTGACTCACTCCAGAATTGTATTTTTACATCGAAAAGTAGGGAAAAATAGCTGGGCAAAATATCCCCTCAATCCTATCCCGTCTGGGATAAGAATGACGGGTTTATGAGACTAATCCCAATTATTCCCTCTCTCTCCCTAATCCACTTCATCTTCTTGTTCCTCTTCTTTCCTTTCTTTTCCTCTCCCATGAAAATTACATATTTTTAACATAAAAATTCCAAAAAATCATATAAAACCGGGAAAAAAAGCCAAAAGCATCGAATCCCCTTCTTTTGACAAACCGACACTAAAGGTAATATTTTCAATCCCTAAAATCCGCAAATTTAAATAATTAATTTTTAATTAATCGTGTAACTAATATTTTTTAGTTTATTTTCTTGTTAATTTTGTAGATTTATTGTAATATGTTGTTAATTTCACATATTTATAATTAATTGTTAATTAATTGTAAATTTACTAACTAATTTTGTCAATTAATTTATTATATTAGTTAATAACTTAACTATTTCATCATATAATTTGGTAAGAATTTGATAAGTTAATTTTATTATTTTATTAATTTTGTTAATTAGTTGTTTTATTATATTAATTTGTTAATTAGCTTTGTATATTAGGCTATTTACTATTTAATTGGTTAATTTGTTAATTTATTAATTATATTAGTTTAATTAAATTAGTTGTTTATTTGGTTATCTTTTTGTAATATATTTTAATTAGTGTTTTATTGTATGTTATTTAAGGTTTTTGGTAGGTTTTTTAGGTCAAAAATGGTTTTTTTTTTCCTTGTTCACCAGAAGGTTGTTTCGTCAGGTCCTTTAGCAATGCACGCTTATTTTCGTTGCTATAAAGTTTTTCTTTAAATTCGATGGGAGTTTATGGCGATAGTAAAAAAATTCCCATCAGTAAAAGTCCTAATCACTGACCTTTTTTTTGTCTTCTTCCTCTTTTTGTTTCACTTTTTCTTTTTGTTTCACTTTTTCTTTGGCCTTTTGGCTCTTTTCCTCACCATTTCACATTATATATATATATATATATATATATATATATATATATATATATATATATATATATATATATATATATATATATATATATATATATATATATTAGTTTATTAATTTACATTATCATTTCTTTTATTATTATTTTTTGCATTATTATTATTATTGTCTTGTTAATAATATTTTTATTGTTGATTTTATATTATTATTATTATTATTGCATTAACATAATTATGGTTGTTATTGATATTTTATTAGTATTTTTTTATCATTAATTTTAATATTGTTAATTATTTTATTATTATGATGATTTTTGTTATTATTAATTTGTGTTGATTTTATCATTGTAAATATTTGTTATTATTAGTGTTTTTGTTGTTTTAATGATAATATTTATAGTTATTATTACTTAATATTATCCTTAATATCATTATTTTATGTTTATTATCATTTTTATCATTACGCATTAATGGTCTTTTCTTGTCATATTTTTTATTCGTAACTCCCTTCCAAATCAGGTCGAAGAATATGGTGAAGCAAAGTAGTTTAGGATTTATTTTCGCCCTATTTATTTTTGGATCTATAATATTTTTAACGCTTTCCATTTTATGGTCTGCAACAACATAGTAAATAAAGGTTTTTACATGATAATTATGAAAACTCACTTCAAAATATTTTTTCTATCTAATTAATTAGATTTTTCTCATAAAATGGACTCATATCCTATTTTATTCCAAAAATCACACAAAAGAATTTTATAAATATGTATGAGAGAATCAATGTTCCCAATTCAATTAATGGTCTGATTTATTCATGTCATCTTTTATTATTTTAATGCCTTTTCTGTTAAAAATAAATGATTTTTCAATGATAAATCAAAAAATCCATTAAATAATTTTATACAAATTTAAGTGGGATTTTTCTACAATAAAAGGGAATAATGTCCCGATTTTCACCCATGAAATAATATGTAACATAAGGATTTTTGTTTATAAATAAAAATAATTTTTTATTTAAAATAGACTAACACGATTCTATTTTTCAAAGCCAAAAGGGATTAATTATCCCATTTTCAAAAACATATCTAAAATACTGTCTTTTTGTAAATATGCATGTGAGGACCAACATCCTCATCAAAATGAACTCAATAAATTCCCTGATTTGTGTATGAATTTACTTTTGCATTTATTCTTAAATGCTTTATAGCTTTTATATATATGCTTTACAGCTTTTCAACATGCTTGAAGTGTGCTTTATTTTTCTAGCATAATAACTCGTGTGAGTAAAGAGATGAAATATATTAATCACTAAAACTTATTTATATAACATTAACGAAAGGTATAAATAGGAGTGAGGTCCTAAACTATCTTTGGTTTCGGACTCATAAGGTTAGAACTCATTTTTCAATATTTTATTTGGTGGTGACTCTATGATACTTGCCTTATGGTGCCCAATAGATGCCCTCGTAGGTCAATCATTAGCAAATGAGTAAGGATACTCAGAGACGTTGTCTCATGCCTTTATAAGTCCTGAGGCATTGCAGATTAGGTAACCCCTATCCATTGCGAAGCGACCAACCTTCACGAGTTAAATAAATCTTGATCCAGTCTCAAACCCTAAAAGCGGGCTTTTGAGAGCAAGCTAGATGCCCATGAGGTTCGGCACGCGTCACACACTACCAAGAAAGGCTCTTTATCTTCCTCATCCTCCTTAATTTAGTTATTCTCTAGCTCATGCCTCATTTCTATCCTCTGCTTAAGTGGTGGGACTTGAAGCTCTAAAGTAGCTGTCTGGTTAATGTCCCTAACATTGGTTGGCTCTATTGGTCCACGAAAAGGTGCTCCATGCTGAGTTCTAGGAGGAGGTGCTAAAGAAGCCACCAACCCATCGAATAGGGCTATCATCCTTTCCTTAAACTGCTAAAGTCATCTATCTAGTCTTCTATCTATCTCATTCTAAAGAACTGAAAGGCCCGAAGAAGAAGGTAACATATCCCTCAAATTGGACATTCTTACACCAAGGTCATCTGTTACTCTACCTATCTTATTTTGTTGTCTATCACCGTCAGCTATTTCTTCTGATGTAGTCTCTAAATTACTTTCTAGAAATTCAATTGAACTAAACTCGAAACTGATCTCAGACCCCAACTCAAATCTTAAACTAGGTAGCTCAGACATGAAACTCCAAACAAAGTGACTGTTTGATCCTCTGGACCACCTAAATGAATCTATGATGACTACAAAAGTCAAACATTAGGAATGATTCATAATGATTGATGCATGAGCATGGTATATATGTGATATATAAATGCAATGAATGCTTTCGTTAAACATCAATCACAACCACATATAAGCAAGATAAGGATTTTTAACCTTATTACTCCCACACAAGAAGTCGTGCGGTCACTTTCCTATGTGGACTTAGCCCATGGGTTAATAAGAAATCCAATGGACATGTATGGTGTATGGTGAAAAACTGGCAACATAATCTCTCTTAATTAAAAGTGCAGGCGTATGGGTTTTAGCTGTTATATATCTTGAGTAACGTATACAAATTGGGTTGGGCCTGCCAGGGTATGAGAGCCTTTGACTAGTACCCTCCTAATTTATTTAAATTTGGTCAATATATAAGGGCCCAGATAACAAGCATGAATTGTTATAGTTATACAACCTAAGAGAAGTAACTATGGTCATTATATGGGTTGTAATTGGATAATAAGACTTTAGGGCTATCCAAGTATAGTCTCTGTCAATAGGTTTAGCTCATCACAAGCATAATGACTGGTTGGTCACCATTTTATATACCATTTGATACTAAAATTGGGTTGATAGGTCTCCTTGACACCTCCCTACATTGAGTGAATGTAAGGTGTGCTTGGAGATAGCATCGGGATTAAAATATGGATGCCTAACTTAATTTTAAGGATCTAATATAAATGCAAATATGCAATTTCGAAAGAAGGTGAGATTGATTAAAAAAAACTAATTATAAGGAACTTAACCAAAATACTTTTTAAGAGCAAGGTTTCTTTAGTCCCCAGTGGAGTCACCACTGTAACACATGCCGAAACCCACTCAATATCCAGTTGGGTTCTCAGGGGCATACTTTTAGGGTCCGAGACTGAATGAGGCTTACTGCAATTCATAAACTAGCCACTTCAAAATAAAAAAAGATTTAGACCCAAATTATTATATATGGCCAATATACGAAGGCATCTAATGTGGGCTCAAAGAGGTAGGTATCATAGAGTCACCACCTAGTATAACTTTAGGAAATAATTCCTAGCCTTTTAATGCCTAAACGGAGATCAGTGTACGAGACACTACACTTACTTGCAATCTTGGTTAGGTGTTGTTTTATAATTAGGTTTTTACTTATTAATCCACTACCTCACTTCTCACATAATGCCTTGCAATGAAAGTAAATAAACATGCCAACCAAGTAAATGAAGTGAGTAAATAAAGCAAATAAATCCACTACTTACTTATTACAAAGGCAAATCATCCGAGGAAAAGATCATACATAAAACAAGATGTTTATTTTGAGAATATTGGTTCTCACATCCACATTTACAAAAGGAAGATGAAGAGTCTTTATTGCTTTTAAGAAAACATGGGATGAATTATCCCAATTTGGGTCAAAAATAAGATTCTCCTTTTATTGTGTGATTTTAGGATAAAAATTGGATATTGGTCCATTTTATGAATAAAAATACAAATTAATTAGACGTAAAATATTTAATGACTTTTTATCGATTATCATACCAAAATCTCTCTTTTTACTAAACTATTACATACCCAAAAATAAAATGCATCCAAAGATGAAATAAAGTACGAAAATTAAATAATAAATAAATCAAATGTAATAAAACAAGACAAAATAAAGCATAATTTCAATGCAATAAAAAAGAATAAAAGGGATAGAGAAGGAACCAATTGAAGGATGACCTCCAAGAAAAGATTACTCTCCCAAAAACTCAAAAAATGTATAAAAATAATAACTCACAAAATACACAAGCAAAACAAATTAATTAGTTTATTGAACAAAATCAAAAATCAAATAAATTAATTAATTAAAAAGAATAATCACGAAAGACATACTGGAATAAATAAATAAAAGGATACAGAATGCAAATCATGTCATACAAAAGCAAAAAAAAAGAAGCTAAAATGCATCTAAACATTCAAAATGATCTACATTATCAAAAATGACATGAAAATATGTTAAAATGAAGGAAAATAGGCCCTTAGACACCCCAAGGCAAGGACAGATGCCAAAACAAAGGAGAGAGACGGGACGAGAAGGAGACATCGCAACGTCCTGTCTGTCACATTGACAGACGGCCATCTATGATGTCTTTTTCTTGTCTGTCACTCGAACACACAGGCAGAAGGCATACATATAACTCAAAACAAGTAAAACAACTCTTAAATCCTAAAATTGTAATTTTTAGGACCCTAAATCATGCCAAAACTACGAAAATAGCGATAAAACGCAGCTTAAGTTATGTTAAAACAAATTAATCAAGAAAATACAGGAGAGAAATTAAATAATTTTGTCATGCATCAAATGAAAAAAATAGCATCTAACATACAATCTTATAGGTTTAGATTATCATCAAACAATCATGGCATCATAGGCATAATAAACATGCATCAAATAACATAAATACAACATCACAAGAAAAGGTTAAAGATGATTAACTATATGAGTGTAAGATAGATTCTAAAGAGAAAAAACTTGAGGCTTAGAATATTGCCCTCAGGATGTTTTTAATTCCATGAAATTGGGAGCAACAATCTCTAATTCGATCCTTGATTTCTGTGTTCAAAAAAGAGAAATATTTGTGAGTTTTTTTTTTGTATGAGTGATTTGCACAGTGTTTTGGCTTCAAGAACAGAGAATTATTTTTCTCTCTCTCAAATGCCTACTCTTCCTTTTCAAAAATGTCAGCCTCTTAAAAAATCCTAATTTTTCCTTTAAATACTTAGAGAAGAGTTAGAGATCAACTCCAACACTAACTTTCTATAAGAGGAAGATTTAATCCCCTAAAATCCAGAGATGATCAAATCTCCAAAATCTCATCCCTATCAAAGATTTTCAAAACTAAAAAATATGAAAAATCTAGAAATAACCCCACAAATAGGCTTCCTCCATTGACAGATGGTCATCCCTCACACAATTCCCTTGAATTTATAAAAATAGCCCTGATCTTACTTGGACTGAAGGAGGACAACTGTACACACTAGGTCCTGAGGCGGCTCCTGATCAGGATTACCCGATGAGAATTATGTTGCTCTAAAATAGTCAGAGAACAAAAGCACGATGCTTTCTCTCCGAGTTTTATGTTTTTAAAGGAAAATTGTTTTTTCTTAAAAAATGACTTTTTTTGTTGCTCTTCTTTGAAATTTTTAATGTCTTAAAAAATATCTTTTCCAGGGTGTCCCTTTTCTAAAATTAAAAAATATATTAATTAAAAATTGTCACTATAAAAAATAATGGAAGTAAATAGAAAAGTAGATTAAAATATGGGACAAATATATATCAAAAATATTAAAATATAGTATATATGAAAATAAATAATAGAATTAGTTAATTCAAATTAATTAATAAAAAATAATAAAAATAATAATAATAATTTTTATAAAACATAAATTAGCTAATAAAGGATATATAAAAATAATAATATAATTTTAATTTTATGGATAATTATGTAGGAAAATTTATTTAATTAAACTAAATCAAAATCAAATTAAAATAAGAAGATATTTTGAGGAGAGGATAAGAATAAGAAAATGATAAGAAGAAAAAAAAGGAATTAACAAAAAAAAGAAGCTAGAAACGGGAAAGAGAATAGCAAAAAAACAAGGCAAAAAGAAAAAGAAGAGAAACACACAAAAAAAAAAATTTCCAAGAAAACCAACTTTCCATATATTATTCAACAAGAAACCAAGAAAGAGAATAAAGGGAGCAAGTTTCAAGTGGCTTGATCCTCTTGATTTTGGGAGCAAAAATAAATCCAAGGATAATATTTTTGAGTCCCAAAGATTGTAAATCTAGTATTCCATTTAAGTTTTGCCATATAAATGTTTGTTTTTCATTTTTGTTGTTTAGGTTTCTTAGTTTTGATTTCTTAAATTTAAACTTGTTAATTTATTGTTAATTGATTTTTTGATATTTATTTCATACATTAATTCATGTTAATTAATTAAAAATATTTTAAAATTCAGTGAATAGCTAAATTAGAAATCAATATTCATCATCTTCTACATTTTGTCTAATTTTTGAATTTCATATTTATAGCTTTAATCTTGTTTTTTCAAATTAAAATCATATTTTTCATGTATTTAATTGAGGTTTTTGGCCTTTTTATGCATTAAAATGACTTTAATTTGAGTTTTTGAGAATTTCCATGGCTCCCTGGCGTGTTCCCATCGCTAGAACACGTTTCTGGGCTGAGTAACGAACCCCAGTCCGTGACTTGGCTTCCTGGCTTTTTTAGTTTAGCGACGCTCGAAAACTTCCGTCGCTAATGGTCCAAGCGCGTCACTGCGCGCTGCTCCGCTGACGTCTTGCTTTTTTGTCTTTTAATGCATCCTTTTGCACTGTAGCTTGGGCCAACATTTTAAAATGAATTCACTTTTCTTCTTTCAAGGTCTGCCCTCTTTTTTTTTATTTTTTTTTCTTTTCTTTTCATTTCATTATATTAATTATTTTTGGTTTATTATTATTATTATTAATTGTTACTTTGTTATTTTAATTTCCCTATTTGTTTGTTAGTTAGTTTAATATATTAGCTTATTTACTAATTAATTATTTTATTATATTAATTGTTAATTCTTTATTTGTAAATTAGTTTATTCATGTATTAATTGTTCTAACATATTTGTTAATTTGTTATTGTTTATCTAATTTCTAATATATTTTATTAATGTTATATTTTATATTTGTATTTGTTAATTAACTTAATTAATTAATATTTGTGGTAAGTTAACTATGCCAATTTATCCTTTTTCTCTAATTTATAATATGTTTTAATTATTGTTTATTTTATTGATGTTATTTTATTTAAGCTTATTTAATTAGTCCAACTAAATAATATTTGCAATTTAATTTTCAAATAGCTTATTCACATATTTGTGCAATATTTAATTTATTTAATCCAATCATATTTTTATTATTAATATTATTCTTATTTTTAATGCTTTATAATTGCTATTATTAATATTAGCATTAATCTTATTGTTATTGTTAAGATTATTATTGTCATCATCATTTTATATATTATTATTTATATTCATTTAACTTATTAATTTATATTATTATATATTTATTTAATTATTGTATTTTATTATCCATTACTTTATTTAATGCGTTATTAACTAATTATTTTTCATGCCATACTATAATATGCACATCACCATTCTAAGTCGGGATGGACCATGCGAAGGAGCATAGACTAGGATGTACTTTATTTCTTTATTCCTTATTTGATTATTCAGGCCTATATAATTATTTAACCCTTTTCATTTAATTGCCTGTAATAGCATAGTAAAAAATGACTTTTTGAACAACAGTTATGAAAGTTTACATTAAATATTCTCTATCTAATTAATTGGATTTTTCTCATAAAATGGATCAATATCCTATTTTATTCCAAAAATCATATAAAATAATTTCATAAATATGCATGGGGGGGAACCAATGTTCCCAAATCAATCAATAGCTCGATTTATGCATGTTTAACTTATATTATTATTCTTCAATGTTTTGTTTGTCGGATATAAATGGATTTTCGAACGATAAATTAAAAGCTCACTAAATAATTTCTACTTTAAATTAATCAATTAATATGATTCCTTTCTTTCAAGCCGCATGGGTTCAATGCCTTCTTTTTATCCAAAATGCACCCAAGATGTTGCCTTTTTATAAATACGCATGCAAAGACCAATGTCCTCATCTAAATTAATTCAATTAATTTCCCAAATTATGCAATTTTATTTTTACATATATTAGTTAATGCTTTCAGTTCCATGCTTTTATAGCTTTTGATATACATGCTTTATATCTTTCGACCGCGTTTGAGTGCACTTTTATTTTTTCTATGCATAATAACTCGTGTGAGAAAAGAGATTAAATAAATTAATAATTAAAACTCATTTATACAATGTTAACCAAAGGTATAAATATGAGTGAAGTCCGAACTATCTTTGTTTTTGGCTTCATAAGGTTAGAATTCATTTTCTAATATTTTATTGGGTGGTGACTCCATAATACCTGCCTTATGGTGCTTAGCAGATGCTCTCGTAGGTTGATCGCCAAGAAATGAATAAAAATATCTCAAAATGTTATCTCATACCTTTTTGAGGCCCAAGGCATTGCGGATTGGATTAAATTCCTACCCATTGCGAAGTGACTGGCCTTCTCGAGTTAAATGAACCTTGATTCAATCTCAAGTCCCAAAAGCGGGCTTTCAAGAACAAGCCAGATGTATATAGGGTTCGACGCACGTCACAAAAGCCACAGACAGTCATCCCTCTATGACAGACGTCCATCTATCATTGTCAAAGGTTAAAAACAAGGTTTTTAAAGTTCTTTTCAAAACTCTTGGAAAATCAAATTGGAAAACCATAAAACTTTTTTATGAAAATATGGAAATTAGGATTAAAGTTTCGAGATTCGTGCTTTCTGTTAGAAATATATTGACTTCTTATTATCAGGTAATCCAGATCTAAGCTGTCTTGGGTCACGGTGTTTACAGCTTATCTTACAATGTAAAAGTCCATATGACTTGATTTTTAATGATATAAAAACTAAAAACTAGGGAAACAATTATCTATAGGATAATTTTGCCTAAAAATTTTATTTTTTATATGAAAATGGTTGCACAAAATATGTTTAGGAATTTATCTTCAAAATCTAGTAATTATGCACCTACATAGCTGTATTAATTTCATTTTAGCCATTTAATATACATTTTGTACCTCAATTTCAATAGAATATTGCCTATACGGTTGTAGTGATTTCAATCCAACTGTGTACTATGAATTTTGTGCCTCAAAATTCATTTGAGATGATTCAACATGGTTTATTTAAAACTAATACAGTTGTGTGCTATCCTGTTTCAGCCAAATTGAGAGTTTTACTCACCAAAAAGTCATCAAACCTTAATTAAACCTTTTCAAGTATGAATAAAACTTTATAAATTCATGTATAATGTTATAATATGATTAAATATATAAAAAATACATGATTAATATAGGATTACACCAAGCACATGCAAGGTATGTTAAAGGTGTATAAGTAGTATTTGTGTACATATGAATTTGAATATGTAATTTATGACTATAATTGAATATATTATGGTTTATTAAGGTATCAAAGGTATGAAATGATTGATTGAACATGTAGTGTGTGAAAATATATTTATTATATGATGTGACTAGGTGTATGCAAGGAATGCAAGTATGTAATTGATATGTATGCATCATCATCAATTATGGGTATTTGATTTGTATATAAGAGTGTGTACATTGATATATGGTTATAGTGAAGTGTAATTGACCTGATTAAATATATGAGGAAAGTGTATATTAAATACATGAGTAATTGGAATGATGAAGTGAAATAGTGGGTGAAGCCTTAATTTTGTGCCCAAATTGGACATAGTCATGATATATATAAGATAGTTATTTGATACCTTTTGGTATCTAGTGATGGCGCCATAATAATATCTAATGATCCGATATCTGTTAATATCTACTGATGAAACCATAATGATCTAGTGATCCAATACCTATTGGTATCTAGTGATGATACCGTAATGGTTTAATGATTTGATACCTATTGGTTTCTAGTGTTAGTACCATAGTGGTGTCTAGTAATCCAATACTTGTTGGTATCTAGTGATGACACCGTAATGGTGTCTAGTGATCCATTACCTATTGGTATCTACTGTTGACACCGTAATGGTTTGTAGTGATCTGATACCTACTAGTATCTAGTGATGACACTATAATGGTATCTAGTGTTGGCAGCATAATGGTGTCTAATGATCTGATACTTGTTGGTATCTAGTGTTGGCATTGTAATGGTGTGTAGTGATTTGATACTTATTAGTTTCTAGTTATGACACGGTACTAGTGTTTAGTGATCCAATACATGTTGGTATCTAATGTTAGTAGCGTAATGGTGTTTAGTGATCCGATACCTATTGGTATCTAGTGATGACACTGTAATGGTGTTTAGTGATCCAATACATATTGGTATCTAATGTTAGCATTGTAATGGTGTCTAGTGATTTGATATCCATTTAGTATCCAGTGCTCCCATTATCCACGGCTATGTTGAGTTCAAGCTACAAAAGTGATTATAGCATAATTAAAGTGATGTGAGCATGTTAGTAGAAATGATTGTGAATCAGGAAATTATTGATATATTAGTGAATGTCATTGTTAACCATATAATTTGTATTCAGCTAATGCATATGTGAAATTTGAATATGTAGGATGGTAATGTATGAGTAAGTGAAATTGATGTGTATAGCTCACATGTTATATATTAACTAATGAAAAGAATGAGTTAAACGTTTAGAATTACGTGGTTTTGATTCCTTGCTTTTGGATACGTAGGAAGCTTGGAATGCATATTCCAAGTCTGAACCAAATCCTAGATGAATTGATAAGTGCTCAAATGTTAATGACAACTTAAAGAATGAAAACTTGATATGAGGTCCATGAGTGCTCGTGCCTTAGATAAAAGTGAATAAAGTGACTTAATAGAGGTAAACCAAAATGAATGTATAATTGATATGAATGTTTAGTTAAACATAACAATAGTTACATGCAAGATATTAAAAGGAAGCATTAGATAAGTCATAAAAGAAAAGATTAATATTTGTGATTGAACAGTGAACTTGTTAACTAAGATAACGATAATGTACGATAGGTAATGTGATTATTTTATATTTAGTAGCATTTCATTAAATATGTATATGAGTTTCTTTTTTGCAGTATAAGTATGAAATTGAAGACTTGCTTAAAGTGAAGGTCGATAAGTTTTCAAGAAGTTTTCCTATAAGATGTAGGTTATAAATATAATATGTAAATTATGACATTTAAGATGTAAAATGTATACTAAACTAAGAATGTATAGATAAGATCATAAGAATGTAAGGCTTATTCTATTTTGAAATGTTCATAAAGTAACATGGTATATAAATTTTGGTTCTCGAGAGTTAACTTTTGATAGCATACATTATAATATGTTGTTGAGCTTGCTACATGATCGGTTATAATGTGTGGTAGCATCTTTAGTCCCTTATAGGGTATATAGGGATGCCATAACCTTTTTTGACTTGAACAAGTTAACTTCAAAGCCATTCTTCAATGCAACCAGAAAAAACTTCTCATTGAAGCCTTTAAAAAACGAAGGGAGCTTGAAAATAGTTCTATCCTTACGGCTTGTAAAGAAATAAAAATCCTTCAAATAACCATTATTCAAAATGAAGAAAAAATGATTGAAAATTTCTAAAGAAAAGGGCGATCTAAAATTGCTGACACGAAGACTTAAAACAAGCAATAGCCCTCCAACTATTCGGATTTATTTGGTTTGATGCTAGCCTATATGCTTCTAAAATTGCTTGATTAAAACCATTGAATGAGAATCTTAGACCTAATTCAAGATGCATGCTACGGCAGATGAAGAATGTCCTATCTAAAAAAGGATTGTCCTTATATGACATTGATAAGGGACAACTTAAGGTGTAATAATCAGAGGGAAATTTGTATTTAGTTGGGTAAGATGACACATCACTACCCTTAAGCCTAGAGTGATCGAGAATAAGGTCTTTTTGGCTAAAAGCCTCCATAAAACCTATGTTCATGTCATAGAAATTCGTTAACTTGGAAGGACCAATGCAGGGACTTGCCATCTCCTAAAGAGGAAGTGAAAATGGACTCTTAAAAAATAGAAGCAAACTACCCAAACTTACCAAGATATTGACACATTTAAGGTGAAATAAAATCTAAGTAGAATTCTAGAAAATCACCTTTGAAGATGAAAAAGGAAACAAAATAATGCGAAGTGCAAAATAGAGTTTAAAATAGTGAAAAGAAAAGAGAAAACATGAGGAGAAAGTCCCTATTTATAGAGAAAAGTTCAAATTTCAAATTTCAAGCTACCCTCCACAAGAACGATGACATGTGGTGCTATTATGCTGATTTAGCACTACAACATAAGTGACGTCTGCTATGAAAAGATGTCTTATTTAATGCAATTAACCATTATAGTTGGTTCATAATAGGAAAAGTCGAGAATGATCTTACTAGACCTAGAGGTTGATTTCCTAATTCTCAATCTTGATTGACTCTGATTGGATACTATAAAAAAAGGGGGATGGGGACAAATGATAATACATAACTTATCATTTTTCATCAAACTTTCATATGAAAGCCTAAAGCCAAATTTGTCTATAGGCTACACTTAGGCCTATATATTATTCGATTTATGTATAGACACCGTGACCCGAGGCAACCTAGATCAGGGTTACCCAATGATAAGGAACCACTTATATTTCTGACAGAAAGTACGAATCTCAAAGTTTCAACCTTAATTTCTAAATTTCTACAAATGTTTTTCTGGGTTTCAATTTTGATTTTCCAAAGGTATTGAAAATAGGGTAAAAACTTTAAATTTGGTCTCTGCTTATGATAGATAACTGTCTGTCACTAGAAGGATAACCACCTATAGTTGTTTTCTTTAGGGCATCTCCAATAGATGCCCTTATTAGGGCGCTTGTGGTAGCCTATGATTCTCTAACTGATGGCTATTAGTCACTTCCTCAGATGATAGGTCAAATTCAAGGGCATTTTTGTAATTTTTCAAAGCTTGTGTGAGTGATGGTCATCTTTCTTATTTCCAATTTTTTCACAATTTTTAGTTTTGAAAATTTTAGATAAAGATTAAATTTAAAGGACCTAATCTAGAATAAATTTTAAAGGATTAAAACTTCTAATTTTGAGGGATTAGAGTTAGAGTTGATCTCTAACTCTTCTCCAGGTATTTAAAGGAAAAATTAGGGTTTTCAAAAGGGTTCTCACTGTTGGAAAATAGAGGCAGACTTTTGAGAGAGAGAAATTCAATTATCTTTTCTTGGAGGTTTATAGCTTCTAAACAACATTCTTTCACACTAAACAAACACTTTTGCTCTATTTTGAATGTGGGACTCAAGAATCGGCGCTTATAGCATGTTTTTCAGAGTCAGAATCGTGATTCCTAAGGGTAATATTCTAAGCTTCAACTATTTTCTCTCTTTAAGTCTATGTTCTGCTCATATAGTTAAACATATTTATTTATCAATCATAATGCCATGTTTCATGTCATTGTGTTAGTTAATTCATTTGTCAGTGAGTTTTACGATGCCATGATGATCTGGGGACGTTTAATATGTTAGAATGGCATGCTAAGACTTTTATATTTTCCATTGATGCATGACATTATTTTAATTTAATTCTTACAACTACTTGATCCTTGCTGTGTGAGCATGATTTCAATTATGTTTTATTGTTTTTTTCATAGATTTGGCATGTTTTAAGGCCTTAGAATTGCATATTTAGGAGTTTAACTTGGTTTTTTTTTCCTTTTTTGGTTGGGTTTTCTCCATTCTATCTATTCCTTGAGTGAAAGATGGAAAGAAGGCTCAACAGATGGCCATCGATTAGCGTGATTGAGAGACATCTTAGAGCCTTCTTCTCGTCTTGTCTCTCTCCCACTTTTAGGCCTTATGTCATTGTTTTGGGGCATCTGTGATTCTTTCTTAGGCATGTTTTTAATACATTTCATATGTTTAGTTCATTTTGAGTGTTCAAATTTATTTTAGTTTCATTTTTGCCTCTGTTTCAACATGTTTACTCTCTATAATTTAATTATTCCGCTCAATATGCATACTTTTTTATTATTTTATTTAATCACTTGATTTGTTTTGGATTTTGTATGCTAATTAGTTTGTTTTTTATGTGTTCATTTGAGCCACTATTTTTCATACATTTATAGAGTCTTTTGGAGGTTAGCATGTTTTGGAGGTTGTTTTTCAAGCAGTTTTTTCCCTTCTTTCTCCTTTATTTACTTTATTGCATTTATTCTTTTTCATTATTTAATTATATTTTATGGTTGGTGTGCTTTTTTTATTTATTTATTTTTGTACTTTAATTATTGTTTTGGATATATTTTCATTTTTTGAACTGTAATAAGTAGTGATAAAATTATTTTTGCACATTAAATGATAAGAGTTCACTTGAATCATTTGTATTAATTAAGTTAGTTTTCTTAAATAAAATGCACCAATGTCTATTTTTTTCTCCAAAATAACAAAACAGGAAAAGAACTTTTTTGTAAATATACATAAGGGAGCCAATATTCTTAATCTAATAAATAGCTTGATTTATATATGTATTTTATATTTGCAGTTGGACGATTTACCTCTGTAATAATTTAAGTAGATGTTTTATGTATTTACTGCTTTTATTAATTGCTTTCCAAGATGCTTATTGTGTTTATTTAATTTAAATTATATTGCATCATGTGAGAAGGGTGATAGTAAATTAATAATTAAAACCTAATTATAAAAAATATCTAATCGAGATGCCAAGTAAGAGTGATGTCCCAAATACCAATCTCTATATTTGGGCATCAAAAGGTTGGGATTTATTTTTCAACATTTTGTTAGGTGGTGACTATGTGAAATCTGCCTCTTTGAGCCCATATTGGACGCATTCATAGGTTGAAAATTAACAATAAATTGGGCCTAAACCCCCTTTTTATTATAAAGTGGCTAATTTGTGAGTTTTAGCGGACCTTATCTAGTCTTGGACCCTAAAAGTGGGTCTCCAAAAAACCAACTAGATATGAGCAAGCTCTGGCACACGTCACACTACATAAAAGCTCTTTACAAGCTAATCAAGAAGTTTTCCCATTAAGCTTCAAATTAGCATATCTAATCCTACAATTGCCGAATAACCATGATTAGCACTTGATTATAGCCAATTCAACACAAAATCATATACATTATAAACAACCTTATACCTCCGATAGGTGGGGGACTTTTTTTACACTCTTTGAGACTTTTTCTCTCTAAATTTTCTCTCTAACTTGAGTTCCAGAATACTAATCCCCTATAACTTATGGATAAGCTTTTTTCTTGTACTTGCAAGTATCCATAGTTAGATCGAATTTCATCTCTTCTGGTTGGACTCTTCTTAAGTTGACTCATGTCAATCTTCTGAAGATGATCAATGGCTAATCATTTTTACGCACTTCTAAACAAAAAATATAAATAAATAAAATACAGTCTTTAATTTTGAAATAAAATTAAAATAATACAATTGGTGAAGGAATAACTATAATGGCCAATTAGCCATAATGATTTCAATGGGATGTAGAGTTTTGCATTGTGCAAGTAATAATTAAAACAAGAAAAACTTTTGTATATATTGAAATAAATCAATAAAAAGAAGGATTTGTGTCTAATCTAGGGATGATCATGGGACGGGAAATCCTCATCCCCAATGAGGAACCTATAAGGCTCCAATATGTATCCTGGGAGAAAATGCATGTTAATGGCACGTTTGGAGCAATAAAAAGACAAAAAAATTACATACAAGGTATTATGTGGAAAGGCAGGGATAATTTGGGAAAGTGATCATGTATGTACATAATTAATAAGATTGAAGTAAGGACTAAATTAAGGGAAGATTAAGAAAAACAAAATTTTTAAGGGGTTCAAAGGAAACTTCTCCTAATGGTCAAAGTGGACCAATAAGAGAGTGATACTTATGAATCTAGAAAATGGAAGAAGAAATCATATTTTTGAGTGAGGAAAAATCAATCGGCCATTTAGGGCCTTTATTCAAACAACCTCTTATAAAAACTTTTTGCCATTCTTTTCCATTAAAAGCTTTCTTTCAAGTTAGTAAGTTAAAAATTGTAAGAGAGAGAAAAAGAGAGATTGGAGTTAGAAAGCGCACGAAGAAGAATTAAACAAAAAGAGAGAAGATGAAGCTATCAAGGGAAGTGAAGAGAACTTTTTGAGCATTAAAAGGTAAGGGAAACCCAAACTATTGTATCTATGTTTAATAAGTAAAAATTGAGTATAAGTGTTGTAGAAGCTATTTAAAATATGTGTGAGTATGATTAAAAAGTCTAGACATGCAAATGAGTTTATAATAATGTAAAAGTAGTGTTAGAGAAAATTCGGTTATAGGAATCATTGGACCTGTCAAGATTTTTTTAGGTATAACACGAGTTCTAGATCACTAATTGGAGTGATTCTAGTTGGAAATTAAAGTTAAGCCATAAATCTAAAAGTTTGTAGAGGAACCAAAATTGAATTTTGCCTCTAAGTATACCAATTTTGGCTTAAAGTTGAGTTATGATTGATGCCTTGTTAATGAGACCAGTCTGTATGTTTTTATATATATCGCTTTGTGTAGTGGTCCAAATTGTATGATTCTTAATTCTATAGAAACTAGATACATATTGGAACGAATGTCTAGAATAAAGTTTTTCCATAAAATCACATTTGTTAGGTCAAAATTTGTGTTCAAGTTAAACCTGAGAGTCTGCCTAATAAGTTTTGGGTAGATTGCATCATCCCAACTGAGACACTTTTGTCTTAACCATGATGAAGCATTCTAGATCGAACCAGAAGCAATTGTCATGCCTGAACCATTTTATCTCAGTTATGACCATTATTCCAGTTTATACTTAATTTTTAGACCTCAAAAAGTTACCAAACGGTTTTCGAACACTTTTAGAACATTATGAACATTTGTCTAGGGATATAAAATGATATTATGTACATGAAATTCCTAATGATACATTGAGATAGGAATGCCAATTAAACCTAAACATAAAGAATTATTAGCATATCAAGAAATCTATGTAATTACTCTTAACACCACCAGTGTTTATAAAGAACTAACAAGAGACATGATATGTGAATCACATATATGTATACATAAGCATATTTGAACATATAAACTTACATATATATATATATATATATATATATATATATATATATATATATATATATATGAATAAGCATAATCATAAACTAGACAAACACATGTATATGAATATTCTAAGCTCCTACTAAGGGAATGAACCTTATTGTTATATACGTGTCTAATAAAAAGGTATGTATTTTATCATGTATATTGAAGTTATGCATGTATAACACTAAATTTGGCTTTAAGAATGCCTTAAAGAGTATGTAAGTGTAAGTATGCAAAGATATAGGTAAGTTTATCATTAAATATATATGCGTGTTCATACTTGTTTACTGATATTTGTTGTGTATGAATTTCATGAATAAAGTAACATAATAAAGAGTAGTGATACGTGGTTGATTACGTAATAGTATAACTAGATTTTTCTTAATATAATATATATGTTCTCACTGATATGATTTTATATGAATCTAAAGAGTGAAAAGATATGGAAAGAAAGTGATGCCTGCATATAGTACTTAGTTATGGATAGATAGGCATGCCTATAAGGTGATATTGTAGCTGCTACAATCTTGACCTTGTGTGGGTCCTATAATTAGTTCTAAATTGGGACCTATAGTTTTGACCTTGTTTAGGTCCTACAATTTTGATACCTTTAAGTATCCTACAGTTTTGATACCTTAGGATATCCTATAAAATTGATGCCTCCGGGTATCCACAGAAAGCATTATCCATACCTATAGAAGTTAGGCAGGCATCTATAATGACCATGTGAATTAAAAGGGAAAAGTTACATGATAGATTATATTGACAATGTGAAAGTGTAATAAATATCTATGTATATTTACATATATGTATGTATGTATGTATGTGTATATGATATTGAAAGCATGACTTTAATGTTCAAATAAAGGACTTGTTTCTAGTAACCTCTAGTATGACATAACATATATATTGAAAGAATTCTTTTTTCTACATGCTTATATTACTCGCATATTTTGTTTAATATTAATTGTTATAAGTAGTTGCTCTTAGTATACTTTTTTCCTACTAAGCCTTATAGCTTATTACTGGTGTTTATCTATGTAGGTACTTTGTTAAGATTGCTCACGGACAAAGCTTATTGGTGGATGGTCAGCATGATAGCTAGAACTAGAGTGTCTCATGTGTTACTTATTTTGTTTTAATAATATGTAAATGTACATTTGTAAAGAAATTTATAATTGTAATGGTTAAAGTAGACAACTTGTAATGTTTAATGAAATAATGATTCTGATATGTAAAGATAAGTGCAAATGATAGTGATGCTTGTGAACCTGTAAAATGTAAAATATGTGATAATCAAGCATAGTGTGTGTGTGTGTATATATATATATATATATATATATGAATTAATGTTGGATGTGCACGTGAATATGATGAATGCCTATGATAGACGTGAATGTTAGATTTATGAAACCATTCTCTAGTGAGGGCATTATAAAACCGCCTTGAATGGAGTGGTGGGAAAGGGAGAAAAATATTTCCCAATTTAAAATTCGGGGCTGGGATGAGGATTGTAGTCCCTGTCCCAAAATTTAGTAATTAAATTTAATTATATTTATACAATTTAGTTTTAAATTATATTTAATTTTAGTTTTATTGATTGTTAAATTTTATATTTATTTGTTTTGTGATTAAATTTAGATTCTTTTAATTATTAAATGTTATATTTCAATTACAATTAATTGTTAAATATTATATTTTAGTTATAATTGAATTTTTTTAAAATTATTTTTGAATGGGGGTAGGGATCCTCGCAGGGGCAGGAATGGGAGATATTTTTCTTCTGTAATCCTACCAAGGGGTGGGGACGACAATAGGTGAGAGCCATTCCCTGCCCCCGCCCCACGATCATCACTAGTCTAATAATTGTTTATTACGTGACTATGGCTGGTAATTACTTCTTATCCTATCTTCTCTAAACCACTAAGGCCATCACCGATCCTACTTTAAGAAAGCTAATGCATAGCTAACTTTAAAAAGAAAAATTACAAACTTGAATTATAAAATAATTTTAAATTTTAGATAAAAATTTCAACTCCACATTTTAAATTTCATTTCAATTAGAAACTGTGTTAGTTTTTTACATTAAAACCAATGAAAATTTATATTTTAATAGGAAAATTTTTTTTGTCTAATATCAATATTATTTAAAATGAACAAAAAGATAGCCAAATACACATGCAAATATATCATTAAATAGCTGTATAATCTTTTTCAATGCTTATGCAAATAATTAGTCCACCTTTAGTGGAATAAAATGCAATAAGAGTTAGTGTGAATTTAAATGTCTTCATGGTAAGATATCGTATATTCTCTTTTTAAATCTTTAACTTTATCTATTCCTACTTTCAACGGGAATTACAATTAATATTAAGTTTGTCTAAACTTTAATTATCAAAATAATTTAATGTAGGAATTTATGAGTTTTGTTTAATTTCATATTGAAGAAAAATCGACGTCAAATGAAAATTTAAAAGAGGAAAAATCGATCTACATGTGCATTTAGATGTGCAATCTTAGTTGAGAGACAATGAATTTTGACAAAAAAAAAACATTTTGGCTATATTTGATAAGGGGTAAAAAATTGTAATGTATTGGATAATGTAATGGATTAAGAAATGTAATGGAATGAAATGTAATTGTGATTACATTACTATGTTTGGTTGTATAAGTAATGTAATGTAAATACTAATACATTTCTATATTTGGTTGGGAATGTGAGTGAAAAATTGCTAGAAATATCAAATGTGTGATGCTTATATATAGCTTGATCGATAGCCATGATTTGATCATCAAGTTTTTAATCAAATGGCCATGATTAACCCACTTATCCGCTTATTATTGGTTCAATTTATTTTATTGTCAAATTTTTACCAAAATTATTCAAAAAATATTTAAAAATATTATTTAGGGTTTTTTTAAAACTTTAGTGAAAAATGAGTTCGTTCGATATATTTTAGAGTCCAAAATTATATTACCGATTTTTCAAATTTATCCAAAAATTAATTTTTAACTTTCAAAAATTCATTTACATTATTTCATGCAATCAAAATAATTTATTGAAGTCAGTAAAATATTTTCTAGTCGATCAAAATTTTGGTCAATCTTTTACGGTTCTGCTATTTATTTTTATTTTTTACTTTTGGGGAAATTAATGACTTCATTTTCACCTCAAATTATATCATCAACCTCGTCGTGAATAGTACTTTTCAATGGTATAATAAAAATTTCATAGATTTTGGTGACTCTCGAACGATACTATTCACTTAGGTATCATCGCTCATCGTCGAAAAGTGCTACTCATACAAGTTATGATTTTGGAGGCATTACATTGTCGTCAGGAGTAGTAACAACAATGGTAGAGGCAAAGAGAAAAACTAATGAGATACGATTTATATTTAAAAAATCATAATTTGATAAAAAATAGCAATTAAATTTTAAAATTAGTCAATACATTAATTAATGTATTAAAAATATATTTGTAAATATCATTATATTATATTGTTTAAAATTTAAATTAACAAACAAAAGATTAATTACATTTTCAATTACATTACAATTCATTATATTGTACCAAACATATTGAGAATTTTGATAACCATAGTTACTTTAGTGTCGCTGTTTAGTATGAAAGAAATAATTATTAACAATTGGAAGACTTTTTTTTAATCAAAAAATTCAGATGCATTGAATACCACTTGTAATTGACTATTTGGATTCAAAGATTTAATACATGCACTTTGTCTTGGTGAATTTCTATAATTCAAGTCATTTGAACATTGTTTTTGTTAATTGTTATTGTTAGGTGACAATGAGTCTCAAAATAATTTGGGAGTTAAAGTTCAATTTTCATGAGTAGTAGGCTACTCGATTTCTTCATTGGCTTCAAACATGTTAAGGAGGGAAAAAGAAGAGGAGAAGGAAAAATAATAGGTTACATGTATAGGGTGATTTGATCAAATATATATATATTTGACATAAGTTCATCTATGAAGGTGGCCAAGTTACCCAACTTGCAAGCCAAATTAGGAATCCCCCCATAATTCAAACTCCTAGCCCTTACATTCCAGCCAACCATAACTTTAATGATAAGAAAAAGCTCGTCTTTTACAAGGCTAACGTTCGAGCTGGGGTAACTATTCCCTTAACTCGTTTTGAGACCTCTCTCTTAAAATACTACGATCTCACTATAAGCCAATTACATTCTAATCTCTGGCTTATGCTCATAGCTCTTCAAATTTGGATGGCAGAGAACGAGATCGACCTTACTATCCATTTATTCAAGGCAACCTATGTGGTCAGTCTAAGAAATATAACCGAGGATCACTGCTACGTATAAGCAAAACCAGGGTATGGTATTTTTTCAGGAAAATTGGACTCTCTTAAGAACTGAAAACATCAATTCCTTATCATAAAGGGCGAAGAGGAATTGCCCTTTAGTACTTTTTGGGGTTAATTCGTAAACAAGAATGAATCAGGTGTGGTGCTCACCCAAGATGAGGAGAGAACCCTAGCTCAATACAGAGAGCTCTGCCATAAGAAAATTGATGTTTATGATTTTCTATACCCCAAGTCCTCCCCTGAGCCCTCGAGCGAAATACAAGGTATATTCATTGATTCTTATCAAAGTACTAACTTTAATTTTTTTCATTGTATTATTATTTTGCAGTTATGATCCAAGAAACCATCTTTTCAAGAATAAAAGGGCCAAGCACGGGGAAGGGTCCCAACCTATAAGTGTCGAGCCTATTCAAACAAGGACTATGACTTATGCTCTGACATCCAACCCTCTTGCTTCTATAGCCAATGTGGCGGTGAGCCCAGCCTTTGCCCCTATAAGCCAGACTCAAGAGTCACCTGCCATAGGTTCACCCGCAAATAACCCATCAAATGCCATGACATTTCAAATGCCTCTCCTACATCTTTGATCAATCCTTCGCCTAATATGGGTCGGCCATCTGTTTTTTCGGGTCCATCTTCCTCCTAAGCTTCTAAGTGGAGGTTAGCTCCTTTCCCTATAAAATAGAATGAGAGGGTCAATAAAATGATCAAGAAAGGTCAGGGGCTTTGGCTTTGGCTTTCCAACCCCTCTGCCTATAGCTCGATGAATCTAGAGTTTAATGACTTCTGCTCCCTATTGACTTGTGTCCCGAATGAAGTGTCTTCCTTCATTAACTTAAAGGTAAACTGTTTGTTTTCCGTCATGAAAAGGCATCAGGTCAAGATATGACATTTCAAACTTGTTATTAAAATGTTTTTTTGACATGTTCCCTTTTGTAGAGTGCAATCCTCTCCAACGTTGTAAATGGCAAGTTGAACAGGATTTTAGGCCTTATAAGGGAAGAGAAGAGGATTACCTCCAAACTTAATAGGAAGTTAAAGAAGGCCGAGTAAACGGCCACGGGCTAGAAAGATCAGATGACTACCCTTAAAACCAAGGTCAAAGAGGTAGAGGAAGCCATCTACAAAGGAGCTAAGGAGGCTGATCGCAAGCTAACTGAGGCTAAGGCTTTTGCTACCAAGGCACAAAAAGATTGCCAAACCTTGAAGGCTGAGCTGGAGAGGTGTCAAGTGGACAAAGCCGAGCTGGAGAGCAAGATTGCCTTACTCAAGAAAAGCATTTCTGAGATGAAGGAGAAAATAGACGATCTGGAAGTGGACAAGGCTGTAACATATGGTGATAAGATCGTCCAAGTTATGAAGAGTAAGTTGCCTTATTATGACTTCGCTTAGGTTGATGATATTGACCCTGATGAGGAGTAAAGTTCTCCTTTCATTTGTTTTATGTGGCCTCCGAGGCATCTTTTTGTATTTGATTTGTTTATAGTAAAAGTGTTCTTTTTGTTTTCATTCTTAACTTTCTCTTTACATACATACACACACACACACACACACACACACACACACATATATATATATATATATATTCCGAACTATGCATTAAGTGCTTTTTGATGAACTTTTGTCTTAGCTCGAATTCTGCTATTTTAAGTTTTATCCTTTTTTTTCTTTTGTACGAGCTCTTTTACAAGTAGGACAAGCATAATAAGATCCTTATAGAGTATCTCTCGACATTTTAAGATATAAATAAGCAACTAAGTGCTAAAAATGCTCATGGCTTAAGCTACCAAGCTGAGCTTTCTTTATTATTGATATGCATGCTCATGGCTTAAGCTGTAGAGCTAAGCTCTTACATGAAGTCATGCTTGTGGAACTTCCTAAGAAGAATACAAGGCTTGTAGCTAAAATTCTGAACTTTACTAAATATAAAATATGCTCTCCGCGAACACGCCTAATTAAGCTTAGTACAATACTTCCTCAGCGAACATGCCTAATGGGGTTGTTATAATATGCTCGTGGCGATCATGCCTAATTGAGCCTAAAGGCTCTTAGAGAACATGCCTATGAGCTTTATCGAATTTCTTTTGGTGGATCATGCCTGATTTTGAGCTTAAGGGCTCTTAGCGAACATGCCTATGAGCTTAACTCAAACTGCTCCTAGCGGATCATACCTGTTTTAAACTTGAGGGCTCTTAGCAAACATGCCTGTGAGCTTAACTCGAACTGCTCCTAGCGGATCATGCCCGTTTTGAACTTGAGGGCTCCTGGCGAACATGCTTATAAGCTGAGCTTTTTTTCGGCAAACACGCCTATAAGCTAAGCTTTAGGATTATTGATCATATCTCTTTAAGTTAGAAATATTCCATGAGTGTGGTAGTACCTTATCTGTCATATCCTTGAGTCTATAGGCACCAAAATAAACTACTTCATGCACTTCAAATGGGCCAATGTAATTCGGACTCAATTTGCTAACCCCTGCAGCTGTCTGTGCTTCAACGGCTTTCCTTAGGATGAGCTCGCCTACACGAAAAGTCTACGGCTTTATCTTCCGGTTACAATAGGATGCCATTCACTGTTTGTAAACGGCTACCCGAAATTGGGCTTATTCCCTCTTTTCCTCAAGCATGTCCAGGCAATACAGTATTGACTCTCATTTACTTTTTGATCATGTTGCTCAGTTCTCAGGTTCGGTATTCTTATCTCACAAGGGATATCTTCCTCTACATTATAAGTTAAAGAGAATGGAGTTGCTCCCATTGCTGGCAAGGGTGATGTCTGGTATGCCCACAAGATACTATTTAGCTCGTCTGCCCATAGGCTTTTGGCTTCGTCAAGCCTGTTTTTAGCCTCGCCATTATCATTTTGTTTGTTACTTTGGTCATACCATTCTATTAATAAAGGTAAACTGACATGAATATAAGTTGGATGTGTAGCTTTTCACAAAAATCCCTGAAAGATTGATACTCGAACTGTTTGCCATTATTAGTAATAAAAGTGTGTGGGATCCCAAACCTAATTATTATTGATTTTTGAGATAAATTGATTATGTTTGTCGGAATAATGGTCACCAATGGTTCGGCTTCGACCCATTTAGTAAAGTGATCTACTGCCACCACCAAAAACTTCTTCTGTCTGGTTGCCAGTGGGAATGGTCCCAGTATGTCTATTCCCTATTGCACAAAAAGCCAAGGACTATATATCGAGGTATGCCACACTGACTACTGATAAATTATCTTTTCGAACCACTGACATTTATCACACTTCCTCACTAACTCCTTAGAACCTTTTTCCATGCTTGGCTAATAGTACCCCTGTAGGAGAGCTTTCCAAGCTATAGTTTCATCTCCTTCATGTGCCCTACAGATTCCTTTGTGTATTTCCCTGAGCATGTAGTTGCCTTCATTCGCACTCAGATACCATGATCAGAGACGAGAATACGATTTCCAGTACCATTTTTCATCCAAGATGGAATAAAGGTTGGATCGCCGAACCATCTTCTTTGCTTCTACTTGATTTTTTGGGAGGGTGCCTGTTTCTAAGAATTGATAGATCGGCAATCACCATCCATCCATATGTTCATTCATTAAACTAAAAAGGTTTTATAAGAGGGTTGAGTGATAACGACCCACACTACATCTCTCGGCCTTACTATACTATTTGAAGATGCCTATTTGGCCAACGAGTCGGCCTCCCTATTTTCCTCTCGAGGTATTTGTTTGATTGTCCATGAGCTCCCACCCTTTTTTAGTTGAGCTAGTAAAGTCGATACCAGGTCTTGGTATTTCATCATCATTTGTTCTTTGACTTTGAACTTTCCTGTCAATTAACTGGCAACTAACTGTGAATCAGAGTGGCTAAGTAAAAAGTTAGGTTTTACCTCGAGGGTGAGCTCTAACCTGAAGCATAGCGACTCATATTCTACCACATTGTTTGATGCTGGGAAAGATATCCTAGCCAAGCCCTTTATAAATACCCTTCCTGGGCTGGATAATACTACTCCTACACTCGTCCTTGCGGATGATGCCACTCCATCGACATACAACTTCTATGCTGCTTTGTCCGGTTTGGTTGGGGTAGCATATAGTTTCGTAACGAAATTCGCCAATATTTGAGCTTTCATTACCAAACGAGGCTTGTACCGAACATCAAATTCTCTAAGGTGAGATGTCTATTCAATTATCCTTCCCAATGCCTCTAGCTTTTGCATTACCTTCTTGAGTTGAGTGTTGGTTCGGACTATTACTGTATGTGCTTAAAAATAAGGGTAGAGTTTTGCCGTAAAATTGAAAAGGGCTAAAGCTAACTATTCAAGGACCGAATACCTTAGCTTGGCTCCTCGAAGAACTTTACTAGTGTAGTATATAGGGAATTGCTGAGTGTTTTCTTCCTTGATCAGGACCGATCCTACTGCCTTTTTTGAAACTAACATATACATAAACAAGTTCTCATCTGGTTGTGGTCGATTGAGCAATGAGGGAAACTTAAAAAACTCTTTGAGTGCTTTAAAGGTGAATTGACATTCCAGACTCCACTTGAAACTTTTCAAATTCTTCAAGGTCCTATAAAATGGATGTCATCTCCTCATCGAATATGAAATAAACCTACTGAGCACTATAATCTTCCCATTCAATATTTACACATCCCTGACCAATCTTGGTGGCTTCATTTTTACAATGGCTTTAATTTTCACTGGGTTAGCTTCAATTCCTCTTTTTGAGATCACAAAACTAAGGAACTTATCAGATAGAACTCCAAACGCACATTTCTTTGGATTTAATTTAAGGCTAAACTTCCTAAGGGTAGAAAATGTATCCTCAAGTTCTTTGGTAAGTCACCTAAAGTTCTACTCTCAACTATCATGTCATCTACGCACACCTGCATATTTTGACCTATCTATCCAGTGAATAGCTTGTTCATCAGTCTCTGGTACATGGCTTCTGCGTTCTTCAGTCCAAAAGGCATCACAGTGTAGCAGTATGTTGCCCTATGGGTGATGAATGCTATTTTTTCTCATCTTCTAGATTCATTAAGATTTGATGATAGCTTGCCAAAGCATCTAGGAAGGCATACTCCTTGAATCTGGCCGTTGATTCTACCAATATGTCTATGTTCGATAGTGGATAACTATCCTTAGGGCAGGTCTTATTCAGATTCATGAAGTCTACATACATTCTCCACTTCCTATTAGCTTTCTTTACTAGAACCACGTTGGATAGCCAGTCCAGGTATAATACTTCTTTTATGAAACCATTCCTTAACAAAGTGTCACTTTCTTTTTTTTATCGCTATCTGTCGCTCTAGCGCGTGATTGCACTTTTTCTGCTTGATCGACTTGCAACCTGGCTGTATACTCAATGAATGAGAAATAACATATGGCAAAATACCGATGATATTTGATGGTTGCCAGTTGAACACATTTGCATATGTCTCTAGTACTGTTAACAAAGATTTTATTTCCAAACTAGGCTTTTCCGAGGCTATCCTTACTGTCTTCCCTGGTAATAGCTCTATTTTCTGCAATAGATCAATTGGTTTGGCTTTCTAAGCATCAGTTAGGACATCCAGAGTATCCACTGGGATAGCCTATTTTGCTTTTTTTAGCATAGTGGCGTAGGTCTCCCTTATTACGTTTTGGTTTTCCCATAGTACGACTATCCCTTTTGGCATTGGCATCTTTATAATAAGCTTTTGCATAGAAATATAAGCATCTACTGCGTCCAACAGAGGTTGCCCAAAAATTGCATTATAAGATAAGGGCATATTTACTGCCATAAAACATGACATACAGTACCTGACTATTGAGTCATCTCCCAACTGTAAGGTTAAGTTGACCAAGCCTTCAACCTTGACGGGTTGTCCCGAAATGCCAATCAATAGGACTGTGACCTCTTCTATAGGGCTCGACATTCCCAATTCCTTGTAGGCTTGTAGGGTGATGAGGTTTATCGCGTTGCCCGAGTCCATGAAGATTCGTTTCACCAAAAAACCTTCGATTATTGCTTCGACTACCATTGCATCATTCTGTGGCTGTCGAACATATCTCCCATTTTTCCTCGAAAATTGGATGGTGTCTATTGGGGCAGGCGGACTAGATCCAAGAGAAAAGATATCTTTTGCTTTCTTCTTTTTTGAGTCGCCAAAAACATCATAATGCTTCCTCTTGCAATCACGTGAATTACTCCTGTTGGAGCTTTATTGCTATTAATGCCCTCTCTTTTGCTGGTCTGTCTTAAAGGAGATCGCATTTCCTCGGCTTTACTTCCTTTGATGAACTACTTAAGTTCTCCTTTCTTGATCTGATATTTAATCTCCCATTTGAGATGTTTACAGTCATTGGTTTCATGACCTTTATCTCTATGGAAACTGCAATACAAAGTTTGGTCTCTACTCGGGCCCTCCCTCATGGGCTTCGGCCACTGCACCTCTAGGTTTTTCTTCATCTATGATAGAATCTGTGCCGGTGAGTTGTTTAATTCAGTAAACTGCTCACTCTTTTGATTATCCGAATATGGCTTCAAAACCACATATACCATGTTCGCCCCTCTTATGGCCTAGGAATTGCTCTTCTGCGAGTTCCCCTTCTCCCATCATGCTCTTTGAGAATTGTCACTGTCTTTCTCCTGCTCGCTATATTTCAACCATTTAGCTTTATCAATCTAAATGTATTTGTGAGCTCTGGTCATGAGGTCGGTGAAATCATAAAGGGTTTTCTTGCTCAAGGAATTGCTAAAGTCCTGACATATGATGTTTCGATTGAGGGCGTTGATTGCAACCTCCAAATTCAAATTCTGAATGTCTATTGTAACCAGATTAAATCTATCTACAAAACTACGCAGGGGTTCGTCTCTTTCCTGAACTACCTGATGCAGGTTTGCCGAAACCTTAGTTGGTCGGATGGCAGCTACAAACTTCACTTCGAACATCTTCGTAAATTGCTTGAAGCAATTTATTGAGTGCTGGGGCAAGTTTCCAAACCAGACTTGGGCAGACTTCGTCAGCATTTGTAGAAAGATCTTGCAGAAAGCAACATCTTCCGTCGTATAAATTAACATGGAGTGGCAAAACTGGTCTATGTGTGCTCGGGAGTCAGTGCTTCCACTGTATTTGGGTAAGTTGGGTAGTGACCGGTATCTAGCAAATGTACTGGATCGGCTAGTAATATAGGGAAATAAAATTATGACCCAAAATATCAAACCCAAGGGAAACTTGTGCTTGTATGTGCTATTTCAATTTCAAAACCAATTTTGTGCGTAAAGAGAGAAGAAAAATCCCAAAGTTGTGATGATTTGAAAACAATAATTTAAAACTAAATTAAAACAATTAAAAAACTAAAGTAAAGAAACGATTTATTGAAAGCAAGTAAATTGAATGAGTTAAAAAAAATCAATGATAAAAACAACTTTCACTAAAGGACTATGCACCTTAACCAATATTGCTATGACTTAATTAAAATAAAACATACAAGTGATTATGGAGAATTCAGTTTAATAAACCCATATAACTTTATTCAAGATTATCATTCCAAGTATTAAACTCCCTTATTCAGAACAATTCAATACTTAGCATAAAATTCGGAATTAATCCCCTAGATGTCTATTAAAATCTTTCTCAAGAGCTTTAATTTCCAACTATTCTTGATTACTCCTTTCTTAATCTCAATTTAATCAAATTAACACATAATCATAACTTATTCAGAATATAAACATGTATTAATTCAACTAAATTAACCTAAGAACATGCAAGTCATTAATCAACTTAAACCAATTAATTAACCGATGCTTAATCACCTTAATAATTAACTTAAGATTGAATGAAAACAAGACTAAGTTTAAGAACCAAGAAATAATCAAACTTGTATTAAATTGAAGAATAAAGTCATAACAATACAAGTCAAGGATTCAAGTATCCTTTAGCAAAAGTTAAAGAAACTACTCACAAGACATAGTTAAAACTAAAAACAAAAGTTGAATAAAAACAGTGAAAACAAAGAACGTAAAAAAAAAAAAACTAAGAAAGCAAAGCTTGATTCTAAGGCTTGATTCTAAGGATTGATCTCTAAGATTCCACCCCCTCTTCTGTGTTTTAGCTTGCTATTTATAGGCCAAAGAAGATCTAAATTACTTCTTAAACTCTTAGAATTGAATTGGAAGTAATCTAGCTGCTCAAAACAGGAAAGTCTGCCAAAACAGGAAACTCGACAAAACTTCGCAAATAAGAATTCTGGAATCACGTGGCCACGGGTTCATCAGTGCCTTTCCTACACGTGGGCACGGTTTCATTTTCTCCTCCTCCACACGTGGCCACATGTGGTCCTTCACTAGGAATCCACGTGGTTACGTGGTCTTTGCATTTCTTCTCCCTTTCTCATCACATGGCCACGGCATCTTCAAAATCATTCCTACACGTGACCACATCTCAAACTCTTCCTTGCCTTCACGTGGTCACTTGTCAAGGCTCTGGACTGCACCTTCGTTTTCTCGACCAAATTTCTCATAATTGCACTTTTGGCCCTGAACTTTGCACTTTACACTTTAAGCCCTTTTTTTATCAATTTGACCCTGAAAATCATACAAAACACAGAATTAACCTTAAAAACATAAACATTAACAAAATAACTCTAATTTAACCTAAATAAAACCAAAATAACTAAATAACACAACTAAAAACACATTAAAAACTATATACAATTCACACTTATCAGGTAGCCTTATGCTTAAGAAAGGGGCGAAAAGTATGGCTTCAAAAATGGGGGATCGAAAATCCTCCTAATACACTGTGGCTTTGCTTCTGTTGCATTCTTTCTTCAATGAGCCTATCGAGCTCATCTTAGGTTAAAGTTATCTTGGACCCTTCATCTCTTCTTTGGAGTGTAAAGCTCGAGTTTTCAAAGGTTAAAGTGGTGTTGGTCCCAGTGATTTGTGGCATTGATTGGGACGCTGGCTGGGCTATTAAGTGTGAAAGAGTTGCTAGAAAAGCTTGAGTAAGCTGAGGGGTTAGGCCGAGTATAGGGATTCCAGGTGTCTCGACATTAGGTCCTGTGATGGGAAGGTTGGTGGAAGTATTTTGGGGGCTGGGTTCTAAGGACTGAAAGACTGGTAAGTGGAGGCCTGGAGTTATGTTACTCATGTCATTCGCTGCTTGGATGTTCTCATCGTCGGAATTCATGGCTTTATGGGGATAAAGGTCCACGCTGACCGCACCAAATGATGACAGCTCAGCAAATGCCAGACTGCTTCTAGAATGGTATTCCTGGTTGATACTTCGAAGAACCTGCAAATAAGAATATTTTGGCAAGTGGACTCTTCGACGGTTAAATAAGTGACTGGTAAAAGAATAAGTTTAGTAAAAGAAATGGCTTAGAAGAATGCATACCTGATGATCAGGACTTATTTATATGGGGGTATCTTATTCTCATTAGGAATTCTAATGGCCATGGGAGTTCTACCAGAAGAGGACTTCTGCCTAAATAGAAAGTTTTTCCTAAGTAGGAACTTAGTTTTCAATCTGTGTCCTAACCGGACTTGTGAGAAACAGTATTGTTAGGCCATAGCGTGCCTGGGTCTATATGATTGAGGCCTATGCTCTGGGCCTAAACTCCAGGCTCAGTTCGGTTATCAGATGCAAATTACTTTTCTTAAATTTTAATTTTTAAGAGTTGAAAAACTTTTATTTTTATTATTTTTATTGCTTAATGCATTTATAATTTTGGACAAATTAATTAATATGAGTGGTACGTTAATTTATAAATTTTAATAACACATGCAATATTTTCTTAAAAAATATTATATATTTATTTTTTTCTGAAAGGTAAGTTGTTTTTTTAGAATTTGTAAAGTTAAAAGTGATTGAAATGTTACTATTATTATTATTATTATTATTATTATTATTAAGAGATAAAAAATATGAAATCAAAATTTATTTAAAAATTTTTTATGATGCAAAAAATATGAATTTGATATGAGATTCGAAGTAACTTTAAAATGGATCCAACTCTAATTTACCAATACAATATTTGTGATAAATATTACTAAAAATGGATAAAACTAAAAAAATAAACATTATAACTAATTAATTAAATACAAAAACATTACAATAAGTAAAAAATGTGTGAAAATTACACCAAAAAATTTAAAAAACTCTAGTATCTCATTAAAACATTTAATTAAAATATAGAGATAACCCGGAATCAAAGTTCATATTATTATTATTACAATGTCCTCCTATCCAACAGAACACGAATGATGAATTCATATTTCTATTTCACCGGATTTCGATTCAGTTTCTACTGAACCAAACCACGGTTAAATATATATTTTCCGATATTAGCTTCTATTATTTCCACGTTCCAACTCTCTTAGCTGGTCCTTTCAAAAAAAAAAAGAGGCTCCCTTAACCGATAGATTAGCATTCCTTTTTTCCCTTTCATTTTTGCCTTGGAGAAAACAAAAAAGAAGTAGATTTGAAAGTTACGAATTAGTCCTCCAATTTAAAATTTATTGTTAATCGGTGGTACGCTGTACATTTCTAGCTTACAGGCTATCTCTCGGTCTGTGTGGTTCCCTCTCGCTCTCATCCAGTCACTCTCTTTGCTTTTTCTCTTGTATTTTTTTTTTTTTCCGATGATCAGGGATTCTCCACTTTATAGTTTTAAAATCAAGACCCTATTTTTCTCTCGGTCCCAGTTTCTCTGATTGATCGACAATATTCCCTTTTTCCTCTTAGAGACATTGTTGGTTAATATTGACAAATTTTGGATTCTGGGTCCCAAAATTTGGTGGGTTTTTTGATTCATCGTCACATCGATCTCTTCGAACCCATCAAGGTTTGAGTTCTCTCTGCGTAATTTGATCTGCATTGCTATCTTTCTGAAGATTTTTGTAAATTTGATTTTGCATTATTGTAGGTTTTTAGTCTTTTTTTTTTAGTTCGACCTGTCATTTATGGAGGATTTCAAATTGAAGTTAATCCCTTTTAAAAAATTGTTTATTTTGATGTTATGAGGGATTATTACTGGTTTTTATAGGGTGTTATTGTATACTTTGGTGTTTGTTGGGTGTTAAAGATGAAGAGGCTGAAAAATGAAACTCCTAGCAGTAGGAGGTGCAAATTATCACATGTTTTGCTGGGTATAGGAACATTATACTTGGTCTTTTTAGCTTTCAAATTTCCGCACTTCTTAGAGATTGCCTCGATGTTAAGTGGTGATGATAGTTACGTTGGACTGGATATAGCTGCAACAGAAGATGTGGAAGATTCGGATTTGAGCAAACCTTTTTTTGGTTCTCTTTACAAGGATACATTCCATAGGACATTAGAAGATAACCAAAACCAAAATGCCCCAAAAATGCCTACTAAGGAACCTTTAGAGGACGTAAAAAAGATTGCTAGACCCATAAAGCCAGTTCAGCACCAATATGGAAGAATAACAGGAGAGCTACTGAGACGAAGGAATAGAACTGCTGACTTGTCAATAATTGAGAAATTGGCAGATGAGGCCTGGACTTTGGGTTTGAAGGCGTGGGAAGAAGTGGAGAAGTATGATGACAAGATTATTGAGCAGAACTCTGAATATGAAGGGAAGCCGGATTCATGCCCTTCATGGGTATCAATAAGTGGGGAGGAGTTGGCTGGGGGGGATAAGATGATGTTCCTTCCATGTGGCTTAGCTGCAGGGTCTTCAATAACTGTGGTGGGAACACCTCATCATGCCCATCAAGAGTATGTGCCTCAGTTGGCTAGGTTGAGAGCTCATGATGGCTTGGTTATGGTTTCACAGTTTATGGTTGAGTTGCAGGGGTTAAAGGCTGTGGATGGGGAGGATCCACCGAAGATTCTACATTTGAATCCTCGATTGAGAGGAGATTGGAGTAAGCATCCAGTTATTGAGCATAACACCTGCTATAGGGATGCAATGGGGGTCTGCTCAAAGGTGCGATGGTTTGCCTTCCAAGAAAGATGAAGATATGCTGGGTAAGAAGTATCATGGTTTAAATATCTTCATTTAATGTTGTTCACCTGTTTTTGTTTTTACAATTCACACCAAATATATTAGGAGTCTTAACTTGTGTGAAATAGATATCTTCGAGATAAAGGCATCTTTGGAAAGGTCCAATCTCATTTCATGATAAAGGAAGAAAACTATTGGCCATTTTCTTTTTATTTCTGTAAGAATAGTTTCTAATATAGGCTGGGAGTTGAAGAAATGAGAGGTTTTATTTATCCAATTTTTAGGGTAATACTTTTATTGATAACTGGTTTATTTAATTAATTTTGGGGAAAGCTTCATATTGATTGATGTGGGGTATGACCTTTTTAGTGTAGAAAAGAGGGAGCTACTATTGAGGGTATAGAAAGCCTTGTGTACAAATAAGTTGAGGCATATCCATGAGGCTCAATTTCCATTGGCTCATACTTAGCTTCATTTTTTATTCCTTGTGTTTTATTGTGAACTGCTGGAATTTTTTTTCTTTTATTTAGCATATAATGAAACACAATAATCCTTTACAAAATCCATGGGGTGTAAGTGGAAATTGGGTATGGGGCCTGTGAGGATCTGGAGTGTGCTTATTGAAGAGTTTTTGCTGATTTTGGTACTGAAGTATCTGGATTTTGAAGTGTATGTTTGGAGGGTTATGCGTAAGTAATAAAGCTTTAAGGGTTTTTTCTCTCATTGAGTTCCCCTGTTAGTAGTCCAAATACAAGAATAACTGCACTAATTCAACTAGATTAACCTATTCTTTTTTTTTTTTTTTTTAAATGTGATGGATATAATGTTTTAGTCAAACACTTAAGTTACTGATTATCTTCTGCACTTTCGACCTATGACATACCCATTGACCGAGGACATGCTTCTAATACTGTAATACATGCATTTGGCAGTTGATGGATTTGTGAGATGTGAGAAATGGATGCGGGATGATGTTGTAAATTTAAAAGAATCCAAGTCAACTTCATGGTTCCAGAGATTTATTGGACGCAAGCAGAAGCCAGAAGTAACCTGGCCATTTCCTTTTGTTGAGGGAAGATTATTTATACTGACATTGCGCGCCGGTGTTGACGGCTTCCATATTATTGTTGGGGGTCGGCATATAACCTCATTTCCATATCGTCCGGTAAGTTGCTGGAAGAAAGAAGTGATGAGTACCTCTTATTGGAGTTCTGGTTTATCTCTTCAGATCTTATGGAAAAATTTAACCTTATAGATCTGAACAAGATAACTGCTCATTTGGGTGCTTGTCATTTTATACTAATGCAAAGTGTGAATATTTTATTTTACTTTCTTGAAGAACTTCATTCGTTTCCTTTACACTTCTTGTGCCTTAGGTTTATTGCTCTATCATTCAATTTTCATTACTTCTCTTCCCCTTCTTTTCCATTGGATTTCTTATTTAGTCGAATCTTAGATTTCATGGGTAAATATGCATATTACCTATTCTGGTTTAAAGGAAACAATCTTTTCTTTAACTGCACTAGTGCAAACAGATTCCTGCAAATGGCTAACTCAAGTTTGAAACAGTTTCTGATAAAACGCTTATGTATCTTCAGGGATTTACCCTTGAAGACGCAACAGGATTAGCAATCAAAGGAGATATTGATGTTCATTCAGTTTTTGCCACCTCTCTTCCTAGCTCTCATCCAAGTTTCTCTCCTCAAAAGGTATTGGAAATGTCAGAGAAGTGGAAAGCTCATCCTTTACCGAAGAACCCTATTCAGCTTTTTCATTGGGATTCTCTCTGCCACTAATCACTTTGCAGAACGTATGGCAGTCAGAAAAACTTGGATGCAATCATCATCAATCAAGACTTCAAATGTAGTAGTTTGTTTCTTTGTTGCATTGGTAAGATCTCCATATTTTTTCTGAAACCCTAAATATAGTTACAGAGGTATCCGTAGATTGTTGGATCAATTTGTTCTCGAATGTCACCCTTTTGGTAGCTAACAATGAATGGGGGGATATTGGTACGTCATCTTAGAAAGTAATTGTCAGTTCACCAACACGAATTATTTGAAGACTCTGGTTTGTTTGACAGCTTTGATCACTGGTGTCAGTGACACTTGGGCTTTTTTTTTTGAAAATGGGGTTAATTATATAAATAATTTGACATGTTGTGCAGTTGACAAAGTAATTAGAGAAGTTCTTACTTGACACCGATAGCAAAGCAGTGGGTATCAGACAAGATACTCACTTTCCCAAGCCTGAAAAACTGTACGTCTTCACCAATATATATATATATATATATATATATATATATATATATATATGCCTGACATTTCTAGGTTGTTGAGAGCCTCAGTCTTGCATGACTGACGCTTTGTGTGTTCTCTTCTTAAGCAAGCTTCAAGCTCCTTGGTTTTCTTTGTTGCTTGTAACAAGATTCTGCAGTCTTTAGTAGAATCTTGAGCTGTTGCCTTCTTTGCTCTTGCAAAGCAGATTTTGGACTCTCATTCTTCATGCCTCATAAAAGTAACAAAATTTTGAGAACTGAAAAAGAAATCAATAGAGTCAATTTTGAACAGAATTTATAGAATTGAAATGCATATACACACACACACACACACACACAAACACCTTTAATTGAATGAGACAATCAACCTCGTGCCTTTGCATGTCATGATGATGAGCATCTAAATATTGAGGGAAAAACACTATCAGAAGTTGATGGAGGGGAAGAAGAAGATTCAAAATCATGTTGCTGTGGAAAAAGAATCTGATCCTTATATTCTTGAAAAGCAAAGCAAGAATCTGCTTCAAACCCAGAAACAGGATTGCTTTAATTAGTAGCCATAGGGAGGACGACCCTAAATTCAGGATAAACGTTTGCTTGAATAGCCATTGTAACTAGTTAATTAGTGCGAGAAATTGAAATTTCTCATTTTTCATGGCCTGAGTTAATATAAAAAAGAAGAGGGAAGGGTTAGGTTTAAAGGTAGAGAGGGTTTCATGTGGTTATATCAGAAAGAGATGCATGAGCTTGACTTTCTCTCTTAGGTGTATACTTTGCCTTTTGTGTTGCTTTAGACTAGAAAGAGACCATTAACATAATTATCTAGGTGGAGAAGAGTGGGAAAAAAACAGCTGCCGAATACCGAGACCATCATCATCATCATAGCTTTGCTATCGGTACCAAGTACGAACCCCATTTCTGTAATTATTTTTGTCAACTGCACCACAGTCAAATGATTTGTATAATTCACCCCATTTTTAAAAAAAATGCCCGTAATCCATCACATGATGGATTATCAGTGTTATGATTAATGAATTTGGTAAACCATGTATGTTTATTAGCCCTGTTGGGAATACATTCATAACTAGATGCACTTCAAACTTAGTTTATGAGTAAATATTTTAGCTTGTCTGTTCCTATCTTGTGACAAGTTATTATCACCTTATGGTTCTTGGACTTACATGGATGTTTGCTCTTGAGGTAAAGGTGGCAAGAGTTATGTCACAAAATTCACATGGTAGATCATTTATGTACATGTGTGTCCTCTAATGGTGTCCTTCTCTTAACGTTCTTGAGTGGCTGTATATTGTTTCTAATTTGCATTCTTCTTCTGTCATTATTTTATGGCACTGTTTCAATGATGTCTACATGAATTAATTCAAATTCACTTGCAAGTGCAGAGTCCTAGGAAGGAAGTGAATGGAGTGCTGAAGAAAGAGGCTGCTTATTTTGGTGATATTGTGATATTGCCATTTATGGATCGCTATGAACTTGTGGTTCTTAAGACCATTGCAATTTGTGAGTTTGGTGTAAGTCCACTTTATCCATTCGCTGCATTTTACTGAATCTACTAGATAAGATTTCTTAGAATTTGGTCTCTGTATACATTTACTTTCGTGAGATCAATATCTGAATTGGCATCAAATACCCTGTGTACAGGTTCAGAATGTTTCTGCTGCATATATCATGAAATGTGATGATGATACATTTGTTAGGTTGAGCACTGTCTTGAAAGAAATTGATGGTATCTCTTCCAAAAAGTCTCTTTATATGGGGAATCTCAACCTCTTGCATCGTCCTCTGAGAACTGGAAAGTGGGCAGTTACATATGAGGTATTCTTCTTTGAAATAATCAATAAAACATATACCCATACTTTTTGTTTTGCTATAGTTTAAACTAGTTTCAGTTGTTGACATAAACCTTATAGCTGATGAGGAGAGAAAGAAGTTTCAATTGCATGTATCTGTACAGCATACTTTATTTATTTGTACAAGAAACTATTTTGGTATTCGTAGTTACATGACCTTGAACGACTTACTGCTTAAATCGCTACCTTCATCTGTTAAGAGTTGTTGATGATGCCACCTAATATCTAGGGTTATTGAATAGCGGCATTATTATAATCTCCTACAGTTTTAACTTTGTATAAAATTTTGCAATTGAATGGAATTATTGTAGATAGAAGCTTCTTTTAGGTATAACTGAGATAGAACAGATTTCATACATGTATCGATCCATGCTTCTATAGGTGTCAGGAGAGAGGTAGTTTGCACTTTTAGAGATCAAGAGAAAGGAGCATGCATATAAAACAAAGAAAAACAAGTGCAAGCATGCAAATAAAAACAAATTGTACAGAGAAGTTGTTGTGATTTAGCTGTGAACATAAATCCCAAGCTGTGTTAATGGCAGAAATCAGAGATTAGGTTAGGAAGAAGAAGGAGAAAAGTAGCCTAGAAGAGAGAATATAGAAATGGGACAGACATGAAAAAGGAGATATTGAATTAGAAAATGAAGAAGAAGAAGAAGATTGGAATATAGAGAGAAACAGAGAGAATTTGAGAGAGAAGTTTGACTATAATCATTCATCCATTTGCATATCTATTACATATTTGAATACCGTTTTTATAGAGAAATATGACAGCTAATACTACCCTCTCCCCTACTACTTCAAATGCAAATGGGTATATAGCCAAGGAAGGTTCTAATAGAAAATATCAAACTATGATTTACTACTTCATCTCCAGGCTTGGCCCATCTGTAACTGCTAAAGGCCATTAGGTTCCATCCCTTCAATCTTACCTCCTTAATCATGACAATACCCTTCCCTTTGAGATTCACCTTATCCTCAAGGTGAAGATAAGCAGCCAATTTCTCACGAAACCTCACTAATGCTCATGCTTCCTACTAATTGCTAGTCCCTTACCTATAACTAACTTGAAATGTAAAGAAGTTCCAGCTAAGAACAAAATTAATAGAATGCCAAATATAGAAATAAAGCAGTAAACTAAGTACAGGTAGTAGAGTCTGAATCAGCTGCACTTCCTTTCGCTTGATTTTACTGTTTTCATCAGTTGTCACTTATGCCCATGTTCAATTCTCAATTTTACTGTTTTCTTCAGTTGCTTATTTGGCCTGTCTTCAGTTCTCTCCTTTTTTATTAACTCTGTTGGACCGTCTTCATGCATCATAACATTTCCCTCCCCTTTGACATTCGCCTTGTCTTCAAGGTGAAGATAAGCAAATTGGAAAGACATAAAAGGAAAATCAACCCAAGAAGCTTCATCATAGTGCATATTAGTCCATTGAACAAGGATTTGAAGAACTGATTTCTATTGTCTCAAGACAATTCCAGTCAGCAAAATTGCTAACGGTTCCACATTAGGCACACTGGTTGGAGAGCAAATTTGAATATCAGCTTGAGCAGTATAAGGTCCTATGGCATCTTTTAGGAAAGAAACATTGGAAAGATTGGGTATAGCACTGGTGCGAGGTAAGTGAGTGGCTCTAATGGTCTTGCAACGGCTCAGCTTCACAGCCAAAGACCTGTTTATGAACAAGAATTTCAAAGTCCTTATTCTTTTTCTTTGCCTTCCATTTCTTTAATGTTAAAAGGCAAGTTTGAGACCCAGTTAAAAACATGGAGATCTAGAATTCCTAGAACAATTTACTATTACTTTTTTCAACTCTTATGTCCTTGCCAAACTTAATTCCGTCAATATATAAAAAATTATGACAAACTCTCTTGTTTGAACTTTTCTGCAACATGTTTTATTGGTGACATTTTCACAAAGACCTGCTGGGCATAAATTTTTTGAGTTTCCTTCAACTGATTTAGTGTTACCCATCCATTTAAGCTCAAATTCAACACCATCAATATCAAATTTCAACCTCCAATCAGCATATTTTTCATTTTTCTTTACTTTATTAGTTTCTGCATCAGGAATTTCCTTATCAATACAATCAGGAATTTCATCAAAAATTGGAAGAGATTCGGGTATGGAGGAGAGGATCCTTACTGATTTTTGGCTTAGATTTATGGATTTTTCACAATGTGAAGATAATTCCAGCATAGATATATTGAGATCCACGTCTTCCTCTTCTTCAGTTTCTTCATCTAAGCTTTCGTAATAGGCAACAATTTGGCTCTTGACAAAGTCGTTTTGATTTGATAAATCTACACCCCATTCTTTTTCTAGTTGCTTGATGAAATTGCCTATGGTGGTGATAGAATGGTTGCAGCAGCTTCCACGCATTTCATGTAGCTGATTCACGATCTCCACATTAGAGTTAATTTTCTTTTCTTCATTTTGTGGTTCCAACTGCAGTAAGATAACGGGGAACTTTTTTCAAATTGCATCTTCTAATTTCTGGAATTGCAAATCCATCCTCCATTCAATCATGAATCCTAAGATCCAGTGACTTGATTCATTCCTCCAACATCTTTGTGTTTGCAGTGTTTCCAGCTCTGAGAATCGACTGCTTTGATACCTTTGTTGCGACTTTGAATCTTAACAATGGTATCAGAGCAAGTGATGGATTATATGCAATTCCATCCAATTAGCTAGATCAACACAGATTGATCAGGTGGCTAACAACCAACCATTAGATGATAAATAAAGGATAGATGAGCTGTTGTCATTTTATTATTCTTTTTTAGCATATTAGTGTAAATACTAGTGTGATATTGAGTATTGTATCCAGAATTGAATATTGAATACAGATTTCTTTCTTAGTTCTCATTCTTTCTTCAATTCTTTTCTAAATTGTTCTCTGTTTCTACCTCAATTTATTCGTATCCGTCTTATTTTCTTCTTCTTGCTGTTCTAACCCTCTTTTTATATTATTGATTTCCTTGTCTTGGTGAATCTGCCATTGACAATAGCTTGTTGCAACTTCGAATCGTAACAGAGGTCATTGACCACGCAAATTAGAACCCTCCTAATGGCTTCAATTCTTATATTCAGCGCAAAGTTATATTTTACAGGACAGGAATGAGCTTAGGCTTTTATGTAACCTAAGGCGAAGTGGACTTTATAAGTGAAAAGGAAAAGAAAAGGTGTTAGGTCTCAGATATTGTTTACAGGTGAATAAACTATATGTTCAAACCACATCACTATGTTAGATGCATATTATTCTAGTTTCTAGATAATCAAACCTTTTATATCTGGGAAACCAGACAATTGTCTTAACTCATTTTGGTGTCACATCTCTAATGTTTTATTTATTTATTTAGTGAGCTTGAACAATAAAAAGCAAAGTTGCGGTCCAATATTTAGTATGGACATGAGCTGCACATCATTGAAGACATTGAAATATCACTTTTTTCTTGTTTATCAACAGGATTGACAGAAACATGCATCTCACCTACTACATTTTTCATTTTCCTTGAAATCATCCTTGAGGCCAAAGCAGAGTAACCTTCTACTTTATGATTGGGAATTGGGAAACAAATTCTTCTCTGATTATTCTTTTCACTGAAGCAGAAACCAATTTCTCTTTTCTGCACTAGGCTTCCTATGATATGGATAATCCAACAGATAAACAAGTGCAGCCTAAATCATTCTCATCAAGATTTGGGCTGACTCGTTGAGGTGTACTTAATCAAAAACTACTGAGGAGTCAAAAATTAATTGTCAAACTTGGATATTGGTTTTTTGATAGCTTAACGATATCCATTTAGCCTTGCAGTTTGAAGAAGTTTAGAGTAATTGCACTTGGGAAAAGTAGTTCACCTGCCTTTTTTTCTTCTTTGTGTTAATAAAAGAATCAAGTTCTAAATTTATGGGCCCAGCATGTTCACAGGAATTGAACATGTAGTAACCTGTGTCTTATTGGATTCCCTGTGAATGTTTTTCTTCATTTTGTGCCTTGAATAGGATCTTAGTGTCTTGGGAGAAATAATTTTTTATTAGTGGTCCCTTTTGTTGCCGCTGAGTACTTAATATCCAAATTTATCAGTTTTGCTTGGAATTTTAACTAAAAGATACAAAATTCTTACTGTATGATCTCTTAAGTTTCAATGTTTACGTTGTGGCAGGAGTGGCCAGAATCCGTATATCCTACTTATGCCAATGGGCCTGGATATATAATTTCCAGTGATATTGCCAAGTTTATTGTTGCTCAACATGGCAATAGAAGCCTCAGGGTTAGTTTCTTCTTTCCGGTTCTTATGTCCTAGTTGTTATTATTATTATTTTTAGTCAGTTTGTTTCACAAATGCGTATGTCGATAAATTGTGGATGCAGCTGTTCAAGATGGAAGACGTAAGTATGGGATTGTGGGTTGAACAATTTAACACAACGAAGCCTGTTCAATACTCCCACAGTTGGAAATTTTGCCAGTATGGGTGTATGGAAAACTATTACACAGCACATTATCAATCTCCAAGACAGATGATCTGTTTGTGGGACAAGCTATTGAGAGGTCGGCCACATTGCTGCAACTTCAGATGATGAGATACTTAACCCTGGATTTGTGTACCGAGCCTTTTTAGAAGATAACAGAAAGCGGTTCTTATTGCTTGAGCTGATGGTACATTATGTAACTTGTACCCTACAACACCTTTGCTGATTCTTTTCCAGTTCAGGATGTGGAGAGGGCTGTGTACGTGAGTTGCAGCAATCATTTTGGAAGAACACGGGCTATTAGATGTTGTTGTAATGGGGAATGTTTGATAGTTAGGTCAACTCAACACATTTTGGCTTGAACTAAAAGTAGGAAAATTGTAGAATTGTATTGTATATCTGTATTGGGTAGCCTTTCTGAGGCTTTGAATGAACTTATCTTTGGCCAAAAGATGCCAGAAGTCATAATATAAACTAAGGTTTATAACTGCTTTGATTTAGGGGTTAACCAGCTCTTTTTCTTCGTTCACTGTTGTGGTAAACTACTTCTTAATGGAACCGCACGTGGCCAATGCATTTTAGGTAATTAGGATTGGATTCTTCACCTGTACCCTCTACCAAATAAATAAATAAAAATTAAGACTGAACTTGAGTCTTAGAACTGAGGTTAGGGCTGTTCATGTATTTGAGTTATTCTATTTCCAGCTCAATCCAATAAATGTGCATATATATGGTTTAGGGGTCACTCTTTTTAATTAATTATAATTTTATAATAATAAAAAAATATATATAAAAAATTATTTTGGCCACTTGACTCATGCTTTAATGGCGTTATTTTTTAATCTCATCTAAGAAATTAAAAAATAGTCTGAGCTGGCATATATTATGAGGTGCCATTAACTTTTTAATATCATCTAAAAAATTAAAAAATAGTTTGAGTTGGCATATATTATGAGGTTTGATATACCAAACCTAGACGTGGACAATGTTTTGGAGCAATTTGAGGACTATTATTGATATTTTTAAACATTTCTTGGGATCTATCCAAAGGATTTTAGGGCATATTCACTTATTAAAAAATTACTTTAGGCCTTGCTTGGAACAAATGAATTGCAATTGTGGAATTCATTTACAAATAAATTCTACATGGAATTCATTTGTAAATGAATTCTTATGCTTGGAATAAAATAATTAATATATAGAATTGAGAATGAATTCCTTAATTTTATACTTGGAATAAATGAATAAAAAAATTTATTTCTAATTTATTTACTTAAATATCCTTAACTTCAATTCAATACATATAAAAAAGCCAATAATGTCTATAAAAATTATACCAAATAAAACACTAACTATTCCAATTCATGATTAATTAAACAATAAATCAATCAATATGAATAAATTTATTAAATTAGGGTTTTCTAATTTTATACAAAAAATTTAATTTACAAAATCTAAAAAAAAAATACTAACCAGGTAAATTTGATTAAAAAATTGAGAAACAAGAGAGTAAAAATCGTTCAAAATACATATTTAATTGAGAAATTGACTATATATATAAGGGTATTATAGTCTTTTAATACTTGGCTCCTTAAAAATAAGGAATTCATTTGCAAATTTTACCTATTTTGATAAAATTTGGTGAAGGCATAACGAATTCCATGGAATTTAATTTGTGAAATTTAATTTTTTTTTTTTTTTTTTTTTTTTTTTTGCATTCCAAGCATAAATATTTGGAATTACAAATGAATTCCATAAAATTTTATGGAATTCATTCATTCCAAGCAAGGCCTTAATCTTTCATAAAACTTTTCTATACAAAATAGATATCATGTTTATCTTATTTAATTTTCTAAAATAAAAAGTAATATTCCAATTTTTTAAAAATATTCTCCAAATTTTCTTTCATAAAAAAAATTCGATCTCCAAGAGAAAAGCACGGGATTCAATAATTTATAAATATTTAGTTTAAGTGAATAATCTTAACACATATATAATTTAATCATCTTCATGCATGTAAATATACATATGTATACATGTCCATGCATAGACATACACATATACACACACATGCATATATATGTGTGTATATATGTATATTTATGTATATACATATATGTATATATGTGCATTAACACACATATACATATGCACATACATATACATGTATATATATGTACATATGTATGTATGTATACATACATACATACATATATTGTTTTAATGTTAAAAAATTAAAGTATAAATCTTTTTTTAATAATATATAATTTAATTTTTTTAATTTAGAAAATATTTTTCTTTTATTGATAAATAGACACGTTTTTTAAATTTTTTATAAAAAATAAATACTCTAATTTTTAAAAAAATTAAAATACAAAAAATAAAATATTATTTTCTATAAGTAAACTCAAGTGTAAATTTTAAAATGGAGGACAACATTAAATTCAACACCTACCAATATTTTATTCGGTTACGTCAAATGATTCATTTTTTTATTTGGCATATTATTTTTTTTAACGATTATTCAAATTTTTTTTAATATTGGCAAATGTACTTTAATAATTTATACTATGTATAAATGTATAAAATAAGCGAAATTTTTTTTAAACCTAAATAACTCTCTATTATTTTAATATTAAATTACATTAACCTTTTTTATTATTGTATTATTAAAACAATTATATTATTTTATTTAAAAAATCTTTTTGAATACATATTCATAGAACTGTATGAGTTATTGACAACAATACTCAATAAACAGTCTGAATAAATCGGACTAATTCGCATAGCTCACTTATTTCATGCAGACAATTCGGTTAACTTCATATATCTCATGTCCAATCTTGAGAGCAAGAAACCTGAAAATAACGTTTCTAGAGACTTCTGTTATTCTCAATAACATTACAATCCTCTAATAACTCTAATTCCGTTGAAATAGAAAGTGATAAGTCTTGCCTTATCTGTTCATCTACAAGAGGGAATGATAAGTTTTTCCTATTTAAGATTCGTAAATGCACTAAAACTCTACTACCCATCCTTATAAATAGTTGAAAATTCAGGTTTGGTTGCTTTTTCAGACTTTTTTTTCATTATTATTATTCTTTCTATCTTCTGGAATATCTTTTTAATTTGACCGTTAGAATCTCTCTCATCAGAATTTTGCCAAAATTTTATATTTTCAAGTTACTTTTCGGATGATAGCCCGAAATTTGCAGAAGGTCATCAGTTATAAATAAAAAAACTACAAGTTACTGAAACCTATCTAAACTCAAGTTTTATCCCTTAAGTTAATAATTAAAAGAAGAAATTGTAAGACACTCCTTTGACCTTTTTTTTTTTTTTTCTCAATCATCGATGATGTGTAATTTTATTTTAAAAATATTACAGATTGAAGATTGAAAGAAAATATGTATAAATTTTATATTTTATTATTTAAATATGAGAATTAGATCTTAAGCATAATTTAGGGTTTTTTTTTTTAAATTAGGGTTAATTTAAAAGAATTGAAAAATAAGGTTACAATAAAAATAATTGTGTTTTTGGGATGCTGAAAATTGGTAGAAATCAATGCTGGTATTCGACAAGGTGGAGCCCACAGGTTTGACCGGCTGGATTGTCGGAAATCGGCATGACAAGGTGCCGATTTCTGTTAGATTTTGACAAAAATCGGCACTCTGTCATGCCGATTTGTAGCAGTCCATTAGACCTCAATCAATGTGCTTATATTTTGCAAAGTTCCAGAATTTTTTCTTTCCATTTTCAAACTCATTCTTTCATCCTCTCCTTCTCACTTTCAAACTTTTTATCTCAATTTTTTAACTTTCATTTTCAAACTTTTTCTCTTATCTACAAATTCTTCCTTTCATTTCCAATCTCCTCTTAATTTCATTTAACATTTACACCATCTACAAAGGTAATTTGATTTGGGTATTATATAGTATAATTTTCTTTTATTAAGAAAAAATTATATTATTTTATTTGTAGGTGGTGATTATATTATATAATTTATTTAATCGGTATGGAAAGATTATTTTCTGAAAAAAAAATAAATAATTATTACATCTAGCAATATGTTAATTAAGTTAAAAAATTTTGTGAGCATGTGTTTTTTTCTGAAATTGATAATTTGAAATTTGATTTGTATGAGTTTATAAGTATATTAAAATTAATTTTTAAATGATTTATGAAATAATTAGTGTAAAATATTTGTATCTGTAAAAAAAAGTAGATATATAATGTTATGTTGTAGAAAAAAAATTATTGCATAAAAAGATAAAATTTAATAAATAGTATTAGTTTAAATTTTAATTTAGAAGCGGGCATACCAAAATTTTGAGGAATTTATATATTATTTGCATATAATTAATTTTTTATAGAATGTTATGTTTATGACAAAAATAGTAAATTGGTGCTTAAATTATGATATATGTACATATAATGTAGAAAAAAATGTAGATCTCAGTTACTTTTATAATTCACACCCGAAGACAATCAGGGTTCAGAATAATTCGTTTTCAGTATGACACTTTAATCCCATCAGTGAGATTAAGGAAATTAAAGATTAAAAGCAAACCGATATTTGCAGAATTTGTTCATAAGATATCAATTAACTGAATTTATGTGTGGATGTGAAGGTTATTAGGGTAATATATATGTGTCAAGTAAAATATCAGGGGTCAATTTGTTGGCCATGTATAGATATAATCAATGACAATGACATTGATCAAATTTATGAAAATTTTGATACATTTTCCCAATACACCATTACACAACTAATAGTTATAATTGAAAAAGTTATAATTGGAGATGGCGAAAATGCATTAAATAGTATTAATCAGATGGTTAATACTGTAGAAAGAGAGTCTATACTAACTGCGGGAGAAAAAATACATTAAGTGATAATTCATATTATACAAAAGTCACTCAATTCGATTTTGGTACACAGTTTAAAGCTCCAACACAATATATAAATGTTGATGAAATGGAAATAATTGATGCAAATCCTATTAGAGAGTTTAAGAGTTCAAATCAAATGAATTTTGCCTTATGTTCTTCTTTTGAAAGTGGAGATTTTGCGGGTGATGACACATATAGAGATGAAGATAATGTTGCGAATAATGAGTATATTTCTCCAGATTGTGACCCATATGATGATGATGAAGAAACAAACTTGAATGATGCTGATCCAGAAATTGAAAGATATGATCACTTTGTTCCATGTAGTTTAATCCATGTGATAGAAGGCTTTTAGAATGTGCACATGAATGAGATTAGAGATAGACTCGGTTCAAAATTTCACTTTGTATCCGTGTACCACACATCTGTTAATTTTGCTGAAACTGAGATTAACATGTCTAATAATTTCATAATGCTAAGATGGAAAAGTGTTTTTGAGTTATGTGAAGGATTGACCTTCACATCAAAGAATGAAGTAAAGCCATGTATCAAGAAATTTACAAAATGAATGGATGAGATAAAAGAACTTAATATCGAATCTTACAATCGGGCCATGCAAAACTCTTTGGACAGGTGGACTTTATCTCATGATAATGGTCATACATATGGGCATACTGCAACCAATATTGCTAAGAGTGTAAATAGTATTTTAAAGGGTGGTAGAATGATGCTAGTTTGTTGTGTTGTTGAGCATATATTTGTCAGGCTTGTCAAATTTTTTAATGATAGAAAGTGCATGTGTCGAGCTCAGATAGCAACTAGTAATACATATACTCAAAATTATTTGGATTAGATGGCAAAGCGTACTAAAAAATCTTATGGGCATAGAGTTGAGAGGTTTCCTTGCATTGTCAATAACTCCATATTAATAAGACCTGGATTGATTTGTGCAGCTCCTAAATAATACGAATTCATGTCAAAACCTGCATTTAACTATAAAATAAACTCAAAAAAGTAATTATGGCAATCAAATTTATTAAAATATTTCAAGTCTTCATAACTTATTGATTTTACACACACACACACACACACACACACATATCATCATAGATGACTTTATTATTGTAAATGAAAAATATAGTGTCAAATGAAAATTATGATTTTATATTTTTTTTATTGCTAAATGTGAATTATTATAAATTAGAAATTTTAATTATGGAAAAATTTCTTTGAGTAATTAAATATACTAATAAAAATAACTTACATGAAAATTAATTGCAAAAGTATTACATAATTTTCATTGATACTGGCCAATAATTTTATATTATGATCTAATAAATATAATATTTAGGCGATTTATTATAATTTTACAACTTATAATATATTTTTTGATCAATAGGCATTGTATCTCTAATTTTTAAAAAAATGTATTTCACTAATATTTATTACATCTTTTACAAATATCATAACTAATTGCTCATATTTTGTTACATACTCACTATTTCAAATTTTTATTATAAACTTCAAATAAAATATATGTAGTGTCATGCAAAGAGTTTCAACCATCTTTACTACTTCAGTCATTAGATATCCTCTCATAATAATTTTTTTAATTTTTTTATTTATTGTGATAATATACTTGGACATTGTTATATCATTTTTAATTCGACAGTTGTACAAGTCATCCTATTTCTGGTTGATAATTTCTCTAACAGTATCACTTATCAATACTTTTGGAAATATGTGTGCACCATCTATCATATCAAATTAACAAAAACAAATATTATATTTAAATAATTTTTTTTACTTATATCATATTAAAATTAATCATAATATTTTATGAAATTAATGTTTATCATATTATTTTTTTTTGTTATATATTTAAAATATATTGAACAATTAGATATGTGAATATATATATATATATATATATATATATATATATATATTTGAAAAAAAGTGCAAATCATGATATGTATATAATGTTATTATTATTTGTTGTAATTAAATTACTTTTTTCATCTCAAATATTAATTATTTATCTATAAATCTTTAACTATTGCATAAAAACAATTCCTCACCTATATAGTATATTCCTATATTGAAAAAAAAAAAGTAATATCTTACCTTTAATGTTGAAATTATATAATTTTCAAATTATCACCACCTACAAATTAAACATAAAGATGAGATTAATAATAACATAGATTTTGTTTAATAAAATTAAATATTAAATTACAATAACATTATCTTTTTTAATGCCATATGAAATTTAGAATGCTACTTATAGTACTTGATAACAATTCGGAATTACCGAGCTGTTATTGAATCTGACTTGAGTGTCAAAATTCTCCAAAGACAGCTAAAAACAAAGGAATTCTGGTGGGAGTCCGGCGATGGAACACTTCAACAGTCAAGTCAATAAAGGGTAAATAGTATATTTTTTTAGTAAAATGGGGGTTAATTACATTTGTGATCATCGAATTTATAGGCTTATAACCAAATAGTTATAATAAAATAATTTGTAACATAAAAATTATGAAAAATTTATTTTGTTTCAATTGAAGTAAAAATGATATGAAAATTAATTTTTTATATCACTGGAGTGATAGTTAAGCACACCATGTATAATTATCACGTCATTTTAGAACCAATAACCTTTATAAGTTGAACAACCAGATGAAAAATATTTCACGTCATCATATAAATATAAAAAAATAACGGGTACAGAATACAAAAAAAAATTCAAGTAACTAATCATGATCTATTTATAGAGTTAATTGGTGTTAAAATGACATGTCAGTTATATGTGATTTGCTTAATTGTCACTTTTGTGATATAAAAAATTAATTTTTAAATTATTTTTACTTTAATTGAAATAAAATAAAATTTGATGATTTTTGTGTTACAAATTATTTTATTATGACCATTTGATTATAAGCTCAAAAGTTCAATGACCACATACATAATTAATCCATAAAAATGGCTAAGAAAGAGAAATACCTAACAATCATGACTATTTATAAAGACTAACCTCCTACTCTTGCTAGAAGTCCTGGTGGTCGTGGAAGTCCTATTGGAGAAGAAGTTCCACCAGAATGGAAAGTTAAGCTAAGATCCTTACGCGAATAGGACTTATCAAGACGACGTTGTTAGGAACCATGATTCGGGTCTTGGATGATCCGAGTAGTTAGAAATTTAGGCTATGGGTACATATCCGAGATACAATTCGGTTATAAGTACTAATTGCTTTAATTAGAGTTAAATTGTACATAAATTAAAATAACAAACTTTGGCATACAAAAGAAAACAAAAAGAGAGAGAATGAAGAATGAAAGAAAGGGAGTGATGGAAAAGAAAGTGAATTTGAATTATAAGGATGTGTATTTATATGTGATAAATTAAATAATATTAATAATAAAAAAAGGCAAAGGCAACTGGTTAGGAGAAAGTAACCACCAACTTTGTAGATTCAACAGAAAAAGAAGTGGCTGGGGAGGAGGGCAGTGTTTCACAGATTAAAAAAAAATTAAAAGAGAGAATCATATCATGGGTTTTACTGTATTGCACCGGTACCTAGTAAAATTTGTGAGCTCTACGTCTAACAGAGACCAGAAACCGGCACAAGAGATTACCAGTTTTTGGTAGGAATTTGACGAAAATCGGTAGCTTCTTGCACTCTGTCTGCTGCATAGAGTGGGCCCCACCATATTGAATACCAACATTGCACTCTACTGTTTCCAGCACCCCAAAAACACAATAATTTTTAGTGTAGCTCCATTTTTCGTTTTTTTAAAATTAACCATAATTTCAAAAAAAAAAAACCTATAATCTAAGGACTCCATGGAAATATATATAAAAAAAATTTACAATGCCATGAAAATTTTTTCATTGTAAATTAATTTGTTTATTATTAAAAAGCTCAATTAAGTAATTTTATTTTATTGTAATAAATAATCACTATTTACTAGAGGTGGCAAAATCGACTCATACCCGTCTAAAGAAAATGATCCAAATTCAATTCAACTCAAACAAATACTCATTGAATCAACCTAAACCTGACATATTTTATTTTTCAACCCAATTCAATATCCACTGAATCAATTTAAAACAGATTCATTTTATTTTTCAATCTATTGGGTCTATACCCAATGAATTTTTTCCAAAATCTTCATTATTCAAAATACCCAATGGGTTTCGCCCTGTTCATTTTTTTTGCTGTGTAACTCTTTCTATCGCTCAAATCGTCGTTGCTCTCCCTTTCTGGCTTTCAATCGTCGCTGGCTTATAGCAAATCATTAATTAAATTATTAACGAAATTTTTGTCTCTCAACTTGAAAGAGACAAGTGACCAGCTAAAATTTAAGCTCAAAATATGAACACAAATTTACCTCTTTCTCGTTGCATATGGGGATCTGAACAAGAGCCATGGGAAAGAATCCATTTTCACCAAATTCAAGATCGGCAATAGCTTCTTGTTTGAGAACATGTTTAATCTTCTTAAACCTGATCCATAAACATCCTAAGTAAAGAATAGGCCTATCCAAACTCTGGACAAGGAAGAGTATTGATAACTATAGAAAAAATATCTCTAAAGGCCCAATCAAGTCAGCCCAATAATATTTGACATGGTCCAAACCTATTAAGAGAAAGGGGCAAGAGCATGGGCTGGAAAGACAAGACAGGAAGGCAGTGTCCGATCGGATTGATGGGACAGTACGTCCTATCAGCCCACTGACACAAGTCAACGCCTATACGTTTCACCTGTTCTCTGTCACATCGCTGCTCACCTGCTCCAACTGCCAGTTATCGCTCCCCCTAGGTACTCGAGTACCTATCCATCATCTTCTATAAATAGCTAAAAGCATATGGATTTCATATATTGAACATCTGAGACTCTCTCTCTCTCTCTCTAAATACTCTTTCTTTAAAAGCTACTAATTTAAGATTCAGAGTGCTAAAATTCGGGTCCGATTGGATACTCTCTTTTGCCGGTCCAGCTATCCGATCAGCTATTTCGACTGTCACTTTTTCTTTTTACAGATAAAAATATTTCAGACTTTGTAGAGGAGATACTCCACGCGAATTAAAACCTATGGAAAATGCAAAGAATCGAAAATGTCCTTAAACCCAAACGATGTAGCTAAAAGTTCGTGCCGTTGTAGATGTGGAGCACCAAAATGCCAGCCTTTAAAATACGCAGCCACCTCAAACCCTAAGAGCAAAACTGACAGCCATAAAAACCAGACTCACAAGCAACAAAACAAGCACAAATATTTTTGTACCAACACAAAAATTTCTGCGCAAAAATTAATGACTCATTAATTAAATTATTAATAAAATTTTTATTTTTTTTATATATCAACTTATTATTTATATTATATTTTTAATTTAATAATATTATTATCAAATTAATTAATTAATTAATAAAAAATTTTACAATAATTTACATTAAATTCATGACTTGATCTAAATTTATTAATTTATTTGGATAATGATTTATTTATAATCCATATTTTTGATCCATATATGATCCGTTCATATATGACTCGCTTATTAATAACTAAATTCAAATTCGTCTATTTACCATCTCTACGGTATTTACATCTCTTATAATTAAAAATTATAAAAGAATAAGTATGAAATATGAAAAAGAAAATTCTATTTTGTTATCTCATTTAGATTGTGAAATTTTAATATTTTTTATTATCATTTCAATATTTTTACTATTATGCACATCCATTAGTATTGATAAAAATAATTTAAAAAAAATAAAATCAGATTTTGTCGTATCAAATCAAATATAATCAGAAAAATATAATAAAAAGCAAATATTGGTAATATATTTTTGTATTAAACAAAAAAAATTATTATCATACTATTTTCAATTGATGTAAAGAGAAAATAATTAATTAATTATAGAAATATAATTAACTTTATACAATGAAATCTTAACAGTTTTATTTATACTTTACTTTATAACGTTGATCCCTATAAGACATAGTTTATATTAAAATTTGAATCTAATATTATAATATTTTTTAGTGTAACTTTTTTAGAGTCATGCATAAAAATATATAATTATAATCTTTATATAACTAATTTTGTTAAATCATTACATGCCATCCATAAAAGAGCCTCTTGAGTATATCCAAGCAAACGAATATTGAACGCCAACTACTTCCAAATTATTTATTAGCCAAGGTAATCACTAACCTGCGTATATGATCCGTTCAATAAGATTAGATTTCCAGTCCACAGAATCATAATTGTTCTCTCCTTCACTCTTTAATTATTCTTTTTAATAGCAAAATTCTAAAATATATTTTCATATATGCACATCTAAATCGTCTAATTATCAAAACAATTCGACAATTTAAATATATACATATTACTTGCGTATATGTTCTGAATTACTACTTTTAAATTTCAATCGATGAAATAATCTTTTTTAATTGTTGAATTCCACTATTGATCGGTTTCATGATTTCATTAATTGATAGAACATAAAATATTGCCTTCTTTTATTATTACGTGAATTCCACTTGATGGAATTCATGATTCATGGGACAAATACCAAATGAGAAGAATAATTATACTTAAGTTTCTCCCCTAATAACTACTAGCTTCTTTCACAAATAATAATTGCAATTGAGCTGAAGAAAACTACATATATTAAAAAAAACTACATATATCAATAAGTTATTCTCTAAAAATTACAAATTAATATATAAATATATATCATTAAGTCTCCATATATATAAAAATATATTATTACAAATTAATATATAAAAATCTCCCTCTATATAAATATATATGTGTATAATATAATATCTAAATTTGTGGAGGAGCTGCTCTCAGTAATTTGGCTAAGGCTAAGTGGTTCCTTACACTTAATCACACACTCTTTTTCTATATCCATTTCCATTTTATCTGCACACCGTGTCTTTTAAATGAACACGTCCGCTACGCAGATATTTTGACCCGCCACGACGCCGTTAGATCCCACCACGTCTTAAACATGGTAACGGACGTCACAATATTTCTCTCTCCCATTCTGAACTGCATGAGACTACGTTTAGGTAAGCGGGCCCCACTCACTTAGTTGTATCCCACGTGCCCCGCAATGATTAGCCCTTGGTGACAAAGTTCCACCCGGGCTCACCTGATCCCCACCTTTAACGCTGTCAACGGAGTTATTTTCCTCCGTGTCGGCAACCAGATGTATTGCCACGTGTCCTATGATTACGAAAGGAGAGGTTGTCTTGTAGCGCCACGTATGATTTATTGGGGGAGTGATTTGTGGGGACGCTAAAGCCAACAATCATAAACTCGCAGTATGAATGGAAGACACATCACTCGCCGTGAGTTTCGAGTTGTACGGTGCCGTTTCATATGTCGGGTGGTTTGAGAACGTCAAGTTAGATGGCAGAACGAGTGTGTTGTGTACGGGTGGACTGTTTGTTCAAAGATTGGAGTTAAGGTGGCAGTTTCACAGTCACATATTCTTTTTAGCGGATAATGTCACCAAAATGACCAAAACGTCCTTCTCTGTTTTACTTTTGTAGATATTTACTAAAAAGGGCATGTCAATAATTTATCGAATGGAGTAAAATCACATTCTCCCTTACGAATAGGCAGCTCAGCTAGATGTCATCTTATATCACAGTTTATACTTTATACTAATATCAAATACTCTTTATATGCATAAGTAAGCGTCCTTTTTTTACAGAAATAAAAAAAAATCATTTATTTTTATTAATTATATTTTTAAAAATTAAATTAATATTTATTATATAAATGACGTTATTTAGAAAATTACATTTAAATATATTATATTTTTTTAAAAAATAGACTTAGTTATATATAAATTAACTTAAAAAATAAACATTTGTTTATGAACAGAAATACCAATTTCAAATCCAAACTGCACCTTCAATTAAAATAAACAAAACTAGTGCAAGCCAGGTGAAAAAAAAAAGACAAAAAAAGAAACAAAAGGTAAACGAAACGTTATGGTCAAAAAGAGCCGTTATGACAGTTAAAGTTAAAACTATTTAAAAGTACTAAAAAGCCCATTTTCGTCTTTTTCCGCTCTCTTCCCTGTCGCTCTGTCTCTCTCTTGCCTTCTCACCATCTTTCTTTGCACCAAAATCTCTCTCATACTCATTAAGAGAAAGCAAGAGAATTTATAAAAGAAAAAGAAAACCAAACAATCAAAGGCCACATCACAACCACCGTAGATATTTTTTCCCCTTTCCCACTCAAAGTTACAGCAATGACAATCAACGCTCTTATTAATTTCCTTCCTTTCTTTTCTCCTCCGTTTCCCTTCTCTTAACGGCTATTTTTCCTGCTTTTATAACCCAAATATAACCTACATATTATCTCATTTTATACAGAGAGAGAGAGAGAGAGAGCGCTTAGCCAAGAGAGTGTGTGTTTCTGATAGATGGATTTCGCCTCCTTCTTGACGTCTTTAGGGACGTCGTTTGTTATCTTTGTGGTTTTGATGCTGATTTTTGCATGGCTCTCTAGGAAACCCGGAAACGCTGTTGTCTATTATCCCACCCGGATTTTGAAAGGTATGGAACCCTTTGATGGAGGGTTCGGGGCCCGTAACCCGTTTGCTTGGATCCGGGAAGCGTTCTCTTCAACTGAACAGGATATCATTAACATATCTGGTGTTGACACTGCTGTCTATTTTGTGTTCTTGAGCACCGGTTTGTCTCTTTCTTTTTGTCTGTTAATTATTGTTTTGTGTTATTTATTTATCGATTTTCGGTTTTGGTAATGTCTGTTTGGTTTGGATGATTGAATTTTTGCCCTTTTTTGTATTATTTATTGAAGATCTATGAGTGTTCTAAAAGAAGGATGGAAAGAAATCCGAATTGGGTAGTTTTTGGTCTTAACAATAACCTTTTTGACAAAACCATTTTGGAGCAAGTTTAAATGTAATACGACGACGTTTGGTTTGCAGTAACTTCAGTTTTAGTACAATGGATTGGCAGCTTGGATTTGTAATTCAGGTTTTCATAAGGCTTGATAATTGTAGTATCTTAGGGAGTATGATGACAATAAGGCTAAAATTCAGTAAAAGGCAACCATTTAATTGCTTTGCACAAGTCAAACCTTTGATATTTGTTCTTTCTTCTGTTAATGTGGCAGCTCTGTCAATATTTGTTCTATCTGGAATAATTCTACTGCCAGTTCTTCTCCCTGTTGCTGCTACCGAAATTTCAAAGATCACGAATTCAACGAGTGAGGGCTCTTTCAATGATCTTGACAAGTTGTCCATGGGACATATTGAAGTAAGCTCTGGAAATATTATGTAATTTAAATGCTTCTATATTTTTTTCCATTGAATTCTTTGTATTAATTCTGGTTAATGATGGAATCCACTACATGAATCTTATAGAAATAGAAGTGATGTGTTTCTCTTCTGATGTGCAGGAGAAGAGTCTAAGGCTGTGGGCTTTCCTCATCGCTGTCTACTGGGTTTCTTTTGTTACCTATTGGCTGTTATGGAAAGCATACATTCATGTTTCAGAGTTGAGAGCCAATGCTTTAATGTCTCCTGAAGTAAAAGCGGAGCAATTTGCGGTTCTTGTAAGGGACATACCTGCTTCCGATGGCCAATCTAGAAAGGAACAAGTGGATTCCTATTTTAAATCCATCTACCCCGACACATTTTATAGATCGATGGTGGTAACAGACAATAAAGCGGTATTACAATCTTTCTTCCTTGTCATACTTTTGCACTTGCATGCAAAGGTTTAAGTTGAAAAATATAGTTCTATAATTGCAGTTCTTTTTTTTTTTTTTTGTTTTGCTGCATATAATTTTAGAATTAAACATTTATACCTTATGAGATATTATAATATATTGCAGTCCTAAGGCTTTTTGCTTTTAAAGCTTATCCTGAATTTTTAACTCTTAGCATTCAATAATTTAAAAAGGGATAGAGAATGTCAAATGGTTGCATTTCATTACCATGTTTATGTATTACCATTGTTTCATATAGTATGTGCTGCAAGTTGTTTTGATGTTTAGCTACAAATAATTGCTAGGTTAACAAAATCTATGAAGAGTTGGAAGGGTACAAGAAAAAGCTTGCACGTGCTGAAGCGGTATATGCAGAATACAAAAAGTTGGGCAAACCAGAAGGAGAAAGACCAACCACAAGAACTGGTTGTCTAGGGCTAGTTGGTAAAAAAGTAGATAGCATAGACTACTTCAGTGAAAAGATTAAGGAACTAATCCCGAAACTGGAAGCTGAGCAAACAACCACTCTACGAGAGAAGCAGCAATCTGCTGCTGTGGTCTTTTTCAGCAGTAGGGTGGCAGCAGCTTGTGCAGCTCAGAGTCTACATGCCCAAATGGTTGACACATGGACAGTCATAGATGCTTCTGAAGCTCGTCAAGTATTATGGCCCAATCTTAAAATGAAATATTTTGAGAGGCAAATACGACAGTACATTGTGTATGCAATTGTGGCTCTGACCATATTCTTTTACATGATACCTATTGGATTTATCTCTGCATTGACAACATTGGACAATCTGAAGAAACTTATACCATTTATAAAGCCAGTAGTGAATATTGTTCAAATCAGGACAGTGCTGGAAGCTTATCTCCCTCAGCTTGCACTTATTATCTTCTTAGCATTGTTGCCCGCATTGCTTATGTTTCTGTCCAAGTTTGACGGAATTCCTTCGCAGAGCCATGCAGTAAGGGCTGCTTCTGGAAAGTACTTCTATTTTACTGTGTTGAATGTTTTTATTGGAGTCACGATTGGCGGTACCTTATTCACCACTTTTAAGAAAATTGAGAAAAATCCGAATTCTCTTGTCACCGAGCTAGCAAATGGCCTCCCGGGCAATGCAACTTTCTTCCTTACCTTTGTGGCTCTAAAGTAAGATCATATTCTTTCATGTTTTAAAACTTGTTTCTTTTTATATGTTTACACCGCTGTGACTTTTCTTTTAACGAAGTCAAGTGACATTTCTGATATTTATGGATGTAAAGAGGATTTATTATATTTGGGAAATTGCTTGTCTCTTGTGTTTACTCAATAATCATTTTGCCCCTATGATGTCATTGCAATTGCTTGAGACAATTTTAGTTGTGACAGTAATGCAGCATCAGCGTCTAAATGTACCTTTTTAATTTAATTATGCCAGGTTCTTTGTTGGTTACGGACTTCAGCTGTCCCGTCTGGTACCTCTAATCATATATCATATAAAGAGGAAGTATCTGTGCAAGACTGAAGCTGAGTTGAGAGATGCTTGGGCTCCTGGAGACCTTGGCTATGCAACTAGAATTCCTTCTGATATGCTTGTGATCACAGTAGTTCTCTGCTACTCTGTTATAGCTCCCTTGATTATCCCATTTGGAGTAGTTTACTTTGGTCTGGGATGGCTTGTTCTACGAAATCAGGTAACATCCTTGTATATAAATTTCTCACTTTTTGCTTAAAGCTTGTGCTGATTTGGCTTGTTCTACAACGAAAGACATGGAATTTTTGTTATTTGGGGAATGATATTTTTTTGTTTTTTTCTAAAATTTGCTAGGCACTCAAAGTCTTTGTTCCATCCTATGAGAGCTATGGAAGGATGTGGCCTCATATTCATACGCGAATCCTTGCGTCTCTGTTATTGTTTCAAGTCACAATGGCCGGTTACTTTGGGGTGAAGAAATTTGTCTATGCTCCATTTCTCGTTCCACTTCCATAATGTCTCTAATCTTTGCCTTTGTCTGTAGTAAGAAATTCTACAGAGCTTTTGCTAACCCAGCTCTCGAAGTGGTTTGCCGTGAACTGAAAGAAATTCCTAACATGGAACTAATCTTCAAATCCTTCATCCCACCAAGCTTAAACTCGGAAAAGGTTGATGACGACCAGTTTGAAGATGCATTATCTCAAGTTTCAAGAGCTGGTTCGTTTGCTTGATATACATTTTTGTGTGTTTCCACTTCATAACTTCAAGTCTAAGTATCCTAACTTAAGTTAGGCCCTATTCATTAGTTGTTTATAACATAGCAAGTGTTTTTTGGTAGTTTCTTTTTCTGTATTGGTATGTGTTTCGGTAGCTTCTTTTTCTGTATTGATATTGTTGCGTAAAGCAACTATGTTTCCAAGGTTGTTGCAGTCTGATGGGTTCCACAACTTTAGTCATACACAGCATCGTGGATCATTTCTAAAGAGTTATATATTTTTGTTTTATACAAAGAGTAAATCATTTGCGTCTCACTATAAATCTCACTGCGGGAAATATCATTTTTTTTTTTAGCCAAATACATGATTTTGACTCTTCAACTTGATAGCTATTTTCATTTAGACACCTCTAATTATACGTTGTTCACATAAACACTTCAATTCGATTCAAGACATAATTATGGACCATCATTTATCATAAAATACATAAGCTCTAGTACGTGTCTACAATACATTAAAATCGGATTAGACCAATTTGAATCGAATTAAACAGAAGATCATTGAACCGGTTGACTCTTTTTTGGGTTGAACACATCATTTTATAGTTAAAACCCTAAATTATTCATTACCTCCAAATTCTATTGGACGATTCTTTTCTTCCTTCCTCACCTCCATCGATTCTTTTCTCCATTACCTCCATTTGCTCTTTTCACACCTAGCCACAACTTTGACTTGCCGGCCACCACTGATCCAAGCTTTCGCTGGCCACGGCAACTTTTAATTTTCTCTCCCTCTTTAATGGAAGCAGAAATCTGCTATCCTCTCCCATGCTCGCTTAGATGCTCATTTGTTCACCCGTTTTCATGTAATTCACTCGTTTGCTAACTCGCTCAATCGCTCGATAACTCCACCACCGGCTGTGAGCTTTGATCTCAATATCTTTTCTTCTTCTCAGGCTGCTAGAGGTCTCTTCCAATTGAAGATCTTGCTTTACAAAGATCGGTACTTAGATGGTTGGGGTGGTTCAACTTTTTGTGTTTGCTCGATATTTTGGTTATAATTCAAGGGTAGTTTATTGTGTGCTAGGCAGGGGTATAATTGTATTTTGGTTCCCTTTTTTTTCCTCATTGGGTGGCCATTTTGGTTCCCTGTACTTACTTTTTAATTGATGAATAAAAACTCTCTGCTTGTGGATCAAGGCAATTCCCTTCCATTAATGAAATCTCTATTACCAATATATTAATTTTATATGCCATGCTCTGTTTTGTTTTCAAGAAACTGAGCAAAAAAGAGGGGGAAGCTAATATGACATCCTTATAACCCCTAGAAGGAATATAAGAGTGTTGTTAATCTCAATAAACTCATTCTGTTAGGTTATTTTTCAATTACAAGTTCATTATACCTTTATAATCATGCTTCTTTATGTGTAGCATTATCCTACTTAGTTACATACAAGTTCTCATTTTGAAACACACACACACATTAACTTATGATGTTATAAACTATTTACAACACTTGTTCACTACATACATTGTGTATCATTTATGTTTATAATACAAAATGACCATATACCAAAATAATCTTCAAGCTTTGCTTCTAATGGCCTGTAGATGTCGCCTCAAAACCTGACACTTCTAATTTACACCTGTAAACCTACATGAAAAAAGCATCCGTGCTGAGCGATAACTTAGTGAGGAGTAAAACAATGCAATTGACTTCTTGACGAAGTCTCAACTATAAATAACATAGTATACTAATGTGCATAAACCAATAACATGCCTTTTCGTGTCACAATGCATATACTTATAATAGTGGTCCATGCATTAAAAGTATTTGACCGGATTCTAGCAAGTGTACTAGATCGGCTAGTAATATAGGGAAATATAGATTAAGACCCCAAAATCATACCCAAGGAAACATGGATTGCTAAGGATAATACCTATATATGAATTAAATTAATCCGAGATTGTTTCCCAAATGTTTTTGATTTAAAAGCAAAAATTAAATAAAATAAACAATTAAACAAAACAAAAGCTAAAACATGAATTAAAAGCAAAGCAATAACTGGAATTCTCTTGCTAAAGAAACTATCCACCTTAACTTTCATTGTAATGACTTAAATTCAATATAAACACCAGTGATTATGGAAAAACTAGTAATAAACCAAGATATCTTTATTCAAGTATATCATTCTTAGTATTAAACTCATAGACAAATCTAATACTTAGCATGCAAGTCTAGTTTTAACTTCCTAAATATTCATTGAAGCCTTTCTCAAGTGATTCAATTCCAATTCATTCTTGGTTCCTCCTCTCTTAATATTAATCAATAAAATTCACACATAATCATCTCATATTTCGGATAATAATCATGCATAAACATTAAAGAGTTAATCCAAGAACATGCAAATCATTAACTATGTCAAAACTAATTTTTAGTTATTTATTCAATAAACCAACAATCAATCTCAACACAATCAAAGATAAGAATATGCTTAAAACCAAGAAATAATCAACCAATATTGAAATTAAGCTCAAAACAAAGTCATAACAATGAAAATTTAAGATTTCAAGAATCCATTAGCAAAAGAAGAAAAACTACTTCCTAAACATCGTTAAAAACTAAAACAAAGTTGAAGAAAAATAATGGAAACATAAAAACAACGTAAAATAACTAAACCTAATTCTAAGATTTCTGTAATTGATTCTACTAATTTGATCCCCTTCTTTGGTGTTTTAGACTGCTATTTATAGGCAAAAAAATGTTGTGGATTCCTTCTCAAACTCTTAGAATCAAATAGGAAGTAATTTCTGTCCAAAATAGGAAGTTTGAGAATCCTTCGCGAAGTTGGAGAATTGGATCACGTGGCCACGCCATTTTCTTTTGTATTTCATCACGTGGGCACGGGTACATTAAGTCTTCCTTCACACGTGGCCACGTGTGGTCCTTCACTTGGAATCCACGTGGTCACGTCTCTGCATTATTTTCTCCTTTTAGTCTTTCACGTGGCCATGTATAATTTTGTTCTTTGAAACACATGGCCATGTGTTCCTTTAAGCTTATTCTCACGTGGCCATGGGTCTTCTCTTCATATACTTTCACGTGGCCACTCATCACTTGCTTCTTTCTCACACGTGGCCATATCTTCATTCTCTTATAACTTCACGTGGCCACGCCTAGTTCTTCTGGACTTCACGATCACTTTCTTGCATAAATTTTTCATATTTGTAGTTTTGGTCCAAATCTTTGCCCTTTTTACAATTAAGTCCTTTTTCTTGCAAAATAACCCTGAAAAACACCAAAATTTACAATTAACTCCAAAAACACAAAACTAACAAATTAAACTCAAATTAAACCTAATTAACACAAAACTAACCTAATTAAACACCTAAAAACATATTAAAAATATTATATAAATGACCATTATTAGTATTACATTACCATTTATCAATCACACTAATAATATGACCAAGAGACACTAGTATTACAATAAAATTTCAAGGCATTACCCCTATTATACGCTTATCAATAATTATCAGTTAATCATTTCCATTTGCCTGAATTTTCATTAATGGTGGATAATAGGTATAAACACTAGATATTGGTGAGCAGTATTAAACACTTGAGACATAATAGCCTCGGGTCACTTGATACCTATACGTATCGAAACATTGGACACCTTTCGGTATCAACACTAGTAGCTGCAATTACTATCCCTTTATAGATATGCATATCTATCCACTACTATGTAAAATTCAGGCTCAATAAGTCTTTAATCACTCAAGAATATCACATTCGATACTTTAGAATCATAGAGATAATACATATAATAGAGTATGCAACAAGGTCACTAAACAATTGTATTCTCTTACACTTTAATTACTTAAAACACACATTAACCCGATTATCATTTGTCATACAACATGTAGCACTATGCATACCACTTATTATGTGCACTCAAGTTCATTACTTGTACAATTTTTTATGCTTTGAAGCTTAGTTTTTAACTTTACTTCACTAATTTATTATGCTCTACACTTATTTTATGTCACATATTATCCTTATTTTTATGTTTAAAACACTCTAAACGTGTTTGGAAAGTTTTGGGTATGCTTTGGTGACAATTCAGAGCCTAAAAATAAAGTATATGGGAAAATAGGATAAGGTCACGGTGGCCAATGATTTGTGGTGATCGTGAGATAGGTGTAAATTTGATTCTGGAAGGGCTCATAGGGTTACCAATTGGTTGTGACTATGAGGTCCATTTTGTCTTAAGAATGTTAAAGGAAGATTTCTAAGTTCAATTTGTATACCATTTTAGACTTAGTAAACAACATTTTCAGGCAAAATGGTCTTCTACAAAGTTGTTCCTCTATGTCTCTAGTTTCCAAAACATTAACTATAGCTAAATTATGAATTTTATATCTCAATATATTCACAAATCATCATAGACTGCTCCCAATGGCATGGTAGCAGATATAATTCAATTATAAGCTATATTTAGAGCATCTTAGGGACAGATTCAAGTGTTGGTGTCTTCTACAAAGTTGTAGATCTATGTCTTATATTTAATTTCAAACTAGAATTGCCTCAATTAGACATCTACGGAGGGAGTTATGCCCTTTAAACTAAGACTATTTCAAGTGAACCTTAAGCAAAATTTTCACTATGTCATCTTTTAAGGCATGAATTACTCTTTTCATGCCTCTATTCAACATTTATGAATTCTAACATCAAATATAGTTTTATTACAATGCATTTATAACCCTAGAACAACTTGGATGCATGAAAATGAAGTAAAAACTCCTATACCTTCAAAATTGATTCAAGTTTATTGTTCTAGAATTCCTCCTTCCTTTTTCCTTTGCTCTTGCTAGTTTCTCCAACTAAACATGTCATAAATACTCATCAATATCCAAATCCCATCTATGATTTCAGCTCTTCATGTTTAGAACAAATAAAGGATTAAACTTGAACCAAAATCTCATAAAACTTACCATACTTTAAGCTAATACATAAACCCTTTTTAAGCTAAACTATGAACAAAAGAGTGGCATAAGGAGAAGAAGAAAATGCTGGAATTCCTTGGCCAAAAGTCACTGGCCAACCCACTTAAAAGGACAAATTTTCCCTTTTTCTTTTTCCTTCCCCATTCTTCTAGAGTTGCTAAGTGTCACTCCTTCATTGGTCTAATGTTTGACCAACTTAAAATTGCATTTAACTCTCTCTTGTTAATCTTAATTACCAATTACACACCTGATTAATTTCTTTTAATACATTCCTCCTTACTTTTTAGTATAATGCACATTTACCCCCAAATTGATAATTTACGAAATTGCCTTTCACTTTTGCATTAATACCGATTACATGCCAATTGTATGATTAACAATTTTTTTACACTGAACCCTTTTCAATCTCTCTTTTCACTATACACTAATCCTATTAGGGTATATTTTGGGGCCTTACAACTAAAGCCAAACCCAACAAAATTCAAAGGCAATAAAAATTTATCTGGCTTTTCATTTTGACTGCAAATTTCAAGCTTCTGGTGGAGTGAGGAAGAAGATGGATTAATGGTGGTATTTTAGCTTTGGAGATCTATTCACGAGCTAGATTTTGGGTGCAACATACACTATCTGCCACATCATCATTAAAAGTTCAAAAGCCCTAAATTTGAGTAGTTAAGGTGTTTGATATGCTATTTTATAAATTTCAGTGTTTAAATGAAAAATGGTATTAAGTTAGAGTGTCAAATAATGTATTTGGCCTTTTTTTTTTCTTAATAAACAATCCGGTATTTTGATGGGTATAAACAATTTCGTGTGTGGAGACTACAACTGACAAATTTGGATTCTGCATTGAATGAGAAGACGTACAATTAAAACCTGTGATCTGTTTAATGTTTCGAGATAACTCGTAGCTTTTTTGCACTATTAGTTACTTTAAATAAGTTTGATACTCCCTTCGTCCTATTTTAAAATGTAGTTTTTCATTTTTCACGAAAATTAAAGAAATGATTAAAATACCTTAATTTTATAAAAAAAATATAGTTATTGACAAAAATACCCTTTTATATTTTCAAGAATTTCATTTAATTTTAGTTAAAAATGAAGAGTGATAAGGAATAGAAATATTTAATAAGGTGTATAATAAATAAGAATAAATAGGGGTATATTTGTAAACCTATCTCTCAAATTCCGTAAGAAACATTTAAAGTGAGACAAAACAAAATAGAAAAAACAACCTTATAAAGTAAAACAGAGGGAGTAATATTTTTCAATTAGCTACTATAATATTTTTTAATTAGCAATCATTTGCTGATTTTTGCTTTATTATTATAAGCTCTATTTTAAAAGTTGTTTTTTTCATCAACTTGATTCATTTTTTTATTTGCATTATAATATCCTTAATTTCTCAATTATTTATATCAATAATTTTTTATAAATAATAATAATAATCAGAATGACAACTTAAATACGAGTGTGAATACATATAGGTATTCACATATACAATTAAATTACAACTTTAATGGTAATTTAACATATAAATGGTAATAATCGATGAATTTTTACCAAATATATAAATTAAAATTTTATAGTTAATTGCTTTAAAAATATTTTGTGATAGTTTTTAATTAGCCGTTGGTAGTTGATTGTTATTCTAATCAGCTGTTATTTTAAATGCTTCAACTTGAAAGCTTTTTTCATTAGTTGATACATGATTCATTTTTATTTTTTATTTATGCTATAATATTCTTAATTTCTCATTTATTTATATCAATAATTTTTATAAATTAAAAATAATAACTCAAATGTGAGTACTTGCACGTACATATATATTCACAAATACAATTAAATTATAATGTTAATTGTAATTTAATATATAAAAAATAAACGTAAATAATTTTTACAAAACATTTATAATATATATTTTTTTAATCGAGCATCATATATTAGCTATCGGTTAGCACCAACTATCAAATCGGATCACCCAAAAATTTTCTATCCTTAAATAATTTGTTATATATATGTGTGTGTGGTCATTATAATTAATATTTATTGATAAATGACTTATTTCAATTCAAGAGTTGAATTAATATGTAATCATTAATAATTAACAATAAGCTAGTTCTATTTTAAATGAAATTTGTATGAATTCATTGTTACACATTAATAATAAAGTCCTTTTCTTTTCTAAATGGGATTGAAATTTTAATCAACAATTAATGAAGTTATTTTTTTATTATTGATATCCAGACTATGTACCCAGGCTCTCTCGAGCAGTTTGATTCGTATGACCTTCAGTTAGTCCTAGATTAAAACATGTTACTTAGCAATGTCGTTTTGAAAAGTCATACTTGGATAACGACTCGTCAGTTACCTAAAAATGGTAGGACACTTATCCAGAAAACTTAACCTAGTTTCCTGATTAGACTCCACATCTTCCTTAATGGGAGTCCTACGAACATTAGAAATCCCAACTGAAGTAGGATTCTTATCCATATAAATAGGCGAGGTATTAGGTATTTTTTTCTCTTTCGGCCAATTTTACTCTTATTAAATATTCTTTAAAACTTTACATTGACTTAATCGTTGGAGATTTTCCTCGTCGGAAACCCCATCGAATTTTTTTGTTTTCATGTACCTCTGAAGTTGTGAAGAGCATTGTTGTTCTAATTGGACTTAGGTGATAGCCCGGTAAAATCGAACTATCATTATTTGATGTGGTGTGCGTGGATTTCATCCTCAAAATCCATGAATCCTTAAGATCAAGACACTTTAGACACCCAGACTGGGAACAACTAAAGCATTACACCACCACCTCTGCATTTACCTATTTTTCCAACCCTGGAATCTACTCCCCCAGATGCCTCTACCAATCTCTCAATGGCTAACTTGCCTCCTGCAACCTCCACAATTCCTATACTTGGCCTTAGATCGTAGCTTACCCAAGCCCTTTTGGCGACACCAACAAATCTGGCAGAACAGGCACCACCTAAGTTCTTACCTCAAACTGCTACCATAATAAATGCAACCCTAAACACTGAAACTCAAAACCTGACACCCCACCTCTAACAACATCACCCATAATCATTTTGATAATGGATGAGTTCGAGAGGCATTTTGAAGAAAGGTTGCTGAAGCATCAGAATTGTAACACTTTGCAATATCATGGCAGTTTTTACTCTCCTCTGTTTAAAGCTATACTCTTAACTCTTTTTTCGAACATAAAGCTACCTAATTTGCTGAGGTATAATGAAAATGTGTACCCTTAAGCATGTTTGGATCAATTCCATCGCATCATGTTAATTTACACAACAGACGATGCTGCCCTTTGCAAAGTTTTTCTGCAAACCTTGACAGATTCCCCCTAGATCTGGTTTAAAAACCTACCAGAGCATTCAATAAAGAGCTTTTAGCAATTTAGTGACTATTTGTGGCAAATTTTGTAGCAACCATCTGACTAACTAAAGTTTCAGTCGACCTGCATTGGGTCGTCCAAGAGAAAGGAGAGCCCTTACGCAGTTATATGGTAAGGGTCAATGTGATTGCTACGGACATTCAGAATTTAAATCTAGAGGTCGCCATCAATACGCTTGGCAAGAACACAAGGTGCTAGGATTTTAGTTACTCGTTAAGCAAAATGCCCCAGTCAGATTTCATCGAGCTTATGACTCAAACTCACAAATACATTCAAATGAATGAAGCTTGACAGTTGAAGTATAACACATAAGCAAGAGAGGACAATGAGAGTTCTTGAAAGACAGGTCAGGACAGAGGTAGTTCGAGAAGGGGTGACTCTTGAGCTATGAGGGGTTGAATAGAGCATATATGGTTTCAAAGTCATACTTAAATAGTCAAAATAAAGAGTAGGTCACCAAATTAAACACATACACAAATCTTGTCTTGGTTGAAGAAGAATAAACAAGTTACTTGGTCAAAGCCCATAAGGAAGGATCCAAATAGGGACCAAAGCCTTTATTGTGCTTTCCACAAAGATAAGGGGTATGAGACCAATGATTATGGATAACTCAAAAAGGAGATAAAGTATCAGATTAAGAAGGACAGACTCAAGCAGTTCGTTAAGGGGGACAAAGGCAATGATCGGCAATCACCACCTTGGTAATCGAACAAAGGGGAAAGAAACAATAGTAAAAAGGCCTTGATAGGAATAGTCTATATCATTATAGAAGGGAAACACTACAATATGTTTGGTGACTCTCAGAAGAGCAAAGCCAAAGAAGTCTTCTCACTCGAAATGAGTTTACTTGTTTCGACATAGGTTTAATTCTCATCAAAGGATGGAAAACATGTCTGGTTGCCTCACAATGATGTACTAGTAGTCAAAGTAATGATTGGAGATTACTTAGTGCAAAGAATTTTGGATGACACAGGGAGTGTAGTCAATTTAATCACCTGGCAAGCCTTTAAAGCTTTAGGGATGTCGAGCCTATTGGAGGAAGTCGTTGTGCCATTGATCGGTATTTCGGGGTAGCTTATAAAAGTAAAGGGTTCGGTTAATCTACCCTTATAGCTTAAAAATGATTTGGTAGTTAGGTCCTGAACAACCTATTTCATGATGGTAAATATGCCATTATCTTATAATGAAATTTTTTTTTAGCCTCTTTTAGCCACAATGGATGCTTACATTTCTATGTAGAAGTTAATCCTTAAGATTTTTGCTCCACAAAGAATGGTTATACTTTAGGGAAATTAGATAGTTGCTCCGAAAACATATGTTATTATGCTGAAAGAAGCAAATCAAGCATTACCAATAGACATATTGAATGTCCCTATTAACTTAGCTTGGAAGGCAAAACCTAGGGATTTATTGCAAGAAGTGGAGTTATTGCCAGGAAAAGTGGTAAAAATAGCCTCGGGAAAAAATGGCTCGGACCTAAAGTCATTACTAATAGTTTTGTCATCTTAAACAGATATGTTCACCTGGCAGCCTTCAGTTATTATTGATATCTCTCCCGAGGTCATGTCTTAATCATTAAATATTTAGCCAGGCTGCAAGCCAGTCAAAAGAAGTGCAATCGTACACTCGAGCAACAGTTGGCGATAAATGATGAAGCATACACTTTGTTAAAGAATGGGTTCATCGGAGAAATGCTTTACTTGGACTGGTATCCAATGTGGTGCTAGTGAATAAATCCAATGGCAAATGGGGAATGCGCATTGATTTTACCGACATCAACAAAACTTGCCCCAAATATAGTTACCCATGGTCGAACATCGATCTTTTGGTGGACTCTACGATTGGTTTTGAAGAGTATGCCTTTTTGAATGCATCAGTAGGTTACCATCATGTTCCTATGAGCCCAAAATACGAAGAGAAAACATGGTTCACTACTCACAGAGTGATGTATTGTTACAAAGTGATGTTTTTCGGTCTTAAGAATGCTAGTGAAACTTATCAAAGGTTAATAAATAAGTTGTTTACTGATTAGATAGGTTGAAATATGGAAGTCTATGTGGATAATATGATTGTTAAGAGCAAAATGTCGATAGAATTACTAAAAGAACTTGAAGAGATGTTCTAAACTCTCAAAAAGTTTAGCCTTAAGTCAAATCCAAAGAAATGTGCTTTTGGAGTTCAGTCTAAAAAATTCTTTGGTTTTGTAATCTCCAAGAAGGGAATATAGGCTAATCTAAGCAAGATTGAGGCCATACTAAGCATTGAGCCATCGAAGTCGATTAAAGAAGTACAGATGTCAAATGAACAAATTATAACCCTTAGAAGATTAATCTCTTGTTCGACCAAGCAATGCCTCCTATTCTACAAAGCATTAAAAAATTTAAAGAATTTTGAGTGGACCTACAAATGCCAGTTACCCTTTGAAGCTTTGAAAAAATTCTTAAGTTCTCCTCCCTTGCTTAGTCGGCCATAGTTAGGAGAAACACCGTTTATGTACTTATCAATTTTTGAGGGAGCCACCATCTCGGTTTTAGTTAGGAAGGAGAGTACACAACAATTTTTTATCTATTATACTAGCAAGGTCCTACGAAGAGTCAAACTGAGATATCCAATTTTGGAACAATTGGCTTTGTCCCTAGTCACTTCGTCCATCAAATTGTAGCCCTATTTTAAAGCACACATAATAATTGTTAGGATAAACACTTGTCTCAAGAAAGTGATGCAGAGACCAAAAGCATATGGAAGAATAACTAAATGGGCAGCTCGTCTAGGCGATTTTGATATCCGATATGAACCAAGGTTAGTAATGAAGGCTTAAGTTCTAGCCGACTTTGTGGCCAAGCTACATGCTCCTCTTATCGAGTCGAGTAAGATGTCCTAAAATTTGTATATAGATGGAGCAATGTCTTCAGAAAGAGTTGGAGTCAGATTGGTTTTGTCTAATCCTGGCAGAATCTCTATTTGGGGAATGGCTAAGATATCTTTTTTGACATCCAATAATGTGGCAGAGTACGAAGCTCCATGTTTTGGATTACAACTTGCCTTCGAGGTAAAACCAGACTCTTTACTTATTCATTTTGACTCACAGTTAGTTGTTAGCCAACTACTCAGGAGGTTCGAAGGTAAGAAACAAACAATGATAAAGTATCGAGATCTTGTATCAACTTTACTATCTCAACTAGAAAAGCTAGTAGTTTGTGGGCTATCGAGCAGATACCTCGAAAAGAGAACAAATGAGTTGATTCTTTTGCTAAGTAAGCATATATTAGTGGCATTATACAAGTGGTAGACATAATATGGGCAATCATTGCTTAGCCACCTTATAAAACTTATTCATTCTAGCTCAACGAGTAAATGGATGGATGGCGATTGCTGATCTATCAATTCTAAGATACAAGTGCCCTCTCAGAGGGCCAAATCAAGGCCAAAAAAGTTGTTTGAAGATCAAGCCTTGGCACTATCTTAGAGGGAAAGTTATATAGAAGATCTTATTCACATCTATGGTCATTGTGCTTGAGCTCGAAAAAAGGTAATTCTATCCTTAAGGAAATCTATAAAGCATTTGTGGGGCATATAAAGGTATTGAAATAATAGCTCAAAAAGGCCTTCTGTAGGGGTACTACTAGCCAAAAATGAAAGTTGATGTAAAGGAGTTAGTGGAGAAATGTGATAAATGCAAGCGGTTTGAAAAAAATTATTCACCAAGGGTCAGTTTGGCAAACTCCAATATATAGTCCGTGGATAATAGGGGATAGACATATTAGGACCTTTTCCAATGGCTACCAAACAAAGAAAATTCTTAGTTGTTGCAGTTAATCATTTCACCAAGTGGGTTGAGGTTGAGCCTTTAGCGACTATTACCCCAGCAAATATTATTAAGTTTGTTCAAAAATCCATTATCACTAGCTTAATGGGAAATAGTTCGATTGTCAATTTTTCAGGAATTTTTGTGAATAGTTACATATTTAGGTTAGATTCACATCGATTTATCACCCTCAATTAAACGGTATGATTGAGGTGACTAATAGGACTATTTTGACGGGATTGAAGAAGAAGTTCGATGAAGCTATAAGCCTTTAGGTAGACGAGCTGAATAATATGATATAGGTATACCAAACATATACGCATTTGGCAATAGGGGTAACACCGTTTTCTTTAACTTATGGAGTTGAAACAGTTATTCAATGTAAGATCGAGATGTTGAACATAAGAATCAAGAAATACAATGAAGAAGCAAACAATATTGGGAGTGATGGAATAGCGACATAATAGCGATGTAATAATAATATAATAGTGATCAAATAGTGACAAAGCCCCTCAATTAAAAGGGGAGTCAAAGTTGGGAGTTGACATTATAAGATTTTGAAGATGGGATCCAACATTGTAAGGTACCTTATAGTTGAGGCCCTTTTTTTTTGTAATAAACCCTTAGAATTTTCATATATTGTGTTATTTATCATGTATACTAAATTGAGAATTGCAATTTTTGTTGATAAAGATTCAATATTATTGATATTTAGTTTGTAAATGAGGTCAATTAAGTTATTTATTTATTAAACATGGTATTGGATGACTATATCATCCTGGAATACTCTTGAGGGATATTAGTGTGTTACACTATTTATTATTAATTTTTATTATTATTGTTTATATATATATATATATATATATATATATATATATATATATATATATATATATATATATATATATATATTCCCCTATACTAATCAATAGTCATTATATTAATTTCTTTCCATTTAATTCTATTATATAATACATGGCAATTCCTTAGCACTGCTATTATTTCATCCCATTTCAATTGATTATTATTATATTATTATTTACCTTCCCTTTTCCTTGTCTTTTTTTTTCTATCTTCTTTGTTTTTTTATTGTTACATATTATTACTCATTACTTATTCATTGTTTTCATTCCCTTTATTATTATTATTATTATTATTATTATTATTATTATTATTATCCAAAACAAATATTTTTCTACTAGACAAAAGTATGTATATGATCATTTAAACATAAACAACATATAATAAATTTATCTTAATTTTTACACATAAATAATGAATATAGGCACCGACAAACTCAAAAATTACATTGGAAAAGCACCAAAAAACACTAAACCAACAACATACGTAACTACACAACAACATTTATCACATTTGCAACACCAGTTGCTGTTTATTTGGTAGCAAAAATGAAGATAAAAGTCAAGAAAACTTACCACATTGTAGACGTATGAAAGTGCAAAAAACACAATAAAATAGGAAAAGATGGTGTCTTTGCAATTTTGGGATGACAAGGAATTAATTTCTTAAGTAAGAATTAAGAATAAGTGAAGAAAGGTGGAAGAAGTAAGGAGAAAACTGAAGAGGAGAAGGAAGAAGGAACAACGTCTATGGAGGAGTGAGGGAACGAGAGAAAAAGGAGGAAGAATAAGCATTTATTGTCTGATTTGACCAAGTCATGGGCTAAACTCATTGAGTCATGACCGAGACTTGTTCAAAATATCCAAATCCTGCCTTTTTCGCTGCCATTCTTAGGTATTTGAATGGTCACTCATGCAAACTTATTTTTTCGTGTGTTTTTTTAAATAAAATAAAATACATACTCCCTGAACACACAATCCAACATTATTTGCATTTATTCCTATAAAGCACATTTATCAGTATTCTTTGTGTGTGAATTATCTTCAACATTTTGTCTTGGCAAATCTACACACCTTTGCTTTGTGAATTTTTCATTCGTGTAACAATTATTTATAACCAATATATGCGCATGGAAAATTATGTTTGTGCTATGCATGTGACATGCAAATAATGCATATATCACCGGCTAGGTGGCTCACAGTCCATTCCAAACATGACCCTTCTTATACTTCGTCAGAGCTCTATTTCCTAAGGCTATGAGTTTATGGACAAGATTCTTATTTGATAACACTTATTTTTTTCTACTTTACTCTTCTTGATCTGTCTACTTTGTTTTATTATTGCTTATAATAATAATAATAATAATAATAATAATAATAATAATAATAATAATAATAATTATTATTATTATTATTATTATTATTATTATTATTATTATTATTATTATTACAACAACAACAACAACTACCACCACCACCACCTTGTTACTATTTATTATCTTTATATTTGCTTCTCTTCTTCTTCTTCTTCTTCTTCTTCTTCTTATTTATATATTATTATTATTGTTGTTATTTTTGTTGTTGTTGTTGTTGTTGTTGTTGTTATTATTATTATTATTATTATTATTATTATTATTATTTTTCGCGTAATTGTCCAGTCGACTCAATTGACCCTCTTAAGATTTGAATGACTCCTTCAACAACTGTTTCATTTTTCATGATGGCCCTTTTTTTATATAGGGTAGTGCACCCTTTGTGGATTTTCACACTAACCTTTCTTAATGGAAAGTGCATCATTCAATAGGATTTCACATATCCTGTGCCTAATTTTTGCCTAAAATGGACGCTTACCCACTTAGCGGATTTTCTTTTTCTTTTTTTTCTTTTAAATGAAGGATTATCACATATTCCTTAAGGCATAAAATGATGCATTCTCACCTTTGCCTTAGATGTGCACTTCCTATTTTTTCAACATATAGCAATAATTATTCAATCATAATGGGATATTAAATTCAAAACACATAGCTCCATTTTATCTCATGAGTACATTTTAAATGCATCAAACTCTTATTCTTGAGAAACCCTTTTGGGTTTTCTTGATCGAATATTTTTTCCTAATCACCCTTTCTCTTTCCATTTTTTAGCTATAAAACCTTTTGAGTTTGTTGACGTTAATTGGTTCTTTAAATTCATTTCTATCACTGTTAGTGAGTATGGTGGGTCTTTTTAATAGTAACTTCTTCAAAATGAAGGGACATTCCTAATTAGGCTAGAATTTACCTTTATAGTCTGAAATACCTGGTCCCATCTGCTTGAATACCAATTTGCCCTTTTTCAAGTGGTGGCCTTTAACCTTTTTATTGAACGACCAAGCCAACCTTTTTTTATACATCTAATTATGGTAATAGGCCCTTATACAGCTTTCATCTAACAAGTTCAATTGCGATAGTCTCTGTTCAGCCCATTTTGACTTCGGTAACTTTGCTTCAAAAGTAACCCTCAATAACTATAATTTAATCTTGACTAGCATTACTACTTCACTTTTAGAGACCAAAGAAAAGGTTGTAGCTTCTATTGACATCCTATCAGTGGTTCTATATCCTTATAATGCAAACAATGATTTCTTTGCCCAATCCTTATAAGTCTAAATAGTTTTAGATAAAATCTTTTTCAAATTTTTGTTTGTTGCCTCGACCGCTTCATTCACCTGTGGATAATAAGGAGAGGATTTATGATGTTATATTCTATACTTTTTAAGCACTTGTTTTTTTTCAACTTGAAATTGAACTCCATTAGCTAACACTAAGTGATGTGGCACCCTATATCTGTAAACCAAATTTTGCTCAATGAATCATGCCATCTCTCGAGCACCTAACCTTTTGAACGACTTAGCTTTCACCTATTTGGTGAAGTAGTCAATTGCAAATACTATGTACTTGTGACCATTTGAAGCCATATGATGAATTTTCCTAATTATATATATTCCCTAAGCTGAGAAAGACCAAAGGGATAAAAGATTACATAACTCTGACACAGGCAAATGACTCAAATTTGCATATTGCTGACACTGGTGGCACATCTTCACATATTTTGAACAATCAACATCTATTGTCAAGTAAAAAAACCCCTAGCACATGATTTTCCTTGCAAGTGCCAAGCCATTCATATTGGCTCAGCAAGCTCTTACGTGCATTTCTTCTATCACTTTCTTTGCCTCTTTCTCGCTTAAGCATTTAAGTTGAATGCTATTTACTTGCCTTTTGTATAATACTCCATCTACACTAATAAATTGGGTTAAAAGTTTTTGGATCATCCTCTGATATTTTTTTTGTGGCTTCTTCAGGAAATTCTGACTTTTCCAAATAATTTTAAATGTCATGATACTAGGGTTTTTCATCATTTGCCTCTTATCTTTTAACTTTTAGAGCAAGGCCTACTCGAACTAGTGATGGATACGGGCCTCATCATTACTTTTTTTGGATTATCCTATATGGATACTAAGGTTGCCAAAGTATCGGGCATTTGATTCTCATCTCGTCGTATATATTTGAAAGTGCATACCTTAAACAACTTACTTGAATTCTTTAAGTACTCCACATACAACATTTTTATTTGAATGACCACTCACCTTGTGTCTGATAAACCACCAAATATGAGTCTCCACACACCTCAATAATTTTTGCACCCAAAACTATCAACGCTTCTAAACCATGAATACAAACTTCATATTTGGCTCCATTATTAGTCACTTTATACCTCAGTTTCTTAGCTAAGGGTAATTTCCCCCCTTTAAGTGTGATTAAGTTAACTCTGGCTCTAGCTCCTCTATTGTTAGTAGCTTTATCAAAGTACATTTGCCAGCCTTGCACCATTATAGAAGCAATATTTTTGTTAGGGAATTCATATTCGATCTTTTCTCCTTCTATTGGGTGATTTGCTAAGAATTCAGCTACTGCTCATCCCTAAATTATCTTTTTGTAATATATTCTACATTAAATTCCTGTAACAACAAGAGCCACCTCACTATTTTTCTTAACAAAGATGGTGCTGATTGCAAATACCGTAGAGGATTGTGCTTGGCCACTGCTTGTATACTGTAAGAATGAAAATAGTTTCAACTTTTGAAGGCCTACACCACAGCTAAACAAATCTTCTCAACATTTGTATACTTAGATTTATAAGGAGAAACTTCTTGCTCAAATAATACACGTCAAACTTAATCCCAAATTCATCTTCTTAGGATAATATGGCACCAACCAAACTTTGTTCGATTGCTAAATGCATAATTAAAGGCTTTGATGGACGAGGTAGTTAAAGAATGGAAGGATGTAAAAGATACTCCCGAATGGTATCGAAGGTTGATCCTTTCTCAGAAGCTTAAAGATCGGATCACATTTAGAGGCAAGCTTAGCAATAAATTGATTGATTTACTGAATTCGACCCAAGAACCCTTAAATCTCCTTTTCCTTTTTCAATATTGGCATCTCTTTGATAACTTTCACCTTGTCTAGGTCTACTTTAATTCCCCTTTGACTGACTATATAACCTAATAACTTTCTTAAAGTAACCCCTAACACACATTTCTTTGGATTAACACAAAGGTTATACTTTTTAATCTGTCGGAAGAATTTCTCCAATACTTCAAAGTGTCCCTCTTTAGTCTTGAACTTAATCATTATGTCGTCAACATATACTTTAACTTCTTTATAGATTAAATCATTAAGAATCTTAATGTGTAACATCCTTGCTGAATAGTCTAACTGAAACAGGTGATAAGTTGGAATTTTTTTTTGAATCTTAACTATCCCATCAACTCCAGGCTTGTCCAAAAAGAAATACTTATAAATTAAGCTTTCAAGAGGTTAATTTGCCTTGGAGGGCCATCTTTGGAACGATTTTGTTTCTGCCATTTTTATTTCTCGTTATTTTATTCTCATTATTGCATTTTATTTATGTTTTATTTATTTGGTTTATTTCATTTATTTACTGTTGCACTTTATTATTTATTTTTTATGTATTCAATTTTTTGGGGATGTAATAGCTAGGAAAAAAGAATTTTTGGCACATTAATTGAAAAATTCATTTAAAATCATTTTTATCTAATTAATTAGATTTTTACAATAAAATGGACCAATGTCCAATTTTTACCCAAAAAACCACAAAATGATAAAAGAAATTTTGTAAATATGTACAAGGGAACTAGTATTTAGCTTATGTCACATTGACATCTAAAGTCCCTAATCAACAAGACCTTTAGAACATACTTACTTAATCGACTAAATTCCTTCTCTCACTCACCCTTTATCAAATTCCTTTGCCTCAAACTTACAAACTCTTTCCACTTTGCTTCTCTATAAGCTTTGGTGATGTATCCTTAGTAGGTTGCTGAGGATTCTGGAGCACTAACTTCCACCAATCATAAGAAGGCCCTTACATTAATGGCACTGCACAGACCACTCATTGATTTTGTGGACAGTTGATCTTTTGTAATATTTGACCTGTCTTTTCTATCTATAACTTAGCTAAATTTGACTTATCCATTGATGTGTCCCTAAACTATTTTGCTCTTTTCTTCCTAATAGGATCCATAAAAATTTTAAAAGCAATTATTCAGTCTATGATCTGGATCAATCCTTGTACTAACATTGAATTATATTGAACATGATCTAGACCCCCTACTAATGGTGGTTGCTTAGGTTCAGGAGGGTTAACAGATGTTGGGTTTATACTTAGCAGTTTTGCCTACGTCTTCATTAGGATCCAATTCCATCTTTACCCTACACACAATAGAACAACAACATCTGCTTTTAGGCCACAATACTATATAGGCACACACATCTAATCTAGTCTTTAACATCCTATAGTCCAAAACCACCTAAACTTATACTCTGATACCATTAAATTGTAACACCTTTATACCCCTTAGAAGGAATATAGGAGCGCTACAAAACCTAATCACTTCCATATTATAGTTATCTTTGTCAAATTAGTTTAAGTAAACTATATTTCAATCACAAGTTCTTTATAACTTTCTTAGTCATGCCAGTGTGTTACTATAATTATTATTTCTCATTAACTCTAAATGTATCCCCATCTATAAACACACACACACACACATATATATATACACATACATACATACATACATACATGCATGCATATTTATAAAACATAATTACATATACAATATTAAAAAGTATTTACATTACATTTACATTATTCATGCTCTTATACATTTTGCATTCCTTTACTTTGTACAATACAAAACTTAATTATACCAAAAATTAAGGCTCTAAGCTTCACTACTAATGGCTTATAGATGTTGATTCAGAAATCCAACACTTCTATTCTACACCTAAGTACCTACACAGGAAAATGCCATGCTGAGCAATGGCTTAATGGGGAAGTAAGCCATGCAAACGGCTTTTGAATGAAGTCACAGATATAAGTGATGCAATATGCAAACATAAATGTCAGAATATAACATTTAATTGCTTATCATTTATAACATGGAATTCACTTAATGATTATGCATACCCTAATTAAACATGCTAAATTTCACTATCAATCATATTAACATAACATACACTAACATTTCAATGAATCACTAAATTATTTACTCCATTAAAAATAAATCCCTTATCACTATTAGTCAATTAGAGACTCAGCATCTGAATTACCATTAATTATGGATAAAAGGAACAATCACTAGATACTAGCAAGTATTATTAAACACTAGAGACATAAGTCTCAAATCACTGGATACCAAAAGGTATCAAACATTAGACACCATGAGGTGCTAACAATAGCAACTACAAGCACTATCATTTAAAGGCATGGCTACCTATCCACTACTATGCGAAATGTAGGCCATTATTAACATTAATCACTTGGAAATTTATATTCAACACAATATTGAACACTTAACATCATTCATTTTTTTTTTTTAAAATGCAACTATACTTAATTATTCAGGATATAAATCAATCATGTATGCTTAAAGGCTATAATCAACAATAATGCATTTAAACTTCATATATAAACTCATTAGTCACTTAGCATGCCATAATATTCATATAAATTTTATTCATAATTATACTTAACCACTTGAAACATGAATTCAATCCTACACACATTAAACTTATCACTAGTAAAAACATTTAAAAGTCATCTATATACTCATAATTCATTTACATGTATTTAGTTAAGTTTATAATTCAGTGTTAAATCAAGTATTTCATACTTACTACATCATATTATACATTATATATGTGTTCACAAGGTTTCATTAACATCTGAGAAGATTTAGATGAAATTCGACAACTTTCGAGTGAAAAAACATGTATTTTAGCCAAAATAGGGAGGGGTCAAAATGGGTAGGAATGGCTGAATGCCATGAAGGCTGTAAACATATGCCATTTTAGTCCAATAGCTACCCTCATGATGGGAAATAATGGCTGACCACCGTGAGGGCACCAAAATCTTGAAATATCAAGAATAGGTTACATAGCTTTTCAGTGGCATTTTGGTTCACACTTTTGACATGGTTACTGGAATTTTTAGGTCAAGTTTTCCCTTAACAGTTGTTGCATTATGTTTCTAATTTCTAAAAAATAAAAAATAATTTTATTTGGACCATTAAATTATGAGATATACTTAAAACATCACAAGCTGCTCCAAAATAGGGGCGCATCAATTCACCACTTTCAATAAAGTTTTCAAGGACCTTAAAGGTAGAATTATGATTCATTTTCTTATATAAAGTTGTATATATATGTCTTGTCTTTCATATAAAACTAGAGTCACTACATTTGGAGGTCTATAGACCAGAATACGATCTAAACACTAAAACTAGTTCAAGTGAACCCTACAGCAAAATTTTCTTCAATTTCCCATACATGGAGAATCCTTTTATTTTCATGAAATTCACCCAAAATTCAACACTTAAACATATATTACACATCAATTTTATAAATTTATATTCAATTAACAAGTAGCAACATATGCATCAAACTAGATCAATTTTAAAACTCAAAATTGGCCAACTAGCTCTTTTAGTGCTCCCTCTTATCTTTCCCTTTTAGATGTCTGGATTCTCCCACTAAAAACACCAAAAATGAATTTCTCAAATCTAAATCCTACTCATAATTTTATCTCATGAAAAAACAAGCAAGAGATGATAAAGATGGGGAGAAAAAAATCATTAACTTACCTTAATTTCCCCTCAAAATTTACTTAGTTTCCTTTCATGCAAAGTGATATAGTTAAAAAGATGAAAATGGAGAAAAAATGAAAGAGAAAAAATCTAAATTTTGAAGACTCAATGCTCCGTCCCACTTTCTTGTCCTTTTGACCCAATTTCATACAATCTTCTAGAGTTACACATGTTTAATTCCTACTAGTCCAAGTGTTGATATATAGGCAAATTGCACATTTGATCCTTCCACTTCTTTTATCTCCTCAAGTTGACATATAACAACATTATTTAATACATTCTAATCCATTTCTTATGTAATTATGCATGACCCAAAAAATGATCAAATTACCAATTTACCCCATCTTTTAGATTAATGGCAGTTACATCCTTACTACACTTAAATGAACTTAATATACTTTAGGCATGCTATGATGCTACTAGGATAAACTTTGGGGCCTCATAATAATACTTTGTTCAACTCATTAGCCCAGATTCTTTTAGAATCTTCTAGCCATTTTTTGAGTCCTATAGTTTAATTTGTTACCTCGGTCATACCATTAGATTGAGGATGATATACTGAAGTAAAGTTGAGCTAGATATACAGGTCCAAAAAAAAATTCCTGAAAGACTGGCAATCAAATTGCTTACCATTGTATATAATGATGGCGTATAGAATGCCAAACCTCAAGAAATTGATTATATTTACTAGTGTAACTATGGCTAAAGGGCTCCGCTTTGACCCATTTTGTAAAATGTATGACTGTTATGACTAAGAACTTTTGTTGTCTGATGGCTTATGGGGACTAGCCAAGGATGTTAATACCCCATTAAGCAAAAGGCCAAAGATTGGTAATAGGCACTTGTTGAACTGACTTTTGATGCACGATGTTGCCAAATCGCTGACATTTGTTGCACTTGTGAACAAATTCTTTAACATCCTTCTCCATTTTAGGCCAACAATATCCTTAAAACAAAGCCTTTTAGGTTATTGCATGTGCATATTCATGTTTGCCATATATGCCTTCATGAATTTCTTAAAGGATGTAATTGCCTTCTTTAGTGCTAAGGCAAAGTGTTTATAGCTGTGATACCGAACAATCTTCGGGATTATGTCTGATCATTAGAAAGAGTTCTGACTGGTGTCTAGTAAGTGTACTAGATCGACTAGTAATATAGGAAAATATAGATTAAGATCCCAAATATCGTATCCAAGGAAATATGAATTGTTAAGAATAATATCTATGTATGAATTAAATTAATCTAAGATTGTTTCCCAAGTTTTAGATTTAAAGGTAAAACTAAACTAAATAGATAATAAAGCAAAACAAAAACTAAAATTAAACTAATATAAATTAAAAATAAAACAATAACTAAAATTCTCTTGCTAAAGGAACTATCCGCTTTAAATTATATTATAATGACTTGATCAAAAAGAGAACACAAGTGATTATGAAGAAATCAAATGAATAAAATAAGATAACTTAAATCAAGATTATCATTCTAAGCATTAAACCTTTCCTATTCAGAATTATTCAACACTTAGCGCAAAGATCTAATTTTAACCTCATAGGTGTCTATTAAACTCTTTTGCAAGTAAATTTAACTTTCATCTATTCTTGAACTTAACTTTTCTTAGACTTAATCTATTATTAACAATGTACAACTACACCTTAACTTAGGATATAATCATGTATTAATACCAACAAATTAACCTAAGAACATGCAAACCAATAATCATGTATAAATCAATCATTAATTATTAATTCAAATAAGTCAACAATCAAATTATAAATAACCAAAGGTAAGAATTTGCACAAAACCAAAAAATAATCAACTTGTATCACATTAAGCACAAACTAAGTTATTACAATATAAAGTTAAGGTTTCAAGTATCCTTTAGCAAAAGAAAAGAAAACTACTTATCGAACATGATTAAAATGAAAGAAAAACAAAAATAAAGAGATACAATACTCATAAAGCTTCAAACTTGTTCTTGATGACTTAACCACACACCAATAGAAAGCTTGAGTCTTTACAAGGATTGTAAACTAAGAAAAACAAAAATTCTAAGCTAAAACTATTATACAAAATTAACTAAAGAAAACTAGGTTAAAAACTAAGTAAATTCGTAATTCTCATCCCTAGGTCACTTTGTCTCCTAAAGAAGAAGTTTTGATGTCTTCAAACTTCCTATATGAGAGAGGAATTGAATTTTAATAAAATAGGAAGTAGAGACGTAATCCAATTCTTCAACGAGGTTCCCACTCATTAGAGTGAAAATTCAATCCACAAAGTGAGATTTCACTACCCTGCTTCTCATGCCTCACTCGATAGAGCGAGAATTCACCCCACCGAGTGGCTAGCTCCTAGATTACGTGATGTAATTTTTCTTCATAAAAATCCTTATAATGCTGAAATTCCCCTCTTTGTCATGAATTTTTCTTCTTTCTTCCATTAAGTTCCTAAAAACACCAAAAAATACAATTAAACTCAAAAAGTACTAATTAAGAAATTTAAACACTAAATTAACCAAATTACCCCTAAATTAACATAATAAACTCATTAAAAATACACGAATAATATAGTATAATTCATACTTATCAAGTTCATATGCTCAAGTATTGGTAGATTGGCAAACGACATCCGTCTATAGGTTTTTACAGCTGAATTGTATAAGTTTCATAGGTTGGCCTAATGATAAAGGCCAAAACAAGATATGCAATCTAAATTGTGCTTTTGAGAGAGGCTGGTTTGGCTAAAGTATCTAGTCCTTGATTTTCGGCTTGAGGTATCTATTCAATTAACCATGCCCCCTCTGTCTTTTCTATATGAGATAATAAAGTGGCCATAAGTTCTTTGTATGAAACCACTATGTGTTATTTGGCTTCGAATTTGTTGAGTAATTGGCTGATAACAAGTTGGGAATTAAGAAAATGATTAAATAGTCCAGTTTTACCTCGATAGTGAGCTACAGGCTGAAATATAGAGCTTCATACTCTACTGCATTACTAGATAGAGGAAATGTTATGTGAGTCATGCCTCTGATTGTTGTTTTTCTCATATTGGTTAAAATGAATCTTACACTAGCTCCTTCAGATGAGGCAACATCATCAATATACAAACTCTAAGAAAACTTTATCTGTTTTGGTAGGGGCATATAAAGTTCAGCCATGAAATCGGGAAAAATCTATGTTTTCATGGTGTGGCATGGTGGGGTTTATACTGAGCATCAAATTCACCAAGGCAGGTTGTCCATTTGGTTAATTTTCTTGATGCTTTTGGCCATTACAATACCCTTCTATAGCTTGAATTTTTTCAAACTATCATAGTATAGGCTTGGAAGTAAGGCCAAAGCTTGATTACTAAAGTGACTACGGCAAATTCCAGTTGCTCCAATATTAGGTATTGTAGTTTGAACCCTCGAAGGACTTTGCTTATATAGTAAATGGAGAACTATTATGTATTTTCCTCTCAAATCAGGACTAAGCCCATAGCTCCTCAAAAAATAACCAAGTACATATTTAAATATTTTGCCAACTTGAAGGCGACTAAGAAATGGCAGCGAACTTAGGAATTGCTTCAAAGCTTTAAAAGCTTGTTGGCACTCTAGGCTTCATTTGAAGTTCTTCAAATTTTTAAGTGCCCTGTAAAATGGAGGACAACATTTAGCTAAACAAGAAATGTTACCATCAATGATTTTCCTAGAGCTGTTATCTTACTGTTAAGCTTGTGGATCTTCCTAATGGACTTTAATGCCTTCATCTCGAGTATAGCTTGGATTTTTGTTGGCTTGGATTTTATTCCTCTTTTAGAAACCATAAACCCTTAGAATTTGCATTTTTAGGATTAAATTTGAGGTTAAACTTCCTAAGGGTGAAAAAGGTTTTTGTGAGCTTGACAGGCAAATCTACCAAAGTCTTGCTCTTCACTATCATATCATCCATATAAACCCTCGTGTTTCTACTGAGCTGGTTGACAAAGAGCTTATTCATCAGTATTTGTTAACTGACTCTAACATGTTTTAGGCCAAAAGGCATCATCCAATAGCAGTAAGTAGCACGGTGGGTAATGAGTGCATTTTTTTCTTCATCTGCAAGCTTTATTAAGATCTGATGATAGCCTATTGAAGAATCTAAAAAAGCATATTGCTCAAATCCAGACATGAAATCCACCAAGAGGTCAATATGGGCAAAGGATAACTGTCATTGGGCATGCCTTATTCAGGTTAGTGAAATCAACACACATCCTCCACTTGCCATTAGCTTTTTTACTAAAACTATATTTGATAGCTAGTCTTAGTAAGAAAATACCTTCTCAAATGAAACCCTTTCTTAATAAGGTGCCCATCTCTTCAGCCACAGCCAATTGACTCTTGAAGGTGTGATTTTGCTTCTTTTTTTTTATTTAACATGCTTATGGTTAGGCTGAATATTAAAGGAATGAGACATTACCTAGATAGATATGCCTATAATGTCTAAAGATTGCTAGGTAAATATGTTAATGAATTCTAATAGCACGAAAATGAGTGCATTTCTCTTTGGTTCAACTTTGTAGGAGGCTATCTTAACTATTTTTCCTAGCAAGAGTTCAACATCTTTCAATAAGTTGAGTGGTTTAGCCTTTCAAACTAAATCGATCAGCACATCTAATGCATCCAATGTCAGGGCATGATTTATTTCTTTCAACATAGTGAAATAGGTTTCTTGAGCTACCCACTGACTGCCTCAAAGCACTATAATGCCTTCTTTGACTGGTTATTTGAACAATAACTTCTGTATGGAAATATAAACATCCATTATGACAAACAAGGGCAGGCCAAAAATAACATTTTAGGAAAGAGGCATATCTACCATTATGAAATAAGTCATACAGGCTTGGACAATTGCATTATTGCCCAATTAGAGAGCTAGGTTGATTGAGCCTTTTACTTTGACTGACTGCCCCAATATGCCGATCAATGTCATAGAAAAAGGCTCTTAAAGTTTTATTAACATCCTAAGTGCCTTGAAGGGTTACAAGGTGATCAAATTGCCTGCACTTCATGTGTTTACTAGCATTTACTGAACCAAGTAATCTTGGATAATAACTTCAACTACTAGGACATCTGTGTGCGGCTGTCGAGCATGAGTGCCATCGGCTGCTAAGAACTGAATAGCATAAAAAAAGGCTAGCGGACTGGATCTTAATGAGAACTCCTATTTGGCCTTTCACTTCTTGGAGTCATAAAAGACATTATAGTTCTTACCCCCAGCAATGACATGGATGATCGTAGCAGGTGTCTTTTTACTTAAACTAACTTAATTTTTTATCCTGTTACCGAGGTGTTAGGGACCAATTTCTAGTATCGCCATCTTTATTCTTCATAAATTAGGGCAAACTCCCTTTTTGAACTAAATGCTTGATCTCCCTCTTAAGTTATGTACAGTCATCAATTCCACACCCCTTATCCCTGTGATATGTGCAATACAAGCTTTGGTCTCGATTAGGATCTCCCTTCATAGGTTTGGGCCAATTAACTTGCCCATTTTTCTTTATCCCTATAAGAGTTTAAGACCTTGCAGTGTTAAAGGGCATTAACTGGTCTTCCTTTCTATCTCAAGAGTATGAAGTGGAGACAATATAAGCTCGGTTAGAGCTATCGAATCCTCTTGTAACCCTAGAGTTATTCCACCCACCATTGCCCCTGTCATGGCATATCTTGTTCATAGAGTCCCTGTCTCTATCCATATCTCTATATTAAGAGATGTGCCAAAGTCGGTGAGCTTCATCCATCCTAATATAGAGATATGGATCATTAGGTGATTTTTTATTGAAAGAATCACTGAAGTCTTAGCACATCATATTGTGTATCAAGGCATTGATCACTGCCTTTAGGTTGAGATTTTGAATATCCATTGCCACAACATTGGATGTTTATGTAAGCGCTAAGGGCTCGCCCTTCTCCTATTAAACCTAGTTCAAATCGGCTGAGACCATGGTAGGTCATATTGTTAGCTAGAAACTTGGCTATGAATACGTCACTGAATTGCTCGAAGTTCTTTATTGAGCGTTTGGGTAAGTTCCTGAACCATATATGGGCAGACTTCGTAAGAGTTTGGGAAAATATTTTACACAAAGTGACATCTTTAGTTATGTGTACTAATATAGTATAGTGAAACTAGTCCAAGTGAGCATGGGGATTGGTGTTGCCATTTTACTTGGGTAAGTTGGGCAGCTGAATCTTTGCAACAAGGGTAGCAAAAATTTCCCTATATAAGGGGGATTTGAAGCTTCCTTGATATTGTAGGGTGTTTCTATTCTGATACTTTTTGCATTCTTTCCTTAAAAAGTCTTTCAAATTGTTTGGTAGTCAGGGTTATAGAGGAACCCTGGGATAGCAAACTGACTGCAAGTAATGGGGTAGGAATGAAGGCCAATAGGCATGCCTAAGCCACCATGGCAGATAAGGCAACGAGGAAGGCCTGGGAAGTTTGCAAGGTAAGGCCGAGTATCAGTAGAATGAGCATGGCAAGAAGGGCTACTAGAAGAGGGGTGACACCTTGGGGAAAAGCTACTGAATTGGGAAAGCTGTAGGTTTTGTTCAGGCTTGTTTTCTAGTAGGGTAGGGATGGTATTCAAATCAGGGAAGAGATCCATTATGGGAGATAAGTCCAAACTCACCACACCAATGACTGTCTAAAAATTTTGGTCTGTCACCTGAAGTGAGTCACCTAAAATATACAAAAATCCGGCAGGAGTTCCAACTAGGGGGATTCCAATGATCAAGTAAAAAAAAATATTTAAAAGAATGGGAAAAAAGATAAATGTTTTAAAAGAGAGATCATACATTGATTTTCCAATTATTTATATAGGCAAGTTATAGAGTTTGAGTATATTTATGAGTTCTAATAAGGAAGAAAATCATCATTCCTACTTTAGAGTACCAGATAAGGGAAACTTATCATTTTTTATTTCACCAAAGTTAGAATCTTTGAAGGAATCTGCTGTCATTTAAAGATGGTGGAAGTCTTTGGAAACATTATTCTCAAGTTCTGAACTATTAAGCTCAGATATGAGCTATTCTTGTGCCAACCAAACTATTTGTATAAGATGGACAACTTATGCGGAATAGTCCAGTTTATCCGGACTATATATGAAGTCTTGTCATCAACCAAAAATTCATTTTTTTTCTTTTTTTAGTTACCCCAATCTTTTAGTGACAAATTCCAGAATCTTGCATTCACTAATCCAAGTTCGTGATCATTTGAAAATAGCTAAATAAAATAGCAATTCTTGGTGGAAATATGTGGTTATAAAATAATCCTTTACAGTTAAATAATAATAACCCGAAAACTGGATAAACAAAAATAACCTAAAGAGTAAGCTCATGCGTAGACATTTGAGCAGTGGATGGAGAAGGAACGTCTTCGGGTTGTCTACTTGGCTTAACCCATCTACCATATTTGTTCAACACAAGCCCTTTATATGGCAACTCATACCAAAACTCTGGTACTTTAAGCTTCTCTATCAACATATCACTACTTTTGTTTACCAATGCCAAATCTCTTCTAGCATTCCATCTATAATTCAACTTCTTCCCCAAAAATCCGTCCACCAGATGCAGATAAACTTCCAGATTATGGCACCCTGAAATGTCTGATTCATGCTTCAAGTAAGGTGATCTGTAAACATCAAGCTCCAATTTAGTCCCCACATGCCTATAAACCCAGTTCAATCTGGAAGTGATTGGGGTAATCTTGTTCAGAATTTTGTTCATTATAATCCCTGGAACTTTTGGGACAATATCTTGCTTAATCACAACACGAATTGCCTTAACTCCTAATTCACTGAGCTTCTTCTTGAAGGAAACGTTACCTACCCTCGGTGCACCAAATGAAATTACACTAACAAATAGGCCAGGAATTGAATTTGCAGCCTCATATGCAGTTAGTAAGGCCAACGCACCTCCTAAGCTATGCCCTGTTATTGTCAAGCTTACTTGTTCACCATTTGCTCTGTAAAAATTGACTAGCCTTTTCATTTCTTCCATAACTTGCTCAGATGCACTAGATTTATTATACCTAGTAGATTCACCTTTTGACTTGTATATGCTAAGGAAACCTTGTTGAACTTTAATATCATTTTGGTCATCTTCATCTCCATTATCATCAACAAGCTCTAGCTTTGTCTTAAGGTCATTATACCATTCAGTTGGAGCGACCGTGCCCCGCCACGCCATCACTATGTCTCTCCGGCCAATTCGTTTGGATTCCTTAGCATTGCTCACCGCAACATATCCCATCCAATTGGAATCTTTGCTCCATGAACTATAGGACCCGGCTAACCAATCAGGCACATCAACATGGGACATGGCATAAATATACCTCTTCACTTCATATCCATGCTTTGTTAGGCCTAACTGTTCAAAAAGCTTGCTCTTATTGTACCTGCAACTTCCACAATATTCAGATAGAGGATCAAAATCAAAGGCATCATATGTTGCTTCAGCAAACTCGCCGTACTTCAGAATTTCGTGGCGAAGCCATGGATGGAGAGGGTCAAGAAGATTATCCCAGTTGGAAGAACCATGGATTTGACGCCACATGCTTGAGATATTCTCCTTTGGAGATGATACGGGAGTCATTTTATCTCCTTGGTCGATGAAATGCTCCGCCGTGTGTGGCAGCAATAGGTGGCCTAGTGTTTGGTGAGAATGGCAGCCGTTTCTTTTCTTGTTTTCCAATTGTTGATGATGGATTTTGATAGTGGAAAGGTGTTTCGTTCTTGATGCAAATCTTAAACAAAATGCCTTCTTGATAGCTTGCCATGTGAGATTAAGCTTCAATTTCCACACTTGTCTGGCTTTTCTTGATCTTGCTTTCGTTGCTGAGGCCGATACTGCTCTAAATTGTTTAGAATTCATGGTATAAAAATTGAAAGTTTAACTGATAATCTGCCAACTTTTCGATTGACCAGGTTTCGATTCTTGCCCACCACAAACCCAAAGATCACATAAAAAAATAAAAGCTTTTCAAAAAGAAATGAATGTTAAAGAAAGATACGTGGAAATGAAATCAATAGGAGGGGTTTATATATTTAGAGATGGTTGAATATTCAAGCAAACCAGGAAGATGGTTGGTGCTCTTCCTTCTCTTTTCCAGGAAATATACGAGAATCTAGACAAAGAGACAATATAGTCTTCTTGTACAGTAGTCGTTTAAATTTTAAATAGAATTATAGGGAGAGACTCAGTCATGAAACATAAAAAATTGTGACTGAGTCGACTAGAGACAAACTGATTGCAATGATATTGACCGAATCTTTTTGGATTAGTTATTTAGGAAGTTAGGATTGATTATTAGCAGCCTCGGTAGCTGAGAACAGCTCTTTTTACCAACAGTATATCTTATAATACACTACGACGTACGTACTCTAATCAAGACTCCTATTAAAATTCCTATATTGCCATTGACCTAATAATTTAAACCTTCATTACAATTGACCACTCAACTATATTTGTATTTCAATTACACACTTGTGTGTCTCAATATTAAAAGACTCTTTTATCATTTTTCACTTTAAACGTCTAATCCTCCAATTCTTAACTTATAATAATTTATCTACTAAATTTAATTAGACCTTTTTAACTTGATGATACTCCTTGAATTCTAGTAGGATCCATGTTGGGTCGTCCTTACAAAAAGACCGATAGAGTTCTAAGAAAACTATGTCGGTCAACTTAAATCCTCATAATAAGTAAATCAATAAAGGAATGACAAAATATAGAAAGAATATGATGATAATATATATAGAAAACTTATTTGTATTTAATATGTACACTTTAATGTTTTGTAATGTCTAGATTAATGACTATTTATAATTTTTTTATGATGATTAATCTAACTTTTTTTACAAAAGAAAAAAAAAAGATCTTGGTAATAGAAATAAGTATAAGATTATCATTATAAATTATATATGAATTTTAGACCACTAATTATCTGGCGCATCTCTCTAAATGTAATTATTAATGTTGTCAATACAATAATTAGGTATATAATGCAATAGTATTAATAGATTTAAGCCATCTCCCTCAATGTTAATGTCATTACAATAATTATGTATAATGTGCAATAGTATTAATTGATTTTGGCCATCTCCCTTAATGTTAATGTCATTTCAAGAGTTAGGTATTGCAATAGTATTAATTACTGCACAAGATTTTCTTTTAGTTACATATGTGTGTGTGTGAATATATATCGCACAACTCAAAACAAACTAACCTAATTAAAATCAGCCCCTATTGTTCCTTCTTTCCTTTAAAAAAGGCTAGCATCCAAGAATTTGAATAGCAGGACTCTTGGTGGAAGAATCAAGAAATGATGGTAGACTTCATAGCCGACTATTACTTAAACATTGAAAAATACCCAATTCTTAGCCAAGTCATACCTAGTTATCTTTGAAAATGCTTGCCTCTATCTGTTCCTTACAATCTTAAACCTATAGAAATTATTCTCTAAGATTTGCACACACACACACACACACATACACATAATTCCTAGAATCACACACCAGCAAATTCCTAATTACTTTGCATACTTCCCATCAAATGGGAGCATTGTAGGATCTATAAACCAAATGATTAGCATAGGTGTCCATGTTTTCAAATTCAATTGGCTGTCATCGGCAGCTGCAGCTAAACTAGAAAGCATAATAATGGATTAGGTTGGAGAAATTCTTAAACTTCCCCAGTCTTTCCTCTTCTCTAGAAATGGAAAAAGTGCTATTAGGGTACTATAGAATACCAGGGAATAGCTTGAGGAATCCCTTCCTAAAAATAGAGGTGGTAGAAATTCTATTCTATGTAGAAAATAATAATTAAAAATTATAATAATTTTTAGCAATGGAATGGCGACGAATGACATTGTCGTGAATTTTTTTATTGGTGGGTGAATTTGTCAACGGAAATTGAAAATTTAATTGGTAAAAATTAGCAACGGTCTAATCTGTAACTACTCCTTTCGTTGCTAATTTTGATTAGCAATAGAAAATCAAGAATTTATGTTGCTAATTAAGTATTTTCTTATAGTGAATGCACCAGTAAATAATATGCAAGTCACAAATAAACGAGTGATAACACAAGAAACAATATTATAAAGGTCTATATGGGAGAAAAGGCTAGCCATATTTGATGACTATGGGAGAAAAGGCCAACCATATTTGATGACTATGTGGTATATTCACTTAAGCATAAGTGTGACTCAAGCATTTATAAAGATCATGTCTCATTTAAAGAAGTCATGAAATGTAACAATTTCGAAAAGTGGCTTACTGCTATAAAGGAAGAGTTAAAATCTATGGATGATAATCAAGTTTGGATACTAGTTGAGTTACCTAAAGGCTCAAAGTAAATAGGTTGTAAATGGATCTTTAAGACCAAAAGGGACTCGAAAGGCAATATTGAAATGTATAAAGCCAAATTTGTAGCCAAAGGTTATACTCAAAAGAATGGCATTGACTTTAAAGAGACCTTTTCTTTGGTTTCAGAGAAGGACTCTTTGAGAATTGTTATGGCCTTAATATCTTATTATGATTTAGAGCTTTACCAAATGGATTTAAAGACCCTTTTTTGGAATGGTGATTTAGAAGAAGAAGTTTATATGGACCAACTGAAAGGTTTTGTGACTATAAAAAAAGGAAAATATGGTATGTAAATTAAAGAAGTCATATATGGTTTAAAGCAAGCTTCCTGATAATGGTATTTTAAGTTCAATGATACCATTACCTCGTTTGATTTTATAGAGAACAATGTTGATAGGTGTATCTATATAAAGGTCAGTAGGAATAAGTTTATTATTTTGTTATTGTATCTTGACAATATTCTTTGGGCTGCTAATGGTTTAGGCTTATTACATGATGTAAAGAAACTTTTCTCTAATAACTTTGAAATAAAAGATATGGGTGAGCAATCCTATGTGATTGGAATAGAAATATTTTATGATAAGGCATAAGGATTATTAGGCTTGTTTCGAAAAAAATATATCGATAAAGTATTAGAGAGATTTAAGATGGAAAATTATTTAGTAGGGGTTGTTCCAATTCAGAAAAGGGGTAAATTTAGTGAAATGTAGTGTCCTAAGAATGATTTGGAATGAAATAAAATGGAATCTATTCCTTATGCATCTATATTTGGGAGTCTAATGTATATTCAGACTTGTACTTGGTCGATGCCAGTTTTACTATTAGAATGTTAAGCCGATATCAAAGTAATCCCAGAATGGATCATTGAAAAGCTGTAAAGAAAGTACTAAGGTATTTATAAGGCAACAAAGATTACATGCTCACATATAGAAAATTGAATCACTTAGAATGATTGGTTATTCAAATTCAGATTATGCTGATTGTGTAGACTCAAAAAATCTAATTTTAGTTATCTATTCCAACTAGCAAGAGGGACAATTTCTTAAAAGAGTAAAAAATAGCTTGTCATTGCTACTTCCACTATGAAGATTGAAGTATTGGCATGCTTTGAGGCCACTATTCGAGCATTGTGGTTGGGAAACTTTGTCTTAGGGCTGGCTATTGTTGACAGCATAGCTAGACCACTAAGAATGTATTGTGATAATTCTATAGCTATCTTTTTCTCTTAAAATGACAAGTCTTCTAAAGGTGCTAAACATATCGATTTAAATCCTAATTTAATGGATTGAATCAATGGCATCATAAATGATTTTGGGGAATTCTAGACTTGTAATATTTTTTAGAATATAAAAGTATTATTCTAAATTTACTTCAAAAGGCAGCTTAAATTGTAGGAATCAACACCTAGAATCTTCGAGTAATTACCACTAATAAATCAACATTCTTTGCTCTTTCTCCTAATTCATTGGTTCAATCGATTCGATCTGATATTGAAAATGTATTGATCCCATTTTTTCTTTGTGCAACACTAGGGACAATAGCAACAAATGTTGTTGATCCATTGAAGCCATTATACGATACAACGAAGAAATACAGAGTATGGGTTTATGTGGATGGTGCTTATGTAGGGAGTGCTTGTATTTGCCTAGAGTTTCAACATTTTATTAAAGGAAAAGAAGGTACAAACTCATTTAATTTTGATGCACATAAATGGTTCTTTACCAATTTGGATTGTTGTTGCCTTTAAGTGAAAGATCCAATGGCTCTAATAAAGTCCTTATCAACATATCCTAAATTTTTTAGGAACAAAGTTTCTTATTCATCCAAAGTGGTTTATTACAAGGACTGAAAATTTCCCTTAAGGAAGCAATTTTGATCCATTAAGTTATAGCCTGTTTTGAGAAGCTATGGTGTGGCTAACTTAAGAAACTTCATCAGAGGGCATATGGAGATGGCCAAACTTTTTAAAAGGCATGTTTTGAAAGATAAGAAATTTGTAACTATGGCGTCAAAAAATTTTGCAATGGTATGCTTCAAGATTTTGGGAAATCCTAATATTGATGATGATGACACAGTTACTAATGAATTAAAAAGGAAATTAATGGAGTTTATTAATGCAACAAGGAAAGTTTACCTTAGTAATGCAATGGTTGGAGGAGTTTTCATCATGAGATTTGTTATGGGTGCAAGCCTTACTGAGGATCATGCGCCTCGTTATTATGGCTTGGAAGGTCATTAAAAAACAAGTTGATTTCATACTTAATTAACTCTCATTCAAAAACAAGTTGATTTCACACTTAATTAACTCTACATATAGAATTATATAATATAATACAGGCTAATATGAATACAATGTTTGATTAACTTTTTTAGAAAATAATACATAGATAATATAATACAGAATGAGACCCATATGGTATGTTTGGTTCACTGGTTAACACAAGGGATAGGACAATATAATGTAAGCTAATACATAATACAGTGTTTGGAAGAATTTTTTTTAAAATTAGCTCAAGGATAATATAATACCCCATAAATTCATTATCTCATGTATATTGGATATAATAATACATTATAAATCATTAGGTTTAAATAATATTGTGAACATTATATTTTACTTGATAAATACAAAACATCACTATCATCTTCAACTCCCACCCCAGTCGCCACCCTCACCTTCACTACCGCTGCCGCTGCCATCTTCATCTAATGATGCTAGACCCTTGTAAATCCAATAGTAGTAATCAATACATACATACATACATACATACATATATACATACATACATACATACATACATACATACATACATACATACATACATACATTTCATTAAATACTACAAACATTATAATATACATGTATAAGTAAAAAAAATAATCCAATTTTTAAATATGTAAAATAGTTTTCTAAAAAATAGATAATAAAAATTGAAAATAATTTTTGGATTTTAAAAATAAAAAACTAAAAACCTATAATTTTATCGAATACACCTTAAATTATTTGCTTAATTGTTAATTTATCTACAACCATATATTCCTGTTCTAAGAAATTTTTACACTTTAAAAAAACAAAATTAATGTATGAAAATTTGTATTCTATAATTAATTTTTTTTCATCTTAGTAATATTAAAAATAATTTAATTTTACATATCTTTCAAGTTTTTCAAAAAAAAATATCCTACACCATTATCTACCAAATACGGTATAAAATATTACAGGCTAATGCAATTTTATACCAAATATTATATATAATAATACAGGCTAAACGGTACATACTAATACTATATAGGCTAATATAAACAACGAACTAAACATGCCTATTATTCCTATATATTAGATATAATAATACATTACAAACCCTTGGATTTGTATAATTGTATTTCATTAATCCCTATCGTTACCAACTCTCTGTTGAATTCTTCATTTCTATGTCAACGTCTACCTCATAACTCCGGTCACTGTCTCTCACTCTAACATGTATTTATTTCCTTTTTCTTTCTTTTTAATTCAATTTCTTTGGTTTCCAATGAGTTCTTTTTTATCTTTTTCTTATTCAATTTGGTAAAATCAATGAAAACAAGAAATTGTTAAAAGAAAGGGATGATGAAAAACAAAGGTGAACATAGCACCTCTGCTTTTTTTTTAAATCCTAAAACAATTCCCATTCTTGCAGAAATGTGATGTTTTTTTTTTTTTTGCATCAAATATATGTGATGTTTGATTAGTGAGATTCTAGTGAAATCCAATCATAGATTTCTTGCTTAATTGTTGGTAGATAAAATTATAGATCCACAACTCTTAAAAGAGTTTACACATGGGTGCTAGTGGATGGCAGGATTCTATATTGGTAAAAGCATTTCTTCAATTAGATTAGAAATTACTTTATTGTTAAACTCGTTCTCTATAAATTCATCCTTAAAGTGGCATTGTATAGGAAAAAAAAAGGCATTTTGGGTGAATTCTTGAGATGCTAATAGATTTGTATCCAATTTAAGTATCAATTCCATTATGCCTTTTCTATAGTTCATCTTCGAAATGTGTTTATAAATCTACTTTTGGTTAGTGTGTTCTTGAGCCTAGACAATGTAGTAGCTCAACTTGAAATTTTTCGAATCCAACATAGATGGATATCAAATTTCTAAAGTAAAGTGAAGAATTCAATTAGATGAATGATTTATCTGAATTGTTAGCATTGATTTCGTTGTTATTTGGAAATTATTCATGTAGTTGGTTTCCCCACTTGATTTTGTGACATCAAAGTTTAAGATGTCCATTCATGGTTGCTTTATTCATTGCACATATAGCAAATAATGCTTATTGGTTTTAGTTTGATAGTAGTTAAGCTATCTATACATGGTAGGGAATCAATACAGTCAAAATGTACTAGTTTTACTACGTATATCCTTTTGGTTTTGTTGTGAATAATTCTAGTTTATGCTTTTTGTCTATATAGAAGTTAGCTCATCTAGAATTATTGATGCTTCTTAATTGACTCATTTGACCTAATTTTAAATTTCTTATATGCTTTTTATTTCCATTTTCTCTTTTCTTTTGCCTCTAATTTCCTTCAATCAATGGTTTTTTTCTTTTTCATTTCCTTTTTCTTTTTTGGTTTGGAAGATTCATCTATAAATAGTTATAAGTAATCATAGAAAAAGTTAAATTTAAACTTTTAATAGTTTAATTTCATTCTCTGTTGTTGTTAAGCATTCAGTTGAGAAACAATTTTGCTTTAGGTCATATAGGAAATCAAAATGAGAAATCAAATGATAAATTGGATTCCATAAAAAGTAATCAATTAATTAGAACATTGCAATTTGGATCTTCTGGTTGGATATTAATTAGTTTCTAAATTTTTAAATAGAAAATACATTTTGCATCCTCATAATACGAAATGAGATTAGATCTTGCATGAATGAATAAAGAGCTTAATTATGAGATAAATACTGGATTGAGAAAATGAAAAATTATAAGCGACATCCCTTCATTCAAAACAACTGGTCAGTAAAACTTATCTACATGAGTTTCTTATTCTTATATTTATCAATTTTACATTTACATATGTATACATGTTCCATATAGAACACTCCTAAGCTCAAGGAAACTATTTCAGTAGCAAATATTATGAGTCATAAATATATACTATAAAAGGGGTGAATAAAGTATTATAAGATTTTTCATGAACTGAAACAAAATATAACATATGACATATTCCAAGTAAAGCACCAAGATCATGATGAATCCATTTCATGCAATTAACTTAAGATATTTTTACTCAACCTTTTTCATATTAATTATACATTCATGGATGAAACTTTTGGTGATTAAAACTTGCTAAAATAATCTATGCAAAAATTCAATTTCATCACGTGGTAAAACACAAACAGGATAATTAACTATTCTATAAAACACGTGAAAGATATAGAATAAGCAAATTTAACACGGTATAAATATATAGTGTAGAAAATAAAAGAGAGTAAAGGGATAAAGATACTTGACACTATGATTTATAGAGGTTTAACTCCTTATCTACATCCTCTCCTTAAAACATTTGATTGTAAGAGTTTCCATCTTTCTAATGTGACTATATAGCTAGTAACAATCAAAAGCCATTTACAAGTAGCCATCCAAGTCTTTTTTTCAAGTAAAAGACTTACAAACACTTAGTTTTTTTTCCAACATAAAATAATCCAAATACTTAGCTTTTTTTTTTTGAAATTAAAAGACCTAAACACTTGTTGGTTTCTTTCTTTAGACTTTAGCAACCTAACCTCACATTATCTCACATTTGAGAGTTGATAAACCTCACTAAATACAATTACAATATAAACTATAGTGATTTTGAGGAGATGTGATCATGAATGCCTATGAGATGAAAACTAACAACCTAAACCTCAATTAGAAATGTGTTTTCAACTCTTCTCTCTTATTTCAACACTTAACAAAGAAACATTTTTATAGCTTAAGAAAGTATTGTCGTTAAGTGGCATCATTCTTAAAAAGTGTTTCCATCTTGAGAATGATTAAAAAATTGGTTTTATTTTCTTAAAAATATTTATGGTTGTTAAGTTAAAATAATTTTTTTTCTTTTTTTAATCAAAATAATTTATTTTAGAAAAAAATTATTTTAGTAATAAATCAAGTTAAATTGGTTAAGTAAAACCTTTTAAAATATGAAAAACATGTAATTGCAATATGAAGTGATTGGTATGTGTCTTCTTATTATGATTTTATAAATATATCCTAAAGAGTATTAATCTTAAAAATCATTGCAAGTCATCGGTTCTGATTCAGATTTAAAAGTAGTACACATCTGGTTTGTTTTGTCTGAGTTGAACACCGAACATTAATATTATTTTGCACTTGTACAGCATAAACTAAAAAGCCTAAAACTTAATTCATATTAGAAGATTTTGTTATTTAAAAAAATCCAAGATTGAGATTGTAGCCTTTTGAGCCAGCAAATAATGCTTGTTAGGCCAATTGAGAAATAGCAGTTAAGGTAAGTGATTCTCATATCTCTCTCTCTCTCTCTCTTTAAATGATAAAATGTAAGGCCCCAATCGGTACCCTAGGAGAAAATGCATGTAAATGGCATGTTTGGAGTATCAAAGAAATAAGAAAAGGGACGTAGAGGGTATTATATGGAAAGGTAGGGGTAATTTGATATTTTGGCATGCATATGTATTTTGAAAGAAACTTAAATGAGGATTAAATTAAAGCAACTAGTAAATGTAGGGAAATATTAAGAAGATGAAATAATTTGAAGGAGTTTTGTGGAAGTTTTTTGAGAGGCCACAAATGGACCAATAAGAAAGGGGCATGTGATCCTTTAGAAGGAGCTAGAAAAGTGAGATAAATGAGAGGGAAAAAGGGAAGCTAGCTATTAGGAGGGCCATTTCTAGCAATTCCCTCATCAATTGCTACCATTCTTTCCATTTTTAACTCTTTTCCAAGTTTAGTAAGTTTAAGTTAGAAGAGAAAGAATTTAGGGGTTAGAGAATTAAAGTAAGCTTTTTTCTTCCTTATCTCCTCATTTTTGTTTTCAATTCCTGTAATTTGATAAGAGTATGAGATTTGGTTGTTTACAAGTGTAAGTTATGGTTATAGAAAGAGAAATTAGCAAAATGAGGGAAAAAGAAGCCATCAAGGAGTGAAGAGATGACCTTTTAAGCCTTTGATGTATGGCAACTCACTCAATTGATTTTAGGGATATTTGAAATGTTGATATGGTACATACGTGGTGATGGATGTATAATTGATGTTTGAGTTTTGATTTGATGACAATTTGCAAACGTGGGTTGACTTATAACCCAAAATCATATTCGATAAATTTTCTATCATAAGATTTATATGACCCAGGTTTAGTAATTTAATCATATCTCAGCCTCTAAAGCTTTAAATGGGATTATTATAGTTGGAGAGTAAAATATACTTATAGACCTAGAATTCATATAAAGATACCACAATCTGATTCTTACTCTAAGTACCTCGAATTTTAGGTTGAAGTGAGCCTAAGTCTGCTGCCTGTCTTTTGGAGTAGCCTTTAGTATTTTGACAATATCTCTTGATATATAAGCCTAAATGGCTTTATTTTTTTATGCTATAAAAACTAAAGACATAGAAAAATAAAATTTTAGAAGACCATTTTGCTGAATCTAGCTGGAACTATGTCAATAATGCAAAACAAAGTAAATTAAGGAACCATATCCTATCACTAGTCAGCACCACTTGTGACAAGTTGGCACACTTAGCCTCTATCACGAGTTGACACCACGCGTGCCAAGTCATCACAAACCTATTCCACCTTCCTTTGCTTTTTAAACCCTATACTTTTAATTTAAAGTATCCAAATACATCCTAAACATGAATTAGGATTAAAAGAACGTATAAACATAACTACATTAATGTGCATCCTAACAATATAATTGAACCTAAGTGAATGTATATGCAATTTTCAGATGTATTATTATTGTTTATAGCCTTAAAGCATACATAAGTGATTTATATCTTAAATAATTGAGTATAGTTGTAAGTAAGTATTCCCTTATAAATAATAAGTACTTACGCATATATGATTTCAATTATTTGTTGTTAAATTTATGCATAATAGTGTTATTTATGCATAACAGTATTATGACTTACTTTAAGAGTGTAAAAAAAATAACACATAAGTGCAAGTATCCATGAGTACAGGTATATGTTTCTTAAAGAATTAGGTACGTGTGTATAAATTTATTGATACTGATATTATATGAACTCAATGAACAAAGTAACTTAGAAAGGGAAGTGTTATATGGTTGATTATTGGATAAGTGCAACTGGATTTATTGATACAATATATCTATTTATTGATTCTAATGTTATATGAATCTAAAGAGTGAAATGATATAGAAAGAAAGTAATGCCTACTTATAGTACTTGGTAGTGGATAAATAGACATATCTATAAGGATAATTGCAGCTGCTAGTGTTTGGCACTGTTTGGGTCTATAGTTCATCCCCATTTAGGACTATAGTTTTAGCCCCATTTGGGTCTATAGGAATTTGATACCTTTGGATATCCACGTGACCAATACCTTTGAGTATCCATAGCACCTGTTATCCATATCCATAAAGTTTAGGCAGGCATTTATATTAAAATGTGTATCAATAGTGAAAAGTTATATGACAGATGATATGATTAACACATGAAAGTTAACGAATATTTGTGATTGAATATATGTACTTACATATGAATTTTTGCTATTATTATGGAAATTGATACTTTATGGTTTATATAAATGATTTTTTTTAGTAATTCTTGGCATGGCATGTGTGAACAAAGCTTGATAGCGCTTGAATATCATCCTGAATGAAAATCATTTATTAGATGTAATTATATTGATAACAAGTTTGCCAAGAAATTTCTCTTATCATTATGACTATTATATCATGCTTAGTTATAATCCTTCTAGATTAGGGTTGTCTAACTATTCATGTGTATAAGTACTTGACAGTTTGGCAAACAAATTGATTAGGAATTACAAACTCCATTTTTGTACACATTCATAGTACTAATTTTGCTTCTTACTGCCATCTAATTTCTTCTCCAACTAAAAATTATTTGAAGATTAATGCATTATGAAAAAAAATGGGCTAACTAAAGTAATAAAAAAGAATTTAAAAATAAGAAAGAGTTTTGTCCTCTCTCCTTCGCCAATTTTAATGCCAAAGAGTTTTGTTTTTCTCAATAAATTTGTCTCCATTTATGGCATTTTTACTATGTAATCTTAAGAATTTACTTACAAAAATAAGCAACTTAGCTGACATGTAGTTACATTTTATGGATTTGATGAAGATACAACTACATTTCTATGAAATATTAAAAAATGCTATGTGGATAATTTATAAATGAAGTATGTGATTGATATTCATAGAATATTGTAGTAGTTCTACTAAGCTTCTAAATTTTTAGAAAATATTTTATTGAGTAAAGAGTCTATTTATAAGGGCTAGTAGTGACTTGAATGACTTATGACTAGAAAGTAGAAAGTGCATTTTAATTTCTTTTTCATTTTCTTTTTATTGTTTTCATTGTTTACTAATTAAGATTTGTTCTCAATTCTTTTAATAGCTTCATTTACGTCTAATGTTTCTCAATTTCTGATTTTTTTTAAGTAGATAAAGATCAAAGAAATATTATGTTCTACATAATCATAAGGATATGGCATTCGCATAATGTGTGGTTTCTATTGATGATGACGATTCAAATAAAAAATAGGAGGAAAAACTTTTTAAAAGAAGAAAAATGCTTATAGATAGAAATATTGATAGGGATCAAGTTCGATTTGCTTATATACATAGTGTAATTGAGAATAATGACTTGCAATGTATTAATCAATTAAGAATGGATAAAAGAACATTTTGAATATTATGTAACTTGTTTTAAACTTATGAAAGGATTAAAGATGATGGACCAGTATGATTAGAGGAGCAAGTATGTATGTTTTTACATATTCTTGCCCGTCAAGTGAAAAATCGTAGAATTATCTCTAAATTTTTGAGGTCGAGTAAAACTATTACTAGACATTTTAATAGTATTTTGAAGGAAGTTTTATGACTACAAATAATCTTGCTCCATGTTCCAGAATGTGTCCAAGACAATTATTCTTATGATAGGTGGAAATAGTTTAAGGTTAGTTAACAAAAATTAACTACATACTTTAATTTATAGTTTAAGAATTTTTTTATTATCACTAATGGCTGGCATTTATTTGTTGATTGTTCTATTTAAACAAAGTAGAATTGTGTAGGAGCATTAGATGCAACTTATATTAAGGTTCATATGGATGAAAGTGACAAACCTAGATATCGACTGGAAAATCAGATATTGAAACTAATGTGTTTGGTGTTTGTTCACATGATATGAGGTTTATATTTCCTATACCTCGCTGGGAAGGATTTGCATCTAATTCTAGAGTGCTTCGAGATGCATTAAGCAGACAAGATGGATTAAGATCCCTACAAGTAAATAAAAATATATATTTAAATTATCTCTAAAATATATTAAGAAGAGATTTTATATAATTATATATTTCTTTTCTATTTAGGAAACTATTATCTTATTGGTGGTGAGTACATAAATGGGGAGAGATTTTTTGCACCATATAGGGGCACCCGTTATCATTTATTATAGTGGAGAGAAGGAAGTCAACCTTCTAATTATAAAGAATATTTTAATATGAGAGTTACCCCAACTAGAAATATAATAGAAAGATGTTTTGGCTTGCTTAAGATGCGGTGGGCTATATTAAGAAATCCATTTTTTTATCCCATTAAAATACAATGTCGAATCATTACTACTTGTTGTTTACTGTATAACCTTATCAGAGGTGAAAAGAATGTTGATCTGTTAGAGCAAATAATACAAGATTTAGATAATGATGAGGAAAATCAAGAAATTGTTCTTAAGCATGGCTGAATCATCTAATTAATGGACTGCTTGAAAGACTAATTTAGCTATGAAGATATATGATAAGTGGAGAGCACGTAAACAGCATTAGTGTTAATAATTTTTTTTTTTGCATTGATCCATTTATTACCATTATGTAATTTTGATAACTAGATTATGTAATTTTATTAAATATATTATGTTTCTATTTAATTGAATATTTATTATGTATTTAAATTGGAATATTTTACTATTGGCTGTAACACCCCACACTCCGACATTGGTCCAAGTGCCAGAGTGTCAAAATTGTAGGTGGTATTTCTTAATTTATTCGGTCCTTATACATACATACATACATATATATACACACACACACACATTCTGACAAATCTATTAAAATTTGGGCAGCACAATGGTTGTACCTGATACATGCCTTCCTGTAAAAATTCAAAATTCACACTCCTAATATTTCATACATCAACAAACAACCACTAAGTTCAACCCAATAGAGATATTTGACCAATCACATTCATTTATCTATACTCAAAATACACACCACATGCATATTTAATATTACACGTCTATCTTAATTTATATATATATATAATTCTTCTCCATAAGTTATACATATATTTTACATGCCAAGTTGATTACATACAAAATACATCCTTGTCTCTATTGCTCATCTTTTCTCATGTACATGCTAATGTAATTTGCTCTCTTCCGGCTCACTTCCAAAATCATTTGTCCCTTGCATACGGTTAAAATAAATCATACGCTAAGCAAACTAACAATACCAAGGTATTTTATCTCATACAAGCATACAAATAATCTTAATCCAAATATTAAATTTACATTTTTACTTATTTACTACAATTATTATTATTATTATTATTATTATTATTATTATTATTATTATTATTATTATTATTTACTACTTATTTATCCTTTTCCTTAATTTCTTAACTTAGGATTTATTCTCATTACATTCAAACTTTTCCAAATTTTTTTAATCTTTCCATTTAATCCTTATTATTAGTTAGTTTACACATTTATCCTTTAAATCCATATTTTAAGCCAAAAATTTGTTTAGCACCTCAACTTTTTTTTTCGGTTTTACCATTTTTAAACAAAATATACTTTTTTGCCCTTCGTTTGCAATTTAGTTCTTGTAGATCCCGAGAGTAATAAACATTACCATTTAGTCCATATTTCTTTCTTTTTCCACATTTGCCATCTTTTTATCATTTCACACTTATTAAGTTAGCTTTTTTTATATATAATTAATACCACATTTGCCTCTAATAGTATCCAGTGGAAACTCTCAAACCAGATATGTAAGATAAGGATCCCAATGGCCCGAAAAAAGTCGAGGTGACCACATGGTGTGGCCAATGCCCTAACCAACCATCATAATGACTTTTCTTCTCTTAAATAACATACTATATATGCTTGTAAACCGCCATTGGCCTATGACTATGAATCATCATGATTTTTTACCGTGGTGCACATCTCTATGACTAGCCAATTTTATCTTATACATTTGGTTTAATCACCAAGTACTAAGAGCAAATAAGAATCTATTACATACATTATGTTGTATTTCTCACAATTCTACTAAGTTTTGCATTATGTATTGATATCGAATTGGGCATTTCACATTATTTTCATCCACTATTCACATTTTCATTAATTATTATCACAATTTAATAAAAAAAAATCATGTCATTTTTTTCACAAAGTGCCTCATTCAACCATCTTAACATTTCATTCATTCACATTGTTCCATCTTGTAATGTCATCCCATTCATGTTCATTTATTCATTTCACGCTTCAATTAGCCATCATTCATCAAAATTCAAGGATTTATTATAGAATCACCATTTGGCCAGACAAGTTTCATACCATATTAATTCCATTTCTTACATATAATTATTATATTCTCATTTCTAAGTTCAATTAGACCTTTTCTCAACATTTAATCAATATAATTTCTTAAACACCTAATTTTTCTTTGAGTTCCTTAATTGTCATCAAAACCAAATGTCAACATACATGCTTGATTTCTACATTTTAGTCCCTCCAAATAATTTACCTAACATCAAATTTCATCATTTTATCATCAAGTGAATTTTTGCTCATATTACATGCAATTTCCATATGTTACAACTTAATTTAATGAAATAAATTAGTAAATATATCCACTAACATCAATTAACTTTTTCTTCCTCTAATTAACCTTCTCTTTGCCCTTTTCTTCTTATCTCCTTTCTTCCTCTTCCTTTTCTCCACTTGACAATTTCTACTAATTTGAATTTTTTCAATTTCTCAGTCTAATATTTTCCTAAGCTTTATCCAAAGTAGATAGGTTAAAGATGATAAGATTAATGATGGAATCAAGATGAGAATTGGTGTAGAATTTGAGCTTAGAAAAAGTTAGCTATGGAAGATTGTTGGCGAAAAAGGCTACAGGATGAAGAAAAAGAGAGATAGGGAGGTCCGTTCGACCTTTAAAAATCTATCCCTTCCCTTTAAATATAGCCTCCCAAATGGATGGTTGAGATGTACTTGGTCACTATTAAATCTAATGGTCCAAATCTTGCCACTTGTTCAATTATGATTGGCTAAAAATTTTGTTATCAAATTACCATCAAAATTAGTTTAAAAATATATTATTTAGACTGTGTTTAAAATTTTGGATCAAAATGAGTTCATTTCAATATATTTCTCAACCCGAAAGTGCAATTACCAATCTAAAACTTAAATTTTCAAAGTTATCCAGAAATTCATTTTTCACCTTCAAAAATTTATTGGGATTATTTCTGATGGTCACGTGTAATCAAAATAATTTTCTGACATCCAAAATAATTTTTTTCAAGTCAATCAAATTATATTACTATTTATACAATTCGGCTATTTGTTTTTATTTTTTACTTTTGAAAGTTTATTTGACTTCAGTTTCATCTCAAATTACATCACCAAACTCGTCATAAATTTTACTTTCCAATAGTGATAAAAAATTCTTGTGAGCCCTGGATTGTGCTATTTATCCTAGCATCACTATTCACTATCCAAAAAGTATTGTTCATGCGATCAGGATTTTTGAGACGTCATATTGGTTCTCTTTATGCATGTATTATATATGAAGAATATTTTATATATTTAAATGTAAGAGATGAATGTGGAATAAAAATGTAGGAGAGTCACTATTGAAAATTCTTGAAGAAATAGTTGACAATGGCAGTAAATGTAAAAATGGTACCTTTAGATCTAGAACCATGAAAGACATTGAAAAAAGATGCAACAATTCATCCAAATTGTGGATTAAAAGTTAATCCCTCGTATAGATTCAAATATTAGAAAATGAAAAAAATTATGTAATTGTCTATGACATGACGAATAAAAGCAGTTTTGCTTGGAACGATATAACCAAATGAATTGAGATTGATAGCGATGAGGTGTGACAAACTTATATTTAGGTTTAAAACTTAATCATTCGAGTAATTAGTTTTTTCTTATAATTTGAATCTAACGTACTATATTTTTTTGTATTGTTGTAGCCCAATACTGATGCAATGGGATGGAGAAGAAAATATTTTCCTGTATTTGATTGCCTTGTTGATATATTCGAAAAAAAAAGCAACTAGTAGAGGAGTAGAAATACCTATTGATATGGCAACTACCGTTAACTGTAAAGATCAAAATTTAGATAACATTAATGATGATATTATGCAAGGGACTAATATTGATGAGATTTCACCAATACAATTTCAAACATATCTACCAATACATCTCGAACTAGAAAGAGAAAGAAAAACAAGGTAGGTGATAAATTTGATGCCAATAGTATAAAATTATTTAGAGAAATATTCAAAGAAAATGTTGAGCAAATTGCTATTGTTACTGAAAGGTTTGTTAGAGTAAATGATAACCATTCTGACATTTTCAAAGAGCTAAAATCAATTGATCTTTCTTGTGAGGATTATTTTGATTTTTTTAAGCAATAATATATAAATCTTAACATGTGGTACCATTTAGGTCACTAGAGCCTAAAATTAGAAACATGTTAGTTCGGAGGTTATTTAGAAAAATAAAGGGTGACTGAGGGAATTTTGAATGTATTAATTATGTTCTAAATTAGGTTGCATCTTTAATAAGAATATATGATTTTTTTTGTATTCATTGGTTATTTGGATTATGTCTAAAATAATCATGTATGAAATTTATTTATTTTGATTTATTATTGGACTGTATATAAAATTATTAATTGTAGCATATTTGTTAATATATTTCAATTATATAATTAATTGTTATTAATTAAATTATTTATTTGATTGCTAATTTATCTACTAATATATATTCATGTTTCATAAAATTTGTATACTTTTTTTTATGAAAAAAAATTGATATATGTATGAAAAGTTGTATTTTATAATTAATTTATTTTGTTTAAATTAGTAACATTAAAAATAATTTAATTTTGTATTTTTTTAATTTTTTTAAAAATAATACAATACATCATTTTACATCAAATGTATAAAATATTATAAAATAATGCAATTTTATATCAAATATTACATAATATGATACAAGTTAATATTTTACAGGTTTATATATATATATATATATATATATATATATATATATATATATATATAGAGAGAGAGAGAGAGAGAGAGAGAGAGAGAGAGAGACTAATACAAAGTAAATATGCCTTAATGTATAAAAAATGAAAAATCTTGTGAAACAAATATTCAGAATTTTAATAATAAAAATTTTAAAAATGAGATTTTTAAGTAGGGGTGAGCAAAAAAAACCGAAAATATGGTTAACTATAAAAACAGTTCAAAATCGAACTAATTTTTATGGTTAACCGATTTGATTATGATTTTTAATTTTTACATTTTTTGTTAATAGTTATGGTTTAAGTTTTTAGTATCGGTTTTATATATATATATTTTTTATTATTATTATTATTATTATTATTATTATTATTATTATTATTATTATTATATCTTTAATTTTTTTCTATTTCTCTCTAAAATTTATATAAAATAATACTTTAAAATATATTTTTATTTTTATACCTTAATTTTTTATATTTTTTATAAAATTTATATAATACTTTAAATTAAATTTATATTATATTATTTTTTAATTATACAGTAATATTCATATATAATATTCAATTAACTTTTATATATATTATTTTTAATTACATATTGGTGTTCATATTTTATTTAATAGCATTTAATTATATTTTTTTATATTTTAGAGTTTATGTTATAACATTTAATATTATCCAAAATTTTATTTGACTTACAATCAATCATATTAATTTACAATAAATATCAAACTTATTTTATAATATTAGCTATTAATTTATAGAATATAAATTTTGATTAGTAAATTATTTTTATTTTATAATTTTTATATAAATTATTTTGTATATTTGAAATTAAATTAAATTTTATTTTATTTTTTTATAATTTTATATTATAAATTTTAATAGTTAATCAAAAAATATTAATTAATCAAACTGAAAAATAAAAATTGATGAATTGCTTAATCAAATATTTTTAAGTATTTTTTAAAGTTATTCTCCTCTCATGGGGAGCCAATCAGATTTGAGAAAGATAAAGGGAGAGTTGGTGGGCCATGATTAAATCCAATTCACTGGAACCGGCTTCAGACCATGTGAGTTAAGTTTTGATAAAGATGATCCCAATCCCCATTACGTGATATCACTTCTTGCCTATGTGGCAAAGACCGATAGATATGTGTTGGCAACTACATAGATATTCATCTCCCACTCTGCCACTCTCGTGTTTAAAATTGGACGAATCAGCAATGCTTGTTAGAGCATAGTCTCCAACAGGAAAGAAAAAAAAAAAAAAGTGAAATTACAGTTTCACTGTTGCTGGAATTGGGATGTTCCACTTTGTTCTTTCCATTTGAGAATTGAAATTTGAAACAAAGTTGGACATGTCACTCCAACCGTTCCTTTCTATTTTGATAGGAGAAATGGCTATCATATGACCCATCATATTAAAAAAAAAAAAAATTATCAGCAAATTCTTTTAATAAAAATGTACATTTAGGATTACAGTTCATTGTTGGAAGAGGGAGTTTATTTTTTTCAAATTTTTTTCTTTTTATATGAAGAAGAAATTCAAAAATTTTATTTTATATGATGTGTATAGCATTTATACAATACTAAAGCGGGCCCTAGAAAAATTGGGACTTTGGACAAACAAATAATACTATCATTTGATGTGGAGGGTCCATGATGTCTCATGCTCTCCAGTTTGGATCGTCTTTACTACACTTTAGCATCTCATTGATAAAATAATACTCTTTGCATTTCTTTTAAAATGTCTTTTTTACGCTTGGCATGCATGTTAAAAAATATTAAAATATCTTAATATTTTGAAAAATATTAATATTTAATTATATTATATTATTTTATTTTATTAACATAAAAAATAAAAATAAATATATAAATACATTTAAAATACTAAAATAAAAAATAAAATAGAAAAAATATGTTAATTTTTTTTTTGAATTTCAAAAAATGATACTTGAAATGTAATAAAAAAAATTTTAAATTGACATTTAAAGTGAAATGGAATGAGTAATTATTATTTTAAAAAATTTATCAAATTTTATAATTCAATTTTGAATATTAAATTTCATTTTCTTCATGATTTTGAAATATATTGTGTCGGATAAATTACATTATAAAATTGTTCATTTTAAGATATTTTAGCAGTAAAATTAACTTTAATAAGTTCATATTTTCGCTCTCCATGTCTATTTAAAAAAATATATATGTTATAGAATCTTTCTCATCAAATCGAATTAATTTTTAAATATTTTTATACAAAAAATATTTGATCTAATAATCATTTATTTATTTTAATACATGTAACATGAGAATTAGGCCTAATAAAATTGGTCCAATCTAAAATTTCATCCAAATCCACCCAAAAAAAATGGCCAAAATTCAATCCAACCCACAAATATGTCTATTAGGTTAATCCAAAAATTATTCATCTTATTCCCTAATTCATTGGATCTGTATCAGGTGTTCAATGAGCCTTCCATTTCACTAAGTCTAGTTCTCCCTCCCTCTCTCTCTCTCTCAAAATTGTCTGTCCCTTCTACACTTGCCACCTGTAATGCCCTAAAACGACTACCGATATGAATGGTATTTTTCAATGGTGAATGGTGATATCAATGGTGAATAATACAACTCTGTACCTATTGAAACCCAGAAAAATTTTATATCACCATTAGAAAATATAATTTATGATGAGTCCGATAGTATAATTTGAGCTAAAATTGAGGTCAAATAGTTCTCAAAAAGTAAAAAATAAAGATAAATTGCGAGATCAAAAATTGGTCAAACTAATTTTGATCGACTTGAAAATGTTCCACGGACTTCCAAAATTTATTTTGATCGCATGAAACATCTTAAAACAATTAATATTATTTTTTAGAAGTGAAAAATAAAATTTTGGACACTTTTAAATTTTAGGGTTTTCAAATCGGCCGAAAATATTTTGATATTCTAAAACTTATCGAAACGAACTCTGATTGACTCAAAATGTTAAAAACATTTAATTATGATATTTAAGAATTTTTAAAATAATTTTGATGGAAAAATAAAATAAGGATGGATAAATCAATGAGAAATTGACAAGTACACAATAATTACCACTTATAGTTAATTATTTAGGTTTGAAGAGTAATCTCAAAATAGCATAAGAAAAAATATTATATTTTCAAAATCAAATTAAAGTGTGGTCTTATCATCAGTTGACAACGAAAAATAGATTAGCATATTATTATTATTTTGTTAGACTAATTTTTATTATTTGTATATTCAATATTTGTACAAAGTCTATTTTTAGAGTAAAATTAAATTTTATACATTCATTAAAATTTATTTTTATTAAAAAATATGAATTATAAATGAACCAAAATGCATTAAACTCATGAATTGATTTAAATCCACCCAATCTATTTGGGCACTGTTTTATTTATGACCTATATTTTAGGAACTATTTATGATCCACTCATTTATTGTCCAATTCAAAGCCGCCCATTTACCACCTCTTGAGAATCATATTATAAATTGTAAACACTAAAAATGTAATTATAAATTAATGATAATTTTTGTGAAAAATTTGATTTATATTGGGATACTATAATAGTCAAGAGTCCGAAATTTTTTATGCTATTCCTAGTATCACCAAAATTAATTTTTTTGAGAATAAAATTTCATAACAAAACAACAGACCAAAAGCAGAAGAAGAATGAATTTACCCCAAGACAAGAGGTTTCCCGTTGCACCTAAACTAAACTAGCATCTTTCACTACCATTGGAAACACAAAACGAAACATATGAAAAATTAAAACAAGAAGAGAGTTCATCCCAAACTAAGAAATTTGCTCAAAATGAAGAAGCTCTAGTAAGAGAGTGCGCTTCCCCATTATCAGATCTCCTAACCCATCTAACCAAGATGTTTGTCCTACGCTTTAGAGTATCCCGGCAATCTTCAATAATTAACCCAAATTCCGACAAGTCATTAACCAAAGAAGAAAGAGCGTAAACAACTTCTTGAGCGTCCACGATAAACCACCCTGCTGCCAAATGATTTTATATGTTAAATCAAACATTTCCTTGGAAACAGCCTATTTTATGGAGTCTATGTTTTGCCTCGTAAGTTAATATTGTTTTTAGAAGCTATGCAATATTTTTCAATCATGTGGGGCAAAATTTGATAGCCGTTTTCCTCAAATTGACGGTGTATGTTTAGATGTGGTGCATTTGAAACTCTAGAATTTTTGTTCTTCTATTGCCCAGATATACAACAAGTCTACACTCCAAATAGTCGGGTTCGGCGTCCAATATTATCGGATATTAATTATTTATTACCCTTTTGCAATGTTGTTTTTAGTTATGTTTATCCTCAATCTAATCAAATTGCACACAAAACTGCTAAACAAGCTCTAAAATTGGATTTTGTGATAATGTTGAAGCTCAAGTTAGTTTCTTTTTCATGTAATTACCAACTTTTATTTCAATGAAGTATCTGCTTATTGAAGGGGAAAAAAATTTCCCTGTTTTAAATAACTAAAATTTTCAAATACTTCAGTTCTAGAGGTTAATAAAAAAAAAAAAAAGTTTTATGGTATATTATGGTTCAAATTTTAACAGGCCCATCTTTTATTATTATATATAAGAGTTTGAAAAAAAAATTGATTTATATAATTAATCAGCCTGATTGAATGAAAAAGAACGATGAAATTTAAATAATAATATTGGAAATTTTTACTTAAAAATTTATGTTTGAGGTGAAACAAGTAGTTTAGGTTTTGTCATTTTGCACAGAGTCCTTCACGGCTTCACCTCATGTCTCATTCTTCAGTTCGGGCCTTTTGATTTTTGCATATTCATCAAACGTTTGAGTCGGCAAGAAGATTAAGCTGATTTAAGCAAGTTGTTAATACTTAGTTATCCCTTGAGAATTTGGCAGTTAAGCTAACTAACTTAAGCAACGTATATGGATCACATAATTAATCTTCATGTCTCAAACATCCAACGGCCAATGGCTTTGAATGCACATTTCTTTCAGGGTCCCATCTTACATCAGTTATTTATTATTTTTTTTTTTTAACACTGAAAACTGAAAAAGGTCGATAACAAATTAACCTTAGACCAAACGACCAAACCAACCCCATAAAACGACGTCACTGAAAACTGAAACCGGGAACATCTAAGTCCTAGTTTCATCAGTCACGACCAATAAGAGAACTCCACGTTTCCGTATGTAACGCCACTTGAAAAAGTGCATACCCCAAGCCAAACTTTTATACTTCTCTTTGCCCCTTTGGACCCTTGCTTGCTTAATCTGTCGGCAACGCAACTCTCTGCTTAGCTGTCACTGCAAACAAACTGACATCCTTTCTACACGTGTCAGAATTACCATTAGTCAAATCACCATCGTCTTGTTTTTTCTCATGTATTTTAAGCAAAATCTCCAATTAAACAAAGAGAAGAGAAAACATATTAAAACCAGGACACCCTGTATTTGTCGGCAACAATGAACTCATTCGTGTGCTAAGATATTTTCGCACATTTTCGCGAGAAACTAACGCGCTAAGACCATTCTTTCATTATTTTCCCGGGAAAATTTGAAGATGATGAAGAGCGGATCAATGCATATTGGTAGAATGAGTGACAGCTCGACAACAAGTACGGCGTCTTCTACGTCTTCTTCGTTAAAAGATGAAGAGGCAGATTGGGAGATGAGACCAGGCGGCATGCTGGTTCAGAAAAGAAACGAAAACACCAATGTTCCGGCGAAGATTATACGCCTCCGAATAGCGTACGGTGCTCTCCGATATGAGATCTCGGTGAATTCGCAAGCAACGTTCGGTAAGTTAGCTGTAGTATATATCTAGCCAGATCTATCCATTTTTCGATGCTTGTTTCTTCTAATTTCTTTCGTTTGTGTTTGGCGGGTGAGAAAATGAAGGAAAAAAATAGTTTTCACGATAATGTAGGAAGTCGTTAGTCATATTGATGGTGGTGCTATATGATTGGCTTGCATATTTCTGACTTCTCACTTCTTAGCATGCACCTTTTTAAGAAAAGAAAAAAATAAAAAGAATATACATTATCTTAAAAATAAAAGCAATTAACTAGTGTATGAACAGTAATTACTAAATATTATAAAAAAATGAATATTAATTGGCCCATGCAAAATATTAAATTCCCGAAAACTTAATTGTTGTTTGCTTAATCGAGTTTCAATTATATAATTTCTAAGTAAAACAGCTTATGTATACATTTCTATTAATAAAAAATTGAATATCAATTGAATTTATAAGGTGGGTTTATTTCAATTGAAATTTAGTAGAATGACCGACAGGGGAATTGAAGAAGGTTCTGATGGGGGAGACAGGGTTAAAACCAGAAGAACAGAGAGTTATGTACAAGGGAAAAGAAAGAGAAAATGGACAGTACCTGGACATTTGTGGAGTCAAAAATGGATCCAAAGTAGTACTAATCCAGGATCCAGCTAGCATTAGATATATAGAGATGCGAAATAATGCCAGAATTCAGACTGCCCATCGTGCCATCTCTTCTGTCTCCATGGAGGTTGATAAGCTAGCAAACCAGGTAACAATTGCTTTGTTTTTTTTTTACCAGAATAGTACATGTGATTAATAATTAATTGTATATGGATGCTTTAACTTGCTTTTAACAGGGGCCGAAGCATAATTTTAATGTTCTTTTTCTCTTTTTATGTTTAAAAAATATTGTTTTACCATCCTTCTTATGATTGGGTCAACACATTTTTGAGTGGGTGTGTCATAATCAAACAGCTGGGTATAGAGAAGAGGGAATGGACTTGCAACTTGCAAGTGTAAAAACTTTGACAATCAAGTTTATAACTTAATATAATGTGGAGCCATTGCCGTGTGCCCAAATTGGCCAACTCTAACCTATAAAAATAAGCCGAGAGTCTCCTATATCCTATCCACTCATTGCAAGCATTGTTGGAGCTCTTATTGTTATTACTGTCACTATTATTATTATTATTGTTATACCTCTATATTCATGGTCCAAAAATGCACAGGAATTGTAGGGTAGTGCCCATTTATACTTTTATTTGTCTGAGAATATTATCTTTTTTAGGAAAATAATTGATCCTAGGCCATTTTTTGGCTTGTTAAAAGTTCAACTTTTTTCCTCTTAAAATATGGATTAAATCCGCACTTAATTATCCCTACCGTATATTGCACAAATGGTAATTGAGATTTGCTCCCTAGGTAGGTTTCTGCAATTGAAAAATCTATTTCAAATGGAATTAAGGTGCCAGAAGTTCAAATCACAACATTAATTGAGATGCTAATGAGACAAGCAATTAAGTTAGATGGCATTTCTGCTGAAGGAGATGCTTCTTCTCGGAAAATTTTGCAGGTATTTATCTCTAATGTCCACATTTTTGTTTTTGCTTTGCAATATTCTTTTGTAGGAAAATTTTCACCTAAACTTTGCCTACGAGATTTTCATGATTAGTAACCGCTTAACCATTGCTTTTTCAACTTTTTTTATCTGATATGATATTCTGCTATTGGTTTGGTCCATTAATAAATTCATGAATCCATTTGCAGATATCTTTTCATCTTTTATATTATATGGGACATGAATTTAGAATTGTTCTCACTTTTTTTTCTTTTTCTTTGATGATGGAAAATAGAATTGTTCTAACTTCATTATACAATTCCAGGACAAAATGTTAAATTTTGAAATAACCGGACTACGTTAATTCCTATATGCTTAGATTGATGTTATTTAACAGAGCAAATGGAATTTTTGGTGGGTTTAATGCAGGGTAAGCGGGTGCAGAAGTGTGTGGAAACTCTTGATGTGTTGAAGATTTCTAATGCAAAAGTAAGGCCGGTGATTGTGACAACCAAGTGGGAGACCTTTGATCCTCCTCCAGTCTCGGCTAAATGGGAACTTTTTGATTGATGATTTCACATTTTCCATTTTCTATTTTTATTTTTCTTGATGATTTTTACATGTATATCTAGCTCCACAACTATATAACCATAAGCGAGACACTCAACTTGTACGTACCTAGTGTTCCTTCCTCGCGAACTTTGCCAATAAGGATGGGTGTTATAATATTAATGTGATATAATTGGACTTGTGCAATTTGGCTGAGTCCAATCCTTGTATTTTGGCACTTCCATTAAAGATTATTTCAATGTTTAGAATAGCGGCATGTTTCTCACGCGTTTATTAAGCCATGATGATGTTACCAAATGTAAGGCCAGGCAAAAAAAAATATGATGTTAAATCTGTGGTTAAAATTGAGTCTAAATAAGTTTGTCATTAAATCTATGCAATTATCTAATCTAATCGGATACAAACGTAAATTTTAATATTTAAAAATTATAGTTAGATACTTAAATTTAATGTCTTTTTGACCATTCTTTACACTATGTGTGTGTGTATATATATGAATGATTTGTACGGATGATTTTTGCTTGTTAATTAAATTCTCATTTTATTTTATATAAACTTGAGTATAGTACAAACTTTAATTATTGAAAATCATACATTTGTCAATATTTATAGGTGATAAATTAGTTTTCAATTATTTTTTATTGTATTATAAAGTATTTATGTAACTTCTTTTTATTGTATTGATATTAAATTTTAATGACTTGTACTTTTATTTGTACTTTTATGTTTAAATTTTTAGAATTTACTGTATATCTTAATTTTATGGATGCATATTCTAAGGTAATTGTATTTATTTACCTTTTTTAATAGTTATTCGACTACATTTAGCAGGTAAACTATTATTAATAAACTGAATTTTGTATTAAAATTTTGAAAAACAGGGTTTGAAGTTGAAAAATAGGCCATGGACTAAAATGCTTAACCAATTTATACCCATTTGATCAAATTTGCAACTTGAACAAAATAAAATTTTGAGATAATCACAAAAAAAAAAATCTTTAATGTTTGAATGAATTCACAATCAAAACTATATCATTTAAAGACTTCTTTGTTCCAGATAGACACTTTAGATGCAAATATATCATTTAAAGACTTCTTTATTCCAAATAGACATTTTAGATGCAAATAAAGACATAGCACTGCCAATACTTTCTTTAGAATTCCAGCCTCTCTCACAAAAGAATTAAAATCTTAATGAAGCAGCCAGGGAGCCAAAAACCGAAAATGAGAGAATAGCTATCCATATCACTATTATTAAGAGATAAAAGAAGACATCGGTGATTCGAACCCACTCTTAGCAGGTGCTGCACACTAGCCTTCTTGAAAAGATTTCTTCATTTCTGGGTACAAAGGGCTCCATCTAGCTGCTCTTGAAGACAACCTCATTGCCAGGTAAATTTGGGGCCTTAAAAACCAATATCAAGTAAGCAACATGTGCTAATACAAGCTTGGAACAGTGGACAAAGTTTACTACCTCTGATGGCTCCATCAGATTTCTCCTGAGAAAAAAAATAAAAGAGATAAAATCTCCAACCAAACACCATAGACCAAAAAAGAGAATGAAGTTGAACTATATCAGCCCAAAATTTTCTTCTCTTAAGAGCAATATGATCAGCATAAACCGTAGTAAATACAAACTTCGACACCCCTGGGCCAATAATTTTAAAATTGACCCATTTATAAGAGAAAGAGATAGTTTGCAGATTGACAAAATTTCTCGAAAGAATCCATAAACCCCCTACGAAACGTACAGCTTCTACTCAAAAAAAAGAATGAGCAAAACCAAGACTTTTGATAATTTTGTCAGCAACTATGCCATTCACTCTGGTTTCCAAAAGAATAAAAAGTGACATTTAAATTAGTTATAGAAATCTCTAACCACACTAGCAAACTTGCTAGAACCAGCACCTTGATAATTCCAAATAAGAAATTTTAAATCCACAAAAAAGAAAGGCATGAACCTGACCAAAATATCACCTGTCACACCCATCAGTAACTTTATCATATTGAGATTCACCAACACCTCCTACAAACTACCACCAGCAAGAAGAGTCTTAACCAAGCTCAATAAAGAATTATCATTAGCATCCAGAATGCAGTATGTAATAGATGAAGACTTGGAAAGATTCTTCAACTTCTTCTGGGTTAATTACATCCGTGGTCATCCAATTTTCACACTTATAATCAAATAGTAATAATAAAATAATTTATAACACAAAAATTATTAAAATTTTATTTTATTTCAATTAAAGTAAGAATAACCGGAAAATTAATTTTTCGTCACCGGAATGCCATGCAAGCATGCCACATCATCAGTGAGCTTCTAGAACATGCCCAGTCAGCATTCCATGTGGCCCGCCTACATGGAGGAATTGACATGTCATCAAGTTACATGTCATGCCAACCTGTACAAAAAGACAAAAAACAACAAAGATTAAATTAACCCTAATACATCTATTCCTATTTTCTCTCTCATTCTCATCTGCCGTCACTCTAATTCCATCAGAGGTTGGAGTTAAACAAATTAAGAATATCAGAGGAAGATGAAATAATAGGATTAAGGTTTGGATTGCAGAAATTTGATGCCTAGATAAAAATACACACACATATATATATTGTAAAGATAATTTCACTTCTAAAGAGACCAGTGGGGCTTGGTGAAAGAGAATCAGAGTAACCATGGTACACCCAATTCAAAAGAGAATCTCTGAAGAAAAGGGCCCACAATACGGTAATTTTTGTTTTTTTTTTTGGGTGTTCACAAATCTGAGGTTTAGTATTCCATTGTTTATTATTCTATTATGCATTTTTTTATATTTGATTAATGAAAATAATCAAATAAAGTTCTAGGATTTCGGAATTAACTGTGTGGAAGTATATGCATGAAAAATATGAAATATTGTAGTTAGGATTGGTTGTATTTAATAAGTTATTTAGGATTTTTGTACTAGAACTTGCTGGAAGTATTTTATTATACATCAAACTATTTTAATATAGTTGGCATGTAAAATATTAAAGGGTTTGACTTGTGATTTTTTGTATTTTATAATTTATATATGATATTTGTACTGAAGTTTCCTAACTATTAAGTAATTATGAACCAGATTATAATAGTTTTGATGAGTCAGCGGGTTATGAGTCTGATGTAGGTGATGATGAGTTTTCACTTGATGATGGTGTTAGAGCCAATGGTGATGAAACTATAGGGGATGATGGTGCTAAAGCTAATGGTAATGAAAATATAGGGGATGAGGTGTTAGAGCTGATAGGGTTGAACCTGACCAGGATGTTGAGCATGAAATATTTGTAGACCTTGATTATAATATTGCTGAAGGAGACCATGACTATCAAGAGGAGATAGCACAACAAAAGGATAGAAAGGCTAAGGGTAAAAACCCAAAAGGTAGGCCAATCAATGCTACCAGTTCAAGTAGGCAGCCTACTAGACCTGTCCATATTGAGCATGTTGATGATGATGTTAGCTCTGAATATGCTGAGTCTGGAGAGTTGGAATCTGGTTTTGAAGATTCAGATGAGGAAGGAGATGGGGTTAGAGTTAAATATCCGGAATTCAATAAAGAGAAGCACATGTGAAATCCTGTGTTATTACATAGCATGAAATTTAGGAGTTTAGTTCAATTCAAGGAAGTTTGTAGGAATTGGTCAATTAAAAATAGATTTGGGACTTGGTTTCCAACCAATGATAAAAAAAGAGTGATTTGTATTTGTAAGACCCCAGGATGCCCTTTCAGGTTATATGCTTCAAGGGTTAGTTCTGAGGACCCAACTGTTCAAATCAAGTCATCTAATTTCAGCCATACTTGCCCCAAATTGTTTGAAAATTTCTATTTGACCTCCCAATGGATTGCCTCTAAGTACTTCAATAGGTTTAAGGCTGACCCTACTTGGAGCTTGGATGGAATAGTATGCACTGTTAGATATGATCTTGGTTATACCATTAGTAAAATGAAAGCATGGAGGGCAAAAAATACAGCAATGTTGTGGGTTTTTGGGGATGAGAGATCTCAATACCTTAAACTGCTTTCTTATAGAGCTGACTTGTTAGCTACTAACCCTGGGTCAACAGTCCATATTTGGAGGGATAATGGTAAATTTGTTGGATTTTATGTTTGTTTAGTGCCATTGAAAGAGGCTTTTCTGAGAGGATGTAGACCTTTTATGGGCATAGATGGTTGTTGGTTGAAGGGGAATTATGGTGGGAATTTACTTACTGTTGTTGGAATAGACCCCAATGATTGTATATTTCCAATAGCTTATGTCGTGATAACACAAGTTGAGAGCACAGAATCTTAGAGTTGGTTCATATGTAACCTTGGATATGACCTGGAGATTATAAATAGCAGCAAAATTGTGTTCATGTCAGATAGACAAAAGGTACATTTCATTTAAATTCTATTGTTTTTTACTTGTGGATTTAATTCAATTTTATTTTTTATTTTATATTTTTGCTTTTGTTGAACTTTATGATTTTTTTCGTTAAGGGATTGATAAATGCTATCCAAGACTTATTTCCAGAGGCTGAGCATAGAAATTGTGTGATACATATATATCAAAATTTTAGAGAGAAGTTCAAAGGAAAGGCTTTGAAAGACCTTTTATGGAATTGTGCAAGGGCCAGTAATGAAGTTAGATTTAAAAAGTGTATAGGAGATTTGAAAACAGAAAATGATGAAGCCTTTAATTGGCTTGAGCATCCTGACAGGCCATATGCCAGTTAGACAAGATCTTTGTTTAGCGCACATTGCAAATGCGATATGCTCTTAAACAATCTTTGTGAATGCCTTTACAGGTAGATGCTCTTAAACAATCTTTAATTTGATTACATTGCCTCAGTTATAATGGCTTGATGTTCCTTATGAAAAAAAAAAATTAATCTTTTATTCAGGTACATATTAAATGCCAGAGATATACCAATTATTACAATGATAAAAATGATTAAGTCAAAATTGATGAAGAGATTATATAAGAAAAGACAATGGATTGAGAGGCAGCCAGACCCTAAAATTATAAAAAAAAAAAAAATTGTACAAATATAGGGATTAAGCTTTTTTTTTTTTTTAAGTTGTTATTTCTGGTGGTCCAAAGATTTCAGTAAATGGCTTAGGAGAGCCATATATTATTGATCTTGCTACAAGGAAATGTTAATGTAGGAGGTTTGAGTTAACTGGATGCCATTTCAGCTATTGTTGCAAATAATGAAGATCCTATTAATTATGTTAGCCATTACTATACCAAGGAAACTTTTCTCAAGGTTTACTCTTATTACATGAACCCTACCAATTCACAAGATATGTGGCCAGATGTGGAGGATGGAGGTCTGTTAATTCCACCTGCAGCAAAGAAAAAGAAAAAGGGTAAGAGGCCAAAAGCTAGAAAGAAGCAAGATGAAGAAATTGAACAACAAAGGATGAAAGAAAATCAAGAGAGAAGTGATAGAAACACAACCCAAAAAATATCAAGAAAGGGACTTTTCAAAATGGTGCGCAAGGTGTGTGGTAAAAAAGGGCATAATTCTAGAAGACATGGGAATTCAGCAACTTCTAAAAGTTCAAGAAAACAAGATGAACCACAAGCTCCTATGGAATTTGAAAATATTGAAGTCAATTATGCTCCTGAGGTTGATGTTCCTATGCAACTTGAAGTATCAATCAGTGTAGATGTACCAGTCAGTGTGGATTTTAATGTAAGTTTGTACCAATTTTTAATTCTAGCTACTAATCGTAATTAGTATTTCTTTAATTTCAATTATATTTGCTTTTGTCATAGTTCACCCAGCAAAGTGGGATGATCAATCTGGTGAATGCGCCAAGGAAGAAGTCAAGGGTGTCTAAGGGAGATGCTATTGTAACAAGCCAGGAGTGAGTCATGATTTGTGTTGTTATATTGTGATGTATTGGTGATTATAAAACCAATGAATTTTCCATTTTTTTCTTTATGCAAGTTTTATTTCAACAGACTGTTATTTTCTTTATGTATTGGTCTCTGCAGATCTTATTTTTTTTATGCAAGTTTTATTTCAACAGACTATTATTTCAACACTGTTAACAATATAATAAATAAGTGCCATCGATTGCTAAAGCAATTTTATTTCATGATTCAACAAAAAAAAATACCACCAGAACATCAGGAAATACTTTACGAGAATTTTGTTGAAGCATTGCCATTGATCATGCTGCAGATTGCAAGCAGAGCAACCTGAAATATTAGATTATATTATGGTGTTCAATTCCATTACCAGATGAATGCCAACTATTTATGAGCAATACTGTCACAGAACAGATAAAGACATATACACTCAGAAGTGTGAATTGAATCCTTTCAAATAAATGAATTCTAATATAATTAAAGTACATTTATTGTATAACATTTTAGCATGTAAAACTACATCTGGAGGGGGATCTATGTAACAGGTAGCTCCTAAAAAGAAAGCCTCAACTCCACCTTGGAACAGTCTGGACTTCAACATGTTAGCTAAGATTTGAAGTGCTTGAAACTCATACTAAGAACTTTTATTTTGAAAAAGGACCTCCAAACTGCTTTGTGTCCGTACATTGGACTGATACTCAGCCACATGGTTGATTCAGTTTCACTGCAAACAACTAGACCACCTTAAAACTCTACAAAATAATTAGATAAAATGAAAGACGTAATAATTGGGAACACAGTGAAAAACATTCACTTTTGTATTTGAAATTTGAATAAGGCTGTGTTGTTTGTGCTTAAAATAAATATATAGATTAGGCATTCAAAGAAGTTTCAAACAATAACTTTTGCATCTGCATACTAGCCATTTCAGTTCTACTATTTCTTATAGTAGACCATTAAAATTGAATCAGTTTATATTAATCTGGAGCCTCAAATGCACAGAAAGAATGAAGCACCTAAAAAATGAACTCATAAAGAGTTAGTATAAAACAAGGCAATTACTGCAAAAATAAATAAATAAATAAATAAATATATATATATATATATATATAAAATAAAGAAATAAGAGATCTAAAATTTAACATTTGAAAATTCTTATAAATCTGAAAATTCTTACCTTAGGAATTTTGCAGTCGAAGAACCGCCTCCCCCAATTTCTCTCCGTCCAAGCAGTTTACATCACGGCTCGATTTCCACACAAGCAAAGGGGATATTGAATATCATTCAAATTAACATCTGAAAACTCTTCCATATTCAATACAACGTTGGGAGAAAATATAATAAAATGAGAAGGTGGAGTTAAAATGGAGATTAGTATGGCGATGAAGTGAAATAAATAAGTTTATACGAAAGGGAAGTTGAGCAGGTGCTAGGCTTTATGAGACCTGTTGAAGAAGACGATTTTGTTAAAAAAGAATTGGAGGCTATTTCAATTTGTGAAATAGCGGTAACAATAAAGCTTTATTCTTTTTTATCTTTTTGTACAGGTTGGCATAACATGTAACTTGATGACGTGTCAATTTCTCCATATAGGCAGGCCACATGGAATGCTGACTGGGCGTGTTTTAGAAGCTTACTGATGATGTGGCATGCTTGCATGATATTCCAATGACAGAAAATTAATTTTTCGGTCATTCTTACTTTAATTGAAATAAAATAAAATTTTAATAATTTTTATTTTATAAATTATTTTATTATTATCATTTGATTATAAACGTGAAAATTAAATGATCACGGATATAATTAATCCATTTTTTCTTCATACTGATATCAAGTGGCCGACTCTTAATATGCTTCCTAAACTAGAAAAGGAGGATAAAGCTTTGGGTTTCTCAACAACAACAATAGTATGACTATTAGAGTTTCAGATGGGAGAGACCAAATTGTTAATGCTGGTGTCAACGGATAAATCTTAGGTTTTTGAGAAAAGCGTAGGACAAACCTGATCGTCCATGATGATTTTGCTCTCAATATTAATTGCTTTTTTTTCATTACTAGGCAAACACTCCATATTGTCAGGCACAATGTCTAAAGCAACATCACAAATATGGGAGACAGTTGGTGTAATGCCCCAAAATTTGAATCATTTTAGAATGTGATATTATGTTAATAATTTTTAAATGAAGTGTATTTTAGAACCCAATAATGAGAAATTAATATAAATAAATGTGTATAATAATAATAATAATAATAATATCTTGGGATGGCTTCTAGAACTCCCCGGACAAAAACCGATGGCTACAAAAATTAAGGAAAAAAGAAGGAACTTTTTTTAAATAATATTTTTTTTTAAAAATGGAATCTATCAAAAAATAATTATAAAAACTGAATTGTTTTCTGACGGATGGATAATTTCTGCTGAAATCGCTGGTGGAACTAGCGGTTTCAGCACACAATTTTCCCTACCCACAAATTATTAAATTAATAAAATTTTAATATTATTTAATTTATTTTTTAATTAATAAAATTTTAATATATTTATAAATTAATATAAATTATCAAATTAAATTTTATTAAAATGTTATCAATTTAATAAATTTTTCAATTTGGATAGTGGCTGTGCAAAATTACAACAATAAAATTGCTATAATAAAATGAAACATCTAAAAAAGATAATTTTGTTTTTGTGTTAAAAATTTAGGAGTTGGGCATTCAATATATTCTATATTCTAAACCAGCCTTGCCAACAATAACTCCACTCCCCACTGCACTCCCAGAAACAATCCTTTTCTTTCATTTTCCCGCAAAATAAAAATGTCCGAGTCCAACAAAATCCGCCACATTGTTAGAATCCAGCAAATGCTTAAGCGGTGGCGCCGCAAGGCAAGAGCGACGGCCTCACGCGCTCCCTCAGATGTTCCCACCGGTCACGTGGCTATCTGCGTAGGATCTACTGGAAGAAAGTTTATCGCTGGTCCCAATGCTTTTCTCTTTTTCTTTCTGGACTTGGGACATTTTTATTTTCCAGGAAAATGAAAGAAAATAATTGTTTTTGGGAGTACAGTGGGGAGTGGAGTTATTGTTGGCAAGGCTGGTTTAGAATATAGAATATATTGAATGCCCAACTCCTAAATTTTTAACACAAAAACAAAGTTATCTTTTTTAGATGTATCATTTTATTATGGCAATTTTATTGTTGTAATTTTGCACAGCCCCTATCTAAATTGAAAATTTTATTAAATTAATAACATTTTAATAAAATTTAATTTGATAATTTATATTAATTTATAAATATATTAAAATTTTATTAATTTAATAATTTGTGGGCACAGAAAATTGTGTGCTGAAACTGCTGGTCTCACCAGCGATTTCAGCAGAAATTATCTCCCATTAGAAAATAATTTTATTTCTGTAATTATTTTTTGATAAATTTTATTTTTGTAAATATTTTTTTAAAAAATATTATTTAAAAAAAAGTTACGAAAAAGAACAAAAAGAAAATAAAGAAAGATAAAGAAAGAAGATAGAAAAGAAGGAAAGAGAAGAGAGAAAGAAAGGATGGGAGATTGGGAAAGAGGGAATGCAGGGAGGGTGCAGTGATGCAACTGATCAACGGCATCATCGTCAGCGATCTTTGTGCCGCCACTGCCTTTTACCCCTGACCACCAACGCATCGCCACTCCATCCAGCGCCAACGGCATGCAACTTCCCCATGTCCGATTACTCTCCTTACCGAAGTCCCTCCTCCTTCATTTCGATGATCTATGATGGCCTAATGTGATGCCATTTACACCGGTGAGTTCCTGGCGGTTAGGTGAGTCCAACGACGTCCTTCTCCAACTGTCACTAACCGAAAAATAGTAGATCAGAGACCAAGGCGGTTGCAATTTTCGGGATGCGTTTAAGCCGCAAACGGTGTCGGTTGGGCACGTGACTACCATTACGGGACTTCTCTCAATGCCAGCTACCTCCAGGTATCCTTAGTTTCACGTGGATCAGTCTCCGACAAAACCCCAGTGAGCTCAATAATAGACAGAACTGAGGAAAAATGCAGGAATTTTACACTAATTGGTATGTGACTACCAAAATTCCATCTATTGATTCATTGTCTAAGTTTTACCAATTTTGTTAAAATTGGTTTTATTCTTTTAATAATCGAATGTCTATTTGTGGTGTGATTTATTTTGTATATTATATTTGTTTTTGTTAGCTGGGCCTTGTCAATTTAAAATTCAATTTTGAATTTAATGCTTTGTCGATAATTCAACCTTAATACGTAAAAAGGATGGTGTCGGGTGGGCTGTTGCTGTTGTTATATTTTCCTTTTGTATTGAGCTCACATTTTATGAAGAGAAGTTTAGTATGCAATTAAATTTGACTAGTGTTTTAGTTGTTTAAAACATGTATTGTTACTTTGGAAATGATTTATGATCAAGTATAACTCAGTTATTTTGTTTTGAATCTTTATCAATTTAAGAAGATATGCAATTATGGGTTGATAGTAGGAGATGGTAGTGTATATTTCTGAAGTTTAGAGGACTAGGAAGTTTAGACAGATTGCTGGTGATGCTCAAGAATTAGCTAACTTAATGAAATTAATTTACTTAATAGATAGGGGTATCTATATGATTTAGATTTTTGGTTTGTGTTGAAAAACCTGAATCTTTATCTTGTAAATGTTTTTGTTGTTAATTCGGATACATTAAACCAAAGATTTACTGCCTCATAAACCTAGCCTAATTGCTTAATTAGTATTAATGATAGGTTCTTGACTAAATAAGAAACTAAAGGAGATAAGAAGTTTTGAAAATATACATATATATAACTTAAAACCTATTTTGTGACAAATAATTTAGATTTTTGAGTTCTGAACTCCCTTAATGTCAAGTTAGATGCGTTAAGGCTAAGGATTTAATTCCTTAATTGTGTACAATTACCGACTAAGGAATATGATGGTTACGCTGTTGACAAAATAGAGAGTTAATGGAGATATGTAGTTATGAAATATATATACATACATGTTTTTAGAACGTGGAAGTACCTTAAGTAATCTAAATGAGAAATACGAAAAAAATTTATTGATTTTCTGCACTTATTGACTGGCGAGACTAGCGACTGAAATTGAAAGGGAATAAATAAGTTTAATTTTAGTGAATTAATAGATAACAAGGTTTCCTTTGTTACACTTCATTTAGTAAATTAGTTTATATTATTTACTTAGCTTGATTAGTGAAATTTAACGGACTAGAATTGGTTTACTTATAAGAATGCATTTCTCTTGGGCTTGTTAATATCTTGTCAGTTCACATTTCTCTTTGAGAATTTGTGATCATAATAAGATAGTGTACTGATAAATAAGGTTTGTGGAATTAAATATGTGTAACTAGGGGTGAGCAAAAACCGAACAAAACCAAAAAACCGAACCGAACCAACCGATTTTTTAATTTGGTTCGGTTTTTCAGTTTTTCGGTTCGGTTTTCGGTTTTTAATTTTGAGAAATTTCGGTTTTTCGGTTTGGTTCGGTTTTTAAAGGAGAAAACCGCATAAAAACAGAACCGAACCGAAATTTATATAATTATATATATATTTTTGATTTTTTATTAAATAATTATTTTATACATATAAATTATTTTATTTTTAGTTGTAAATTATATGAGTACATTTATCAATTATTAATATCTATTTTTTAGGTGATAATTTAAAATTTTGACGATTAAATTGAAAATTGATTAAATAAAAAAAAATTTTTAATGGTTTTGTTGTATTATTTATTATATATTTTGAGATTATTTCTTTAATTTGAACTTTTATTTGTACAATTTAGATGTTTTTACTTTAGTATATTATAACTTTAGTATATTATAATTTATAATTTTTTATAATTTTTAAACACAATATTTTTATTTTTTAAAAAATAATTTTAAATTTTGGTTTTTCGGTTAATCGAACCAAACCGACCGAAAATTTTGGTTCGGTTTAAATTCGGTTATTCTAAAATTTCGGTTCGGTTGATAAAAATAAGAGAACTTCGGTTATTTCGGTTCGGTTCGGTTATTGAACCGAACCGACCATTGCTCACCCCTATGTGTAACTTGAACTAAATACTTTCTTGATGAGGACTGTATGAATTAGATCGCTTTGTGTACTTAGGATTACGATAAGTGTTTAAGTAGGACTATAAATGTATATGTATAACTTAAATAATGTGGCTGATTAAAATTTACAAATTGATGGTAAATTGAACTTTGAAAAGTGACAAATGGAACCCTACGGTGCCCATGAAAATAAAACTATGAAAATGACAGGTATTAAAACCAAGTAAGATTGTCATGTATATATCATACTATTTATTTTAATTTATTTAATAATGATTTTATGTTTGCCCTTAGTAAAACTAGACAGAAATTAGAGTAATGGGATTAGGGATGATCACGGGGCGGGGCGGGGCCGGGGAATTCACCCCCACTCACTGCCCCGCCAGTGGCGGGGATTCCCCGCCCCCGCCCCCAATATCGGGGGGGGAATTTCCCCCGTCCCCGCCCCGCGGGGATCCCCGTCCCCCGCGGGGATCCCCGATCCCCATAAAAAAATAATTTTTTTAATTTTAAAATACAATATTTTACAAATAATTAAAATTAAAATATAACATTTAATAAATAAAAAATCTAAAATCAATCACAATTTAAATTAACATAAATTTTAACTATTAATAAATCTAAAATTAAATATAACTTAAAACTTAATAATCCTAAATTAAATACAAATAACCAAAACTTAATAAAATTACAATAATACAAGAAATCAAAATTTAATAAAGTTGCAATAATACAAATAACCAAAAATTTCAGTTGAACCACTTCTTTTTCAATTTCTGACAAAATATAAACCTGAAATACAAATTAATCAAATATAAAAATATTAATTATATACTCATATACAGATTGAAAGTAAATTAAAGTTGTCACCACCATATTGCTACCTGATATCATAGACAGATAATTTATCAAACGCAAATCTCAAATCTCAAAGAAGGCATGCTATAAACCTGGTCAGCAATCATTTAGCAACTTTTAATTTCACATAAAAAGGACCATAATTTCTATGCTGAAGCAGATATAGCTGTATCACATCAGTATAAGTGGGAATGTACTACTATAGGACTTCATTAGTTGGTCAATGAAAGAAAATATAACGGTGCATGTATTAAAATACAAAATAGTATTGGTAATTTTATGTGAAAAATTAATTAAATGACAATGCTGAAGCTAGTGATAAAACCAAGCATTGCAAATAAAAATTCCAGATTCACAACCCATAAAAAGTTGAAAAGGAAATATAAAGCTAAGGAAAAGACAGAAATTATAATGTTAAAAACTCTGACCGAAGCAAACAGGTAAGCAAAAGAAGTTATTGCTAGAAAGTTCCTTCAATTCAAAGTTGTCTACTTTAACAACAAAACTAAAAATCAAAAAATCAAAAAATCATAATCCATTACAGTTCTTTGTAATCATAAAAAGTTCATTGTGTATGAATTGCAAAATTAACAGACCCAGACAAAAATGAACCAAAAAGGTAAACACCCAGCCTATTTGCCTGCTGTATAATTATAAGTTCCAGCAGAAATAAAAGGCAAAAATGAGGCCACACTTACCACTGGGTTTCTTCTCCTGGATTTATTGTTGAACCTCCATGTTTTGCCACACTTACCACTGGTTTTAGACCCTGCAATCCATTTTCAATAATTCTTTATTATCGTTTCTACATTAGATCCCAATTGAAGAGAAACACAATATTACTATTACTCTAAAAAATAATTCTGCTTGTTCTAAAAAAAACCCATTGAAAAGGTGTGGATATGTGCCCCATTTCTTACATTGTCATAACCATCTTCTCCGTTGACACCACCTTCATGTCCCAAATAAATTAAAACGTTAATAGCTTTAAGTTTAATATTATAGAAGAAATTATTTATAGGCAACACCAAGACACGCACACAACATAATATAGATTTCGAATAACGAGTTGCTGCATTACAAGGTAGAAACTTCATATAAAAATAATTTAATTAACTGTCTAATCTGAACCGAATAATAAAAAAGCTTTTGTAATATTAGTATAGTAAAAAGCTCATGCAGTGCAGAGAAGAGAAAAGAAGAATACCTGAAACAGAGATGCTATGAATTGGGGATGAAGATGCTAAAACATGAAAGCATGCGAAACATATCACAAACACTCCACAAATCTATTTACTTCTCATTTATTTTTCCTCCTACACAACATATGAACCCCCAAAAAACCTCTAACTCTCTCTCTATCTATATCTCAATCTTCCTCTCTATGACACTAAATATAGGTTTTCTATGGAAAAAAAAAGTTAGAACTCGAACTCGAAATCCTACGTCACGAGATATGGATGGGCTTATTAGTGTAGAATTTTTAGTAAAGTCGGCAAGATAATGTTTGTGCTATATTCTATCCAGAGTATAAATGGAACAAATGTTCAGAAAGCCCTTTGCATTATCTACTTATTAACTATGGCGGTGTAAACCTGTTTGATTATTATAACTTTAGAGAATAAGAGTAAGAATTACAGAATGCAAAAAACACAACAGAAGGAAGTAACAGACCAAATGACCCAGCTGAGCTAAGATTTATCCCAGTTGGATTGCTTACCTTTGGACCAAAAATGCACCAGTGACTCGGCTAAGCCAAAAGACACCACCGGCACTTCAGAATATTTGAGAGGATACCCTACAAGAAACCAGCAGACAGAACTTTAGCTTTCAGCAGGAAAAAAGAAAAAAAAACAGAGGAAGCGGAAGAAAAAGAACTGTAGAACCTTGCTTTACTTCTAAATAAAGCTTCAATTTTCACGAGACAACTGTAGAACCCACAGGGGAAGCGAAAGAAGAAGAAGAAGAAGAAGAAGAAGAGGAGGAGGAGGAGGAGATGGTGTGGTCTGTAGAGAGATCTAACTTAAATCAAACATTTTATTTCAGAATCAAAGAAAACAAAGGAAAAGAAGAAGGACTAACCAGATTTCAACGAGGGAGATGAGCTGTGTCTAGAGAAGAAGCCAAGAAGGAAACGGGAACGGCAGAAAAAAAGGACAAAGAAAATGAGATTAGGGACTTTAGGGTTTTGAGTGAAATATTTATAGCCAATGGCATGTACGTAAATAATTATAAAACTAAGGTTAATATAGTAATTTTATTTGCGGGGCGGGCATCCCCGCGGGGCGGATACCCCATTCCCCGTTCCCGCCCCCGAATTTACCACGGGGATTTTTTTCCCCCCGTCCCCGTCCCCGCGGGGGGAAAATTCGGGGATTCCCCGCCCCGAACGGGGCGGGTCCCCGCCGGGGCCGGGAAATCCCCGCCCCATGATCATCCCTAAATGGGATAAGGTTAACATGCCAATTAAGGAATTAGCAGTACTGCGTCTCAATATGTATTATCGGATTGAATGGCTTTGCAAGCTTTTTCAAGGAATGTAAGTAAGTGGAGTCATTGGTTGAATGGCTCCGAAGAGCTCGATCCACATCTATATGTATATGTGTGTTTATATATATATATATATATATATATATAAGTATACATGTATTAACATATATTTAATAGAAAAATCACACATATTAAATGAGAAATCGTTAAAAGGGGGTTGAATGGTTTCGCAAACTCGGTCCCTTGGTTTGGATCCCGTTTATCCAGCTCGATGCAATTCTGCTAAATTTTACTGGGGGTAAATATTGAAAATGAATAAATTGGTGAAACTCTTATAAAAACACTTTAGTGAATAAAGTGATTAGTTTAATTATACCATGGTTAGTTACACTTCACATAATTTGATATAATCTAACATAATTAAAAACATATATACATATTTATAAGTATGTGTGTGAATGCCATTGTGAGTGAATGGTTCAGATTTAATATGCATGTTCAATTAGTGTTATTTATGACTAATTTATGTGAATTAAAGTACAAATCTTGAAATTAACAGTTTAGTATAATAATGGTTCCCCTGTAAATGGGTCAATTATCATTAATTGTTTAATCTTATATTATTTCTAAGCAACTAAGTATACTCTGAAGCAATCATTTATGCAAATTATATATGAAAATTCAATATTGATTACTTATGTTTATGTGCATTATAAGCTTAGAAATTTTGACCTTTATACATATTTTATGATCTTGTTATGAATACTTTCAAATGTATTTCAAAAAAAATTTGTGTAATTAGAGAGGTAAATTTGGTAGTCACCACTAAGGTTTTAGCTTAGCGCATGATTTCTTTTTCGCGCATAGGTTGAGGATCGAGAAGATTAATCTATATGCAAGAAAGGTCAGGATTGGTTGTAGCTGGTTATGTCAAAGAGTTAGATCGAAGCATGACAGCTAAATTTAATTATATTATTATCGTTTATTTGGCATGTACACAGGTAAAGCTTGATTTGTAATACTAAATGAAATTTTGTTGGTATCAAGAAAGAAATTTTGTAGTTGTTGTTACATGATGAAATTTTATAGATATAGTTGAGAATAGGAATTTTGTGTAATGTTGATTAGACAGGTGGAGTTTAATTTAATTGTTTATTGAGGAGGATGGGAACTTGTGTTGGAGTTTGATTGAAGTTGTGAAAACAGTTGTATGATTTTAGAAATATTTTTGTATTCTTTTTCTACTAGAAGTTGTCAATAATTCGGGAAAACTCTATCAAAATTTTTTTAGAATAAATAGTATGTTAAATTAATAAGGTTTTTAAATAGCAAAATTCCTTGTTTGGTCCTCTTAAAGGCAATCCAATTCGAGTGTGACATCCGATATTTGGGTCTTACAACTGATCAGATATAGGATGTTACAGTTGGAACAAAAACATCAGTCATAGACACATCACTAGACTTCAAAACCTCATTTTAAGGGTCACTTTGTGACTTCCTGTGCTCTATCCGGATAGGTTTCACTTTTTCCACCAAACCACTTGAAGGTGTTCCCACACCTTTTGTTATAACAGAACTTTTAATACGAGCTTGCCCGATTGTATTATTCCTATATTCATATAACACATTAAAAGACAACACATGAAAGCGTGAACCTGAATATTTGTTTGCTTTATCTTTATCTTTCACATTGCGGGTTTGATTTCTGCCCTTATTCCCCTTCTTTGAGATTACCATCCACAAACTATAAGGAGACTCATCCAAAACGCTATTTGGTATATTATAAGCATGCAAACTAGAAACACTAAAAACATTAACAAAAATTATTCTTATCCTTTTCTTCAATAAAGGTCAAAAGGCAAATGTCAAAAGTATACCCACATTTCCCATACTTGAAATAAATTCTAGGTAGACTCTTATACTCAATTTTATGAATTGTTCTATTGAGTTTGAATTTAGACAAAAGATGTTTTGTGAGATCCAATAATACTGCAATTTTGTTAAAGTGCTTTCTTTCTATTTGTGAAGTATTGTAATCTATCTTAACCAAACCTCCTAATATTTGGTTGATCTTATGAAGAATCCTTTTATGATACCTATGAAGGGTTATAAACCACAGTTAACAAATCTTTGTTCTGAGTGAAAAACTTAGTGTGCTAGGGTTATACCATTGAACAATGTCCAAGAATAGTCTAAGGGCCACCCAAAAGAGCTTTAAGATAACCCTATTTGTCATCAAACTACACCAAAAAGAAGTTATTTTCTAGGTCCACCACTTTATACACACCCATAAGAGTCCATAGTTTATCAATTATAAAACATAAAAATTTGTAACTAATATATTTGCCCAACATCTTTACAACAACATATCATCTACAAGGTTTAGCCAACCAAGCCTCCAAACATTCAAAGATAGTTATAGATGCCATTATCCCAATCTAGAGTGACATTTTTATCATCATCTAGGGCCTTTGTTGTGTCAAAATCATCATGTTCGTCATCTATATTCATATTCTCATCATCCTCATTCTCGTCATTTGGAGTCGATGGTGGCACCTTCTTCAACATCTTAAGAAATTCACACTTAGCAAGAGTTTCTTTGTTCACCATTGTTAATAGACTAAACTTTGACTAAAATTTTGAAAAATAATGGCTGAAGTTGAAAATAGGCCATGGATTAGAATGGTTAACCAATCCACACCCACTATACCAAATCTGCAACTTGAACAAAATAAAATTTTGGGATAATCACAAAAAAAAACTCTAATATTGAGGAAGAAAAGACTTTTTGCCAAACTTTATGGCATTGAATGAGTTCTTGAAAACAAAAATTATAAATTTGCTTCACCAAATTGAATAGAATACTCATTTGGAGTATGAAAATGTTTTACATTAAAAAGATTTGTTATGGAAGCAAAATGTAATTTGGATTGCTTACTAAGGGTGATAAAAACACACATTTTTTTCATAAAAAATATCATGTGAAGAAACACGGGTTAAAAATTGATCGACTCCAGTTATTCAATAGTAGTTGGAGTTTGGATCTAATGGTATTGAAGACACAAGTCATGTCTTTTTATTCTCATCTCTATACAAAAGAGAACATTTATGCTCTTACTTATCCTATTTGGGGCCATTTTGCTTAGTTCACTGGAGACCTCATTGACTAGTTATATGCTGTTGTTGTTGGCTCAAGGCTACATCTCAATTTTGATGAGAATTAAACCTTGAATAAACTTTGTAAAATTCTATTAAATATATTTATGTTTTAGAATATCTCCATTAAATGTGCAAAACTAATCTAAATGTTTCAAGCCTTATGCATGAAAGGACTTCAAGATTTTTTACTCTATGGAAGCTTTAAAAAATTAAGGTACTATTTATATACAATCTTTTGAGGAGTTTTTAATTCATGTTCATGCGTCATAAAACTATTCTGGTACACAAAAAATGATTTACATACATTAAAACTCGTGTTGATTTGATTAAGTCAAAAATTCTTTTTGAAAAGTTGTTAGAAAAGTTTACTAGAAAATGTTTCATAAAATATTTTTCTATTTTGGTTCACTAAAGAAGTTCATTAGAAAATGTTTTTGTTATGGTAGATTAAAAAGGTTAACTTTTCTAGTCTATTAGACAGGTTAACTCTTTTAGTTCATCAAAATAGTTAAGTCTTCTAGTGCATTAGAGAAGTTCGCCAGAACTGCCAGTTCTATTTTCACAAAAAGACAAAATAACGGTTAATTTCTATTTTTAGCAGTTTGTCTCATTTCTAATGGCTCTTTTCTATTCTCTAACAGCTATAATGGATTTTTGGCTATAAATACAAGATGTTTTTGAGTCCTAAGAGTTTAGAGAAGTTGAAAAATCATTTTATCTCTTGAGATACATAGCTTACATAATTTTTAAGCATATTTTCACATCTTGCACTTCACTCATTATCATCCTCATCAACTAGATTATAGCTTTTTTTTTTGTAATTTTTTTTGTGAGGAATCTTTAGAAAAGATTGTGAGAAAGGTTAGCTAGAACCTTAGGAATTCCAGTAAGTTTTTACATCTTTTTCTTTGGAAAAAAGATCATATGTAGAATATACTAGAATTGTATATTGGCTTTAACTCTTGCCCATTAAAAGAGTTATTAGTGAAAAGAAAATCTTAAGATGATATCTTCAAGAGTGGATGTAAGCAATAAGGCCGAATCACAATAAATCTTGGTGTTGATCTATTTTATCTCCTATCTTCTCTATTTTGTTTCTTAAACTATTTTTAACATATATGTTCTGCTAAGAAAAATTTTGTTCTAAAAGCTTTCTATTAAAAAATAACTTTGTGTTAATTTTAAATTTTGCAAGTTAACTTTATTTTGAAAAATAATTTTCTGCTATTCATTACATTCTACATATACATTTTTACAAATTAAACAGTTCTATTTCACTAGAATACACTTCACTTTTGTTTTACCAGAACTTGTTAAAAAATTTAGTGAAACCCAATGCACCCTTTCTCTTGTCTGTCTTCGGGACCGAAAATTGGTATTAGAGTAGTGCTCACTCTCTTAAGGTTTGGCAACCTTGAGTGATTTACAACATGGCTTCAAGTTCTGAAAATCCTTCCATAGCTACTCCATTCAAAGAAAGTCATTCTATTCACAGACTACCTATGTTTAATGGTGGCAATGATCCATTCTAAAAAGAGGCATTTCATATAGTCTCAAGACATGGACTATTGGGATATCATAGAAGATGGATATCAACCACCAAACAGAGGATTGTTTAACCTAAAAATCCAGGTGTTACAATTTTGAAAACCAAAAAGGAACTCATAGATGAAGAGAAGAAAAACATGTAATTGAATTCAAAGGTTATGAGCATTCTATTCTGCTTACTGCACACCAATGAATTTAATAGAGTTTCTGGTTGTAAAACAATGAAAGAAATATGGGATAAGCTAGCAGCAACATACGAAGGAACCCATCAAGTGAAAGGATCTAGATTACATATGCTTATGGTAGACTACGAAGCCTTCAAGATGAAATCAGAAGAGACAGTCTCAAAGGTAATTAATAGGTATAATAAATTAACTAATGAGATTAAAGCTCTAGGTAAAATGTTAGATGAGGAAGATAAAATTGCTAAATTGGCTAGAGGTCTCACTCCTAGATGGGAAGCTAAAGCTTCAATTTTATTAGATAAAGATCTTGAATCTCTTAATTTTGATACTTTTTGTGGCTCTCTTATTTCTCATGAGCTATATATTAAGCACAAGATGCTGAGAAAGAAAAAGAAAGAAAACTAAAGGTGCTTGCTCTCAAAGCTAAATATAGAAGTGACTACTCAACTAGAGATGTTAAGATAACATTCATTACAAAGAAATTCAAGAAACTATACATAAAAGGTAAGAAATTTAACAAGAGGTAGTAGCAAAAATACACATAACAGAAGAAGAAGAAGAGTCCCTCCAAATCTTTTGGAGATGTCGTGTGTTATGAATGCAAGAAGCCTGGGCATATTAAATCAAAATATCCAAATATGAAGAAAAAGGAGAAAAGATACAAGAAGAAAGTCATGAAAGCAATGTGGAGTAATAGTGAAGACTCTAGCATCAGTGCTAATGAATCGAAAGTAGATTTAGAAGAAGCAAGTCTGATGAAAATTTTTTATCATGAAGAACAAAATGCTTCTACTGAGATAGATCAGAAAAATAAATGTTCTGCTAAATAGACCAGAGGCTAAATAGACAACAAAGAAGGACTAGATGAGGTAACATTGTAACACCCCATACCCAACCTGTTAAAAGACCCTGGTACTAGATGTCACACATAGGTTTGGGTCTCTTTAAAAGGATCAACTTTAGTGTTTGACTAATAAAAAAAACCTTATTAATTTAATATACTATTTATTCTATAAAAATTTCGACAGAATCTCCCCTAATTATTGGCAACTTCCTGTGGAAAAGAGTATAAAAACATTTCTAAAATCATATAACTACTTTCACAATCTCAATTAATCAATCACAATTTACATAATCAGCTTCAAAATAAAAACTTAATTCACCGTAATCATAAACATTTACTCATATACACAATTATATATATGAGATTTGTGTCATCGGGATTCAATGTACATATTAAAATGTGCATAATCATATAAATATAATTTGGTTCGGACTTGAGATATCAATTTTCAAGCTTCCTACACATCCTGTTTAGGAAATCAGAACCACGTAGTTCTTCAATTCTGAAGTTTAACATAGTAGTTTAAATAAGTAATCCGAGTTGGGCATGAATATAACATCTCGAACACTCATAGATTCACGTACACACACACACACACACACACAACACACACACACACACACATCCCAAATTACACCAAATTATTCCAAATTGTGTAACACGCAATAAATCACAGCACAAATTCTATAAACTATCTACTAATATTTGTTAAAATACTTGCATCAACTTTTATTTTCTTATTTAATTTTGATATTTGCCCCTAGTATATCCAGTGGAATTGCATCGAGCTGGATAAACAAGATTTAAATATGGGACCAAGTTCTCGGAACCATACGGTTCATTCAACGTTATTTTCTTGTTTAGACATTTATAACTTTATATATATATATATATATATACATGTGGACCGAGTTCTCTGAACCATACAGCCCACCATTTAATATATATATATATTTCTATACACTTGTGGACCGAGCTCTCGGAGCCATTCAGCCCATAACTCAATTTAATTACCTTTACCGGAAGAGCTCTCGGAGCCATTCAATCCGGCAATCGCATTTGAGATGCAGTACTGCTAAGTTTCCCTAATTGACATGCCAACCTTATCCCATGACTCCAATTTTCGTCTAATTTTACTAAGGGCAAATGCAAAATCATCATTAAATAAGGTAAACGGTATCATATTTATATGTCAGCATTACTTATTCTCATTACTTGCAGTTTTCATCGTCTTTATTATCATGGGCACCGTAGTGCTCTACTTGCCCTTTCTCACTCTAATTTATTATTAATTTATGAATTATTTGTCAGTCATCTTGTTTAAGTTACACACGGAAATTCTCAGCCATATTTATATACTAAGTATAGCTTTAATTATGTATATCATCCCAGCTCGCATAATCATCACCACAAGATCATTCAATTTAAATCTTACATAAGTGAGATAATAAATTATTAGCAAGCTAAGAAGAACTACGTCCTTACGATTAAAATAATAGAATCCTTTAAACATCATAATTTAGGTAAATGATACAACTTGTTCTATTAAAATAAAGTCTAACTAATTAAACCTTATGGCCTATTAGCTTATGGAAATTAAGCTCCTTTAAAACCAAGAGTGCATGGTTAACCGGTGATCACACACACATGTCCAATTTTCCTGTGTTTTCTATCTCTAACTATCCATGGTACTTTCTAATTCTAGATATTTTCAAAATTTCATATCCCAATTAGTTTTTCATTTGGTCCGACCCTGTCAATAATACTAGTTAAACAATTAAGTTAAGCCTAAAAAGAACCCAATCTTTGGCCAAGTACAACTAGCTTAACAATAAGAGAATTTACAAATCAAAAATTCAATTTATTTATTACAAGTCAAGTGTTCAGGTCATATATTTATATACACAAATGTACATACCCACAATATCTCATTGAATATCTAAGTTATACTTATATTTCCAATTGTCTCAAATTATAATCTTATATGAATTCTCTAATTTAACAAATTCATTAACTTGAGGGAATCTCAAATTTACCTCTAAATCTAGCCAAATAAGCACTCATAATTTCTGCTCATAGCCCTCTTTTTACCAACTAAACCCCATTATTCTCCAAGCATAGATTCTATAAGTCTAACAGCCTTCTCAATATTCCAGTTGTAAATAATGGGCAAAGTTAGAAAATTCTCAGTAGGAATAAGTTATTCAAACCACTGTATTGCCAACAATTGAACTCTATATGTCACTATTTCTAAGTTAGCTATGAATAAAGGAAAAACTAAAAATAAATCCTACAACTAGCTCTCTCTCACTTAACAAATTATGTCACATAATTGAAAATAAATACAATAAACGAATTAAGCCACCAGCCATTATATATCAACATTAAGAAGTTATCTCAACAACCTTATATGTCAAATTAGAATTCATAGGAAACAAACATTGTTTTTTTAAAAAAAAAACCATATTTAATCCAAAAATTCAAAATCAATTTTAAACCAAATATTCAAAAAAAAAATTTGGTTGCCATATACCATTTAGGGTCGAATTTCAGCATTTCCCTTCAATTCTGCCCATTACTAAGCTCATCGGACCATCACCAGAGCTTCGCTAGAGCCTCACAGGAGACACATCAATGCTATCGATGTGAAGTGTGTCATGTCAAGGACCTATTTTCGATAATCACGTGCTCATACCCCTTATCGTTGGATTAGAATCTGCATTGGAAGAATCTCAGCATCTTTACTTTGATCTCCCATTTACTAGTAAGTGGGGAGAAGCAGAGCACCATGAGAGTTTCACCTCGCTCTAAAGATCTCACTGGTGTCATTTGCATTGTCATCTGAAATCGAAAGAGATCAAAAAGAGGAAAAGAAGCTTCGATGGAGGAAACCCAAAATCGGCAACCCTCGCGTTAGGACCAGTCAGACGATGGAGGTGAGAGGGCAATCTGGTCGGGCATTGCGACGGAGGAGAGGCCCAGTACCGATCACTGATATCAGTAAGGCATCCTTCCTTCTTCGATCTCCGCCTCCTTCCTCTCTATTTCCCTTTTTTTCTTCTTTTCTGTCTTCTTTCTTTTCTTTGTTTCTTTTTTTTTCATGGTCATGAGGTCTTGTCTAGAGAATTCTAGAGACCTCACAAAACATTTCCCTCTTCTACTTTATTATTATTATTATTATTATTATTATTATTATTATTATTATTATTATTATTATTATTATTATTATTATTATTATTATTATTATTATTATTATTATTATTATTATTATTAACTAATCTAATTAATTAATTTATTTTTTTGAACCATTTATTTTATCGGGTCATTTCTGAAATCAGGTTAATCCAATCACACTACTCGGGTTCTTATAACTCGAGGCGTTATAAACGTGTTCTAATTTTAAATCTGATTTTGATGCAAATGGTAATAAAATTGAAAATATGCTTATTTGTTTTGAAAAAATGCATCATAAATATCGTATGCTTAAAACAAATCATATTGCATTAAGAAAATAGCATGATATTTTAAGGAAAAAATTTAAGCAGGTAAAATAAAAAAAAATTAATGAAAAAAATGAATATTCTGATCTTAAAAATAAATGTGTTGCATTGTAAGAAAAATGTAATGATAAAGGAAAGAAAATTTGTGAATGTAATAGAAAAGAAAATAAAGAATTGTATGCAAGTACATTAAAAAATTATGATAAATATAAAAAGAATTACAGCCAAAAAAAGGATTATAAAAATGCTTGTTACGTGAATTCTTATTCTAGCAGTTTTGTAACTTGTTTATATTGCAGTACCAAAGGACATATGTCTAAATTCTATTTTTATAAAAGAAATGTTAGTTCTAGAAAATAAAAATGGGTTGTAAAAAATAATGTGCTTGCTGTAATTGACCTTTAAGGACCCAAGAAAAATTAGGTACCTAAATCTATATAATTCACTTGCAAATTTGGCTTAGGAGCTTCAGATTAGACAAATGGTATTTGGACAGCGGATGCTCTAAGCATATGATAGGAAACAAAACAAAGTTTTCAAAATTAGCCACGAGAGATGGTGGAGAAGTTAGTTTTGGTGATAACAGAAAAGGAAAAATAATTGAATTTGGGACAATTGGTTCAGATCTAAAAATAAAAGATGTTTTACTTGTTGATGGATTGAAGTTCAACTTGCTGAGCATCAGTCAAATTTGTAATAGAAATAGAATAGTAATTTTTGAAAAAGATCAGTGCAAAGTAGAAAAATTCGAAATAGAACAGAAAGTTCTAACTGGACACAGATCAGAAAATATTTGTCAAGTCAATATAGAAGAGCTATAGAAAAGAGAATTGAAATGCTTGATAACACAGGAAAATTTAAGTATACTTTGGCACATGAAGCTTAGACATGGAAGCATTCATACAATAAAGGAGCTTGATAGAAAAAATCTTGTTTAAGGATTGTCAAAGATAAATTTCAAAAGAGATTATGTTTGCAAGGCTTGTCAACTTGGGAAACAAACCAAAACTTTCCACAAATTGAAAGGTGAAATCTCATCTAAAAAAGCATTGGAACTTTTACACTTAGATTTGTTTAAACCTATAAGTCCTACAAGTATTTGTGGCAAAGCTTATGTATTTGTGATAGTAAATGATTATACAAGATTTACTTAGACTCTATTTCTTGCTCATAACAATGAAGCATTCAAAGCATTTGAGAAATTGAGTAAAAAAATACAAAATGAGAAAAGGTATATGATCACAAGTATAAAGAGTGATCATGGAAGAGAATTTGAAAATAAGTGTTTTAAGGAGTATTGCAACAGTTCTGAAATTCACCATAGTTTTTCAACTCCCAGAACACCTCAGTAGAATGGTGTAGTAGAGAGGAAGAGCAAAACACTTTAGCAGATGGCCAGAATAATGATGAATGAATCTTCTAAATTATTTCTAGGCAGAAGTAGTGAACACTTCTTGTTATATCCTGAACAAAATACTGGTAAGATCAATTCTAAATAAGACTCTATATGAGCTCTGGAAGGATATAAAACCCAACATCAGCTGCTTTCAACCTTTCGGGTGTAAGTATTTTATTTTTAATGATAAAAATAATTTAGTAAATTTGATATAAAGTTTGATGAAGGTATTTTTCTTGGTTATTCATTAAATAGTAAAGCTTATAGAGTTTTTAATAGAAGAACTTTAGTAGTAGAAGAATCTATAAATGTTAAATTTGATTATAATAACATAAATTCTAGAGAATGTACAAATGTACAAAGAAATGAAATAAGCAAAAAGAATGAAGAAAATAATCAAATAAAAAAGTCACCAAATCAGCAAACAGATCAAGATGACATATCTGGAAACTCGTCTAGTCAATTAAAAGCAGATCAGCTAGTAGAAAGGCAGCCAAATTAGTCTCCAGACAACCAAACAAAACAGTCCACTAAAAATTTGGTAAAACAACAAGGTGCAGAACAACCAGCAAAATTGCCAAGGGACTAGAAATTTCACAGATATCATCCAAAAGAGAATTTATTGACAAAATCATTAGAAAGAATGATAACCAGAAGTGAAATGCATGAATATTGCGGTAATGTAGCTTTTGTGTCTCAACTAGAACCCAAAAATTTTATGGATGCTCAAAATGATGAAAATTGGATTCTTGCTATACAAGAAGAATTGAATCGATTTGAGAGAAATAAAGTTTAGAATCTAGCTCCTAGAACTTTAAAGTATTCTATTATTGGTACTAAATAGGTATTTAGAAACAAGCTTGATGAGCAAGGAATGTGATAAAGAACAAAGCATGATTAGTTGCTCAAGGCTACAATCAAGAGGAATGTATTGATTTCGACAAAACCTTTGCACCGGTAGCTAGATTATAAGCAATTAGAAATTTATGTGCATATGCATATTTTAGAAATTTTAAGTTTTTCAAATGCATGTAAAAAGTATTTTTCTAAATGGAATTTTAAATGAAGAATTTTATGTAGCACAACCCCTTGGTTTTGAAAGTCAAGATCATCCAAATTATGTTTACAAACTCAAAAAGGCTTTATATGGTTTAAAGCAAGCTCTAAGAGCTTGGTATGAAAGATTGAGTTATTTTCTTCTTGCTCACAGTTTTAATAAAGAAAAAGTTGATAATACTCTTTTCACAAAACATCATTCATCTCATACTTTAATTATGCAAATTTATGTTGATGACATTATTTTTGGTTCAACTAACATTTCTATGTGTAAAGAGTTTGAATATATTATAAAATAGGAATTTGAAATGAGTTTGATGGGTGAACTCACATTCTTCTTGGGTCTACAAATCAAGCAGCGCAGAAGTGGAATTTTCATTAGTCAAATTAAATATACAAAGGAGTTAAACAAGAAATTTAAGATGACAGATGCAAAATCAACAAGTAATCCTATGTGCCCATTAATTAAGTTGGAGAAAGATGAAAAAGGCAAGAATGTAGATGAAAAGAATTATAAAGGCATGATCGGGTCCTTGCTATATTTGACAGCAAGCAGACCAGATATACATTTCAGTATGTGTCTATATGCAAGGTTCCAATCTGCTCCAAAAGAGACACACCTATCTAATGTAAAGAGAATATTAAGATATCTAGTGTGAACTCCAAAATTGGTGTTATGGTATCCAAAAAGTAATTCTCTTGATCTCATAGGCTATTATAATACAAACTATGCTGGATACAAAATTACTAGAAAAAGCACTTTTAATGCCCATCATTTTCTTGGACACTCTCTAATTACTTAGTCTAGTAGAAAACAAAACTCAATGGCTCTATCTAGACTAGAAGCAGAATATATTAAAGCTGGAGGAAGTGTTGCACAAATTCTGCGGATAATACAGCAGCTAAAAGATTATAGAATTGAGTTTATCAAGTTCGAATTTTTTTGTGACAATACAAGTGCAATTAATTTAACCAAAAATCCTATTCTACATTACAAAAGCAAACATATAGAAATCAGACACCACTTTATTAGAGATCATGTTCAATGTGGTGTTATTGTGCTAGAATTTGTTCCTACAAAACAACAGCTAGTTGATATCTTCATAATACCTCTAAAGGAAGATCAATTCTGCCAAATTAGAAGAAAATTGGGCATGGGTACTATTGATGAATAAGTCATCTGGTGAGGTAACAATTTGTTCTAATCAACTAGAATATATGTGCTTTTCTGATGCATTTTTCGATATGTTCTATAATTTACGAGAAAGGTTGCATGTTCTACTTTGTTTTAAACTAGATAAGTTATAATTGAGTTCTACTCTATGTTCTGACATTATTTAATTATATCTGATCACTTGTCAGTTAATGTTTTACGTGTTTGACTGTATTTTATTTTTGGTTAAAAAGTCAAATTTGTTTAAATTCTTTACTGTTGTTCTTAAATTTGACAAGGTCAAAATTGGTATTTTAATTTCATCTATTCCCGCCTAAAAATTAGTTTCTTCACTTTACACAGAGTATATTTCAATGGTTTAATGAAAATTGTATTTGGTTTAAATTCAAAGAGATGTCAGTTATCTCTTTGGGAATGAACGATTTTTAAATGATATGTCTTTTCATATCAGCTTTTTATTTAATTTAAAAGAAGTTTTTCCATTTAAATCCTAAATTTTTTTCTCTCTATTGGAAACCAATGCATCCTTCATCTTCCTTTTCCATCAACTTTCCCTTTTCAACTTTTCTTGAAACCCTAAGTGCAAAATTTTTTTGAAAAAAATCACAAATATGGAAAGGGTTAAAACCACAACAAAATGGCATCCAAAAATGGCTAGCTAGCCTCAATTGTTGGAAGAACAACCCACAGCATACACTACCATAATCAATTCCAAAAGACAACCCTCGGCAAAAATTACAACACCTAATCCCAAAAAGTAAAAAACCAAATAAGCTGACAAAAAGAAAAAGGTAATTATCCCTCTAAAGACTATTAATTAGGAGTTTATTATGGAGTTTGCTCTAGATTTAGGCACATGGATAGAGACACAATGGTGGAAAATGTTCATCGCCTATACCAGCAATTTCTTCTATCCTATATCAATGCGTGAGTTCTACAAGTCCATCGATCACATCCAATAGGATAACTTCACGATAGTTATTCATAACACCATGCTCGATATAACCATCAACCTACTTGCTAGGGTATTTTCCATTCCCTCTATAGGTACTAAGGTAGACAGAAAGTTGGGAACTTCTGTGATAAAAAAAAAAATTAATGGGGAGAAATTCCTAAAAAAACCATCGAATTGGCTAGTCCACCTAAGGATCCTCCATTAACTTGCATGATTACAAATTTAGAGCCTCACATAAGTTTATTTGTGACTACTTCATACCTAGGACATGGAGTGTAATGTTCTTAGCCTCGGTTGATGACTGCATCATATGGAATTTCATGCATATAAATTTGCCTCATCTATTGTTGAAAATTATGAATAAATAAAAATAAAAATTAGAATGCCTATGCTTTATTATTGAACAAATTTTTTGAGTACTAGTGCATGGATTTGGGAAGTGAGATTGGTCAAAAGTTGCAAAAGCCCCACTATATTTCAAAGAAATTTTTTAAAGAATCCGCAGTTAAGACTAAAAGTATAAGCAAAAGAAAGGTTAGAACTTCTATTAAGCAGCCATCATCCAAGAAATCTACTATTTCATTTGAATCATCGACACCTTCAGCCTTTGCCAGTATGCCTTACTCTATCTCTACCGGTTTTCCCTTTGAAAAATTGCAAAATATGTTTCAAATGTTGTCTCCTCAAATTGCTTCTCATTTGATCAAGCAAATGTATGTGATAATTAAAGAAACATCATCAAATATGATGCTTTCTGAGTGTATGAAGCAGATTAAGAAAACTATAGAGGAAGAAGTGGTAATAGTTCTGAGGAATCAGGTTTTGCATCCTCTAGTACAAAATCTGGTAGTGAGCACTATAAGTCAGAGAGTGAAGAAATAGTTAATCCTAAACATATTGATGATGAGATTGATGAATCTGTAGAACCAGAGGCAGAAAAATCTACTGAAGAGGCTGAAGGTAGTTCAACACATTCTAAGGAACTAGAAGGTAACTTTGTTACTAATATTGCAGAACAAGCAAAGGCAAATTTTATTCCTAAATTTCCCGCGACAAAACATATAGTTTAACAAAATAATGTAGCCATCACAGTCCAATCCGATCTCCCATCCAGCTTGCTTGTAGATTCAGGCACAAAACAACTTCACACCTCTACAGCTCCCATTGGTGATTCATATGTCTTTAATGAACAAACTACATCTTTACACTTGGATGAGGATGACAATCCTCTTATAGATAATTTACAGTCTGATATCCATGTTATGGCAGAAGAAAATGTTAATGTTGCTGCAGCAATTGGGTTTGGAATTGATCTTGAGCTCGTACAAATCAATAAAGAATTGTCTTAATGTTTTGGAAAGTTACAATCTTCTCATCTTTGCATTGCCACTCTCCTTCATAAACGAGCAGTCTTTCCATTTACCCCTCCTACTCCTAACCCTTGAAACATTTTTTTTAATTTTTCTAAACAATTTTTATTTTAGGTCCATTATGAACATGCTTGTTTAATTATATGGTCCAATTGTTATTTGTTGGATGTTGCTTATAAACGTTTTCTCCTTATTTGCTGATGAGAAAAATGGGGAGAAAGACTTAACTACTTATTTATTTTAAAGCTATGTTATGTTGAATTCTGCCATGTTGAATTTTGATCTTAATTATTCTAGCTATATAATTACGTTAGTTTTGCTACTTCATTCACATTTATGGTGAGGTAACAATTCATTCTAATCAACTAGAATATATGTGCTTTTCTAATACATTTTCTGATATGTTCTATTGTTTACTAGAAAGGTTGCATATTCTCCTCTATTTTAAACTAGATAAGTTATAATTGAGTTCTATTGTATGTTCTGAAATTATTTAATTATATCTAATCACTTGTTAGCTAATGTTTTATGTGTTTGACTATATTTTGTTTTTGGTTGAAAAGTCACATTAGTCCAAGTTTTTTCCTATTGTTCTTAAATCTGACAAGGTCAAAAGTGGTATTTTAATTTCATCTCTTCCCACCTGAAAATTAGTTTCTTCACTTTACACAATTTTAATGGTGTAATGGAAACTATATTTGGTTCAAATTCAAAGAGATGTTAGTTATCTCATTGGGAAGGAACAATTTTTAAATGATATGTATTTTCATAAAAGCTTTTTTTTTTTAATTCAAAAGAAGTTTTTCCATTTAAATCCCAATTTTTTTCTCTCTTTAGGAAACCAATGCATGTTTCATCCTCCTCTTCCTTCAACTTTCCCCTTTCATCTTTATTTGAAACCCGAAGTGAAAAATTTTTCTGAAAAAATCACAAATATGGCAAAGGTTAAAACCACAGTAAAACGACATCCTAAAAGGGCAAGCTCACCTCAGTTGTTGGAAGAATAACCCACAGCATCCACCACCATAATTGGTTCTAAAATAACCCTCAACAAAAATTACAACACCTAGTCCCAAAAAGCAGAAAACCAAACAAGTTTGCAAAAGAAAAAGGTAATTATCCCTCTAAAGACTATTAATTGGGAGCCTATTATATAGTTTGCTCCAGATTTAGCCGTATGGACAGAGACACAATAGTGGAAATCGTTCATCACCAATACCAGCGATTTCTTCTATTTTGAATTAATGCGTGATTTCTTTGAGTCCATTAATCAAATCCAATATGATAAGTTAATTGTAGTCATTTGTAACACCAAGTTCGATGTGACCATCGACTTACTTGTTGAGGTATTTTTCATTGCCTCTATTGGTACTAGGGTAGATAGAATGTTGGGAACTTTTGTGATCAAAAATTTTAATAGGGAGAAATTCCTAAGAGAAACCACCGAATTGGCTAGTCCACCTAAAGATCCTCCATCAACTTGCATGATTACCAAATTTAGAGCCTCGCATAAGTTTATTTGTGACTACTCCATATCTAGGACATGGAGTGCAAAGTTCTTAGCCTCGGTTGATGACTGCATCATATGGCATTTTCTGCATAACAAGCATATAAATTTGCCTCATTTGTTGTTGAAAATTATGAATTAAGAGAAATTAAAATTAAAATTCGTTATGCTTTATTGTTGAACAAATTTTTTTAGTACTAGTGCATGGATTTGGGAAGTGCGATTGGTCATAAGTTGCAAAAGCCTCATTGTATTTCAAATAAATTTTTTAAAGAATTCGCAGTTAGGACCAAAAGTGTAGAAAGGTTGGAAGTTTTATTAAGAAGCCATCAACCAAGAAATCTACTATTTCAATTGAATCATTGACATCTACAGCCTCTGCCAATATGCCTCACTCAGTCTCCACCGGTGTTCCCTTTGAAAAATTGCAAAATATGTTTCAAATGTTGTCTCTTCAAATTGCTTCTCATTTGATCAAGCAAATATTTGTGATAATTAAGGAAGCCTCATTAGATCCAATGCTTTCTGAGAGCAAGAAGCAGATTAAGAAAACTATTGAGGAAGAAGTGGTAGATAGTTTTCGGGAATCGGGTTCTGCATCCTGTAGTACAAATCTGACAGTGAGCACCATAAGTTAGAGAGTGAAGAAATGGTTGATCCTAAACATATTGATAAAGCACCAAAAGATGAGACTGATGAATCTACAGAACCAGAGGCAGAAAAATCTATTAAAGAGGTTGAAGGTAGTTTAACACATTCTAAGGAACCAAAAGGTAACTTCATTACTGATATTATAGAACCAATTAAGGTGAATTTTGTTTTAAAGGTTCCTGCAACAGAACATATAGTTCAATATAAAAATGTAGCCATCACAGTCCAATCAAATCTCTTAGCTAGCTTTTTCTGGAGATTCAGTCACAGAACATCTTCACACCTCTGTAACTCCCGTTGATGATCCATGTGTCTCTGATAAACAAACTACATCTTTACATTTAGATAATTTGCAGTCTGAGAACCATGTTATGGTAGGAATAAATGTTAATGTTGCCCCAGCAGTTAGGTCTGAAATTGATATCTATCTCTCATAAATCAATGAAGAATTGGCTCAACATTTTGGAAAGTTACAGTTTTCTCATCTTCGCATCGCCATTCTGCTTTGTAAACAAGCAGTCTTTCCATCTGCCCCTCCTACTCCTAACACTTAAAACATTTTTTTATGTTTTCTAAATAATTTTTATTTTAGGTCCTTTATGAATATGCTTGTTTAATAATGTGGTCCAATTGTTGTTTGTTGGATGTTGCTTGCAGGTGTTTTCTCTTTCTTATTTACTGAAGACAAAAAAGGAGAGAAAGACTTAGCTACTTATGTATTTTAAAGTTGTGTTATGTTGAATTCTAATCTTAATTATTCTAGCTATATGATTACTTTAATTTTGCTGCTTCATTCATATTTTGTTATTGACTACACTCTTTGCTTGATATATTTATTGATCGCAGCTTGCTTAAGTTATTAAATTTGAATTATTTAAAATATTGTCGCATTACAAGTTACTGGATCAATGCTTATCATACTTATTAATAAGAAATGATTATTGCAAATGCTCATCTGATAGTTAGCATAATTGCTTTAGATGAATTCTGTTTTAATTTTATTTCTTATACTGTAGACATCATGATCTGAGGCAGTCTAGATCAAAGTTACCTAAAGATGAGGAAATAGCATATTGCTGACAATATGTGCAAATCTCGAAACTCTAATTATGAATTTCTCATAGTTAGCTCAAAGATTTTATGATTTCTCAAGTGTTTTCAAAAGGTTTTAACAAAAGAGCATGAAAAACCATGATTTTGGCCTTCAGTAATGATAGACGATTGTCTATCATATGAGGGATGGTCGTTTGTGGCCATCTCTCTCCTATACAAATCAAATTAAGGGTATTTTTGTAAATTTTGGATTTTTTCCTGAGGGACGATCGTTTGTGGTTAAATACCCAGATTTCTCACATTTTTAGAAATTTAAAAATGGGAAGATAGAGTTTTAAGGGATTTAAAACTAGATTTTAAGGGATCAATACCTCCAAATTTGAAGAGATAGAGTTAAAATTCAACTCAAACTCTACCCTAGGTATAAAAGGAAAGAATTTAGGGTTTCCATAAGGGAATCATTCTTTCATTACAGAGACAATTCTTAGAGAGGAAAAAACCAATTTTTGTCTCTAAGAAGAAAACCCTCTAATAATTCACTTGATCCAAACACACAAACACAAAAAAAAAAATTATTTATTTTTTTAAAGCATAAGGATTACAATCGAAGTGAGGATCTAGACTTCAAAAGATTCAAATTCAGAATATCTCCCGAGGGTAATATTCTAGGCTCATCTTTTACATTTTCTCGCTCTAAAAATTATCATGCATGATCATGTTGATTACTGTTAAAATAAATGTATTCATGTTGTGATTCGTTGATATACATATTTAAATTCAATGATGTACAAATCTAAATCAATGTGCATGATAATGATAATGACCAAGTCATGGTTTTCTTCATTGTTATATATGCTCAAGCTTTGTTTTTATTTTGTTATTTAGGATTTTATTCAGTTTCAATATAGTTAATGCATGATTTAGGGTTATAATCTTAGCTTGGCATGCTTTAAGCATTGATGTTTGAGTATTTAGGTTTATTTGCAATTTTGTGTGATTTTTGGGTGAATTTCCTGTATTTTGTTCTGTTCTGCAAGTGACAAATGGAAAAAAGCTCCCACAGACGGCTGTCTATCATAGCAATAAATGAGACATCATAGGAGTTCCTTCTCGTCCCGTCCCTCCTGCAGCTATGGCCGTCCATCACCTTTCAGGTGCCTCTGTGTCTGATTTTTAGGCCTTTATTCATGTGTTTTATGAATTTTATTGTATTTGTATTAGTTCTTTGATCTTCAAAGTGTTTATTTGTCATTCTATATAATTTTAATTCTATACATATCTTTATATTCTGTATATGTGATTGATTGAATAATCTTTTATCTGCTTTTTATTTTATTTTTATTAAATTTCTCCTAATGCTAATTTTTTACTTTTTGTGGTTTTATGTGAGAATGTAAGTGCATTTGCTTTTAGGAGACTTTGTAAGGCATTTTGTATTAGGAATCATACCCTCAATTGGCCGATATCTACCTCCTGTCCATTTGGTTATTTCATTCATTCATTTTGTTCATTTATTATTAGTTTATTATTTATTATTTTGATATTGTTGGATGTATTTTATTTCGAAGATGTAATAGCTAGTAAAAAAGGGCTTTTTGTGCATGTCTAAAAGGAAAAGGCACTTAAAATAATTTATATTAATTAACTTGGATTTTTTCCTTCAAAACTTAAACCAATGTCCAATTTTCCATCCAAAACCAAACATAAGACAAAAGAGAACTTTGTAAAAATATGCATGAGGGAACCATTGTTCCCAACTCAAATGAATATCCCGATTCATTGCATTGATGCATCATGTATATACCATGTTTATGCATCATTCCTAACATTTGATCCTTAAAGCCATCATAGATCCATCTAGATGATCCAGAGGATTAGACAGTAGCCTAATTCGGATACCAATATTCAAGTTGTCAAGACCAAGTTAAAGTTTAGAGTTGGGTTTACAAGTTAGTTTAGAGTTAAATGCAAGCAGTCAAGAAATAAGCTTAGACATAGAAGATGAATCATTGAATGAAACCAGGAGAGTTATTGAGGTGACTAGGAGGTTGCCATCTTTAAGAGGAAGGTTAGTCACATTTGTTGTTAGGACCTTAATGAAGAGGGATGAGTTGGATAGGAGGCTAGATAGGCATCTCCAAGAGTTTGAGGAAAGAATAGTAGCTATGATTGGTGGATTTGTGGCCTCTGTGACACCAAATGCTAGAACTCGACCTATAGCACCCGCTTGCAAGGCAGTAGAGATGACCCATGTTGTGGACACTACCGTAGCAGATGTTACTATGCCTTGAGATCCACCAAGGAGGGAGCGGAGACATAAATCTGAAAGTGATTATATTGAAGAGGAAGACAAAAACTATATGCCTCCTATAATGAATATGAGGAGTAGAGGTTATAGTGCTGAGGATCCAGCTTTCAAAAAGATGGAAAAGAAAGTTGAGGCTATGTCTAGGCTGTTGTCTGTTGGTAGGGGAATGAACCCTAAGGATGACGACTTATATAGAGATGAGCCATTGCCCAGGAAGTTCAAGATGCCTGACTTGCCAAGGTTCAATGGTACTTCAAACCCTTTGACCCATGTTAAACAATATACACTGATCATGAAAGAGACCACCTTGACTAGAAAGCAAAAGGTGGAGTATTTTTTGTCTGAGTTTTTTAGAATTTGCAATTGATTGGTATCACAGGTTAGATAGGCACACCAAGAAAGATTATGATTTGTTAACTAAGGAATTCTTTAAGCAGTATGATTATGGCACCAGAATAGAGGTTACTCTAAAATTCTTTGAGCTAATTTAGTAGAAATATGGTGAATCCTTCCACGACTAGCTCACTAGGTAGAGGCATAAGGTAATGGAGATAAAGAGAAAGACTGACACAGCTAATTAGATCAGCCTATTTATTCAAATGCAAGCCCCGTACTTAAGTTATAGCTTGAAGATGAAAAGTCTAAAGGACTAGTAGTTATTAAAGGATATAGCCATAGAAGCTAAAGGAGACTACCTAGCCAGAAGGGTGAACAATGAAGGTGCTGGGAGGAATTTTGATAATAACAAGGTAGTTAGGAACAATAGTGAGTCAAACAGAATTGGAATGACTACTAAAGTGTCCACTACAGAAGCTAGTCAGAGGCATTATTTCAACTTGGGTAAGTCCTTATCTTGAGTGCTATAACATTTGAGCAAGGAAGGGAAGCTTCACCATTGCCCTCAAGGCCTACAAAGAGTCAAGGGCTGCCCCACTATAGAGAACATCTGTACTGTCCATACCATCAACACACTGGGCACCTGACTAACTATTATTGTACCTTAAGAAACCAAATTTAGGGTATGATAGATAGTAAATAGATTTTGGATCTTGAAAAGAGAGATAAGAAGAAGAAAAGAGGTTATAATGTCATGCCACCTCCAGTGTTTATGATTAGGTCTAGGTTGCCTGAATGGTATGTCATGAGAGACTTATATGGGATTGAGTATATGGCCGTTACTTACTCCACCCCCAAAGTAATAAAGCCAAATAAAAAAATCAACCAGTTTCAATGATTAATAGTTGGGATACCCCCCACAAAGAGTGAGGATGAAGGGGCTTTGGTGCCCATTAATATTTAGAGTTCAAACCAGTGAAAGTAAGGTGGAAATAAGAGAAGAGAGAAAGGTAAAGGAAGTAACTAGAAGTGGAAGGGTGGCCCCAAAGATTGAAAAGTAATATGCTCCTACTGTAGTGCCTGCGAAAAAGAAAGTTGATGGTGACCAGATAATTAAGCAATTGAAGAAGATGCAAGCACAAATTTTTATTTAGGATTTGTTGAGACAATCTCCCTTGCACAGGCAGAAATTAATGAAAGCCTTGAGTGAATATACCATCACCACTACTATTTCACCCTCTAAGCTATTGAATTTGGTTAAGGGAGGGACAGAAGAAAATGTTATGTACTCTGATGCTGAACTACCTATTGAAAGAAGGAGCCACAATTGCCTTTATACATCAAAGCTTAGGTGAACGGCAAACACACGGCTTGTGTGATGGTAAACAATGGCTCTTTCATTAATATTTGACCCTTGGTGGCAATCCTTGCTTTTCGGCTAACTGAAAACATGTTGAGCAAGTCTGACTTGACCATCTCTACTTATGACAATTCTAAAAGGCAAGCTACCGGGGCATTTAAGCTTTAGTGAAGATAGGCCCCTATTGGGAGCGAAGCTAAATTCGTGGTATTGCCTATTCCCACCAACTTTTCTATGCTACTAGAGAGGCCATGGTTTCATAAGTTGGGTGGAGTACCTTCCACGTTGCATCAGATGATCAAGATCCCCTATAATGGTCAAGTGGTAACTATTAAGGCTACAAAGGAGAATCAAATTTCTATGCTTGAGATAGCCAAATAGCCTTTTAGTAGATTCCATATTCAATTATTGCAGATGAAAAAGGTGAAAGTGGTTTCACTAACAACCCTCAAGTGGTCAACATGATAAAAAAGATGAACTTCCTGCCAGGTACTAGTTTAGGCAAGAACTCCCAAGGGCCTTAGTCTACTATAGCTGATAAGGGTTAGCAGGACAATAAAGGGTTAGGCTTTACTAGTCCCCAATTAGAAGGACAATAAGAAGGAAGTAGTGAAAGGGATCGCCTACACCTTTTAAAGCTTCGTGCCAGCTTTAACTATCTTTAATGTGAAGAGAATAAGCCTTAACTGATAGGGGGTGAGATAGTGCTAGGTTTTTAACTACTTAATGATGACTTTGACTGGGAACAAGGGATTAACAAGCCAATTAAAAGTCTCTGGGATGAAGAGATTCTCCTGCACCATTTAGCTTGGCATAAAAAAGTGGTTGAGAAGGTTATGATACAAAAGCTTCTTGCTACTCAGCTAAAAGGAAAAGGGTAGGTAGACGTTGAGGATCCATCCGAGGTTAACTCTGTAATGGCCTGAACACCGAATTAGCCATGAACAGTATTTTTCGACAGTGAATAGTATCTTTCGAGCTGAAAAGTACATTCGGAGGTGAAAAATATTTTATTAGATCATCGAAAAATATGGATCATGGGTAGTTCGGGGTTAAATTTTGTGGTGAATTTGAGATCAAATAGGCCTCCAAAAGTCAAAAATAAGGAAACAGTCACGGTTTCAGTTAAAAGGGTGCGTAGGTTAACTGAAAGTTTATCTGAGACTTTAAAAATAGCTAATGATATCTAAAAACTACTAAAATTTTCAGATCACATTAAATGAGATATAGAATCATATAGTAAAGAAAAATTAATTTTTCAGTGATGCGAAAAATTGGGCTATCGAACTGGTAAAAGTAGCCCAGATCGAAAAATAGTCTCTGATTCATCCAAAAATATTCAAGAAGCCTAATGAATATATTATAAGAATTTAGAAAGTATATTTGGAACGATTTTAACTCGAGAAGTAGGAGAAAACTAATGATTTCGGTTTAATTAGTAACCGGTCAACTGTAGATTTGATCGGGGCTTTAAAAGTATCAAATAAAGTTTAAAAATTGCCAAAAATTACAGATATGCCTAAAATAATTTGTAGATTATTTTGGTTTCAAAAAGTAAAATTTTCAGCAAAATCGGTATTTTTGAATCGGACCGGACCAAAAATGAACTCTGATTGGGCTGAAATTTTGTGTATAGCCTATTTTTGATGTGATAAAAATGATGAAATCAATTTTAGAGTGATTTGAAATTGAAAAGTACGAGAAATTAATTAAATTTTCTTATTGGGTAGTTAATGGCTTTTGATTAATTAATTCAAGTCCATTAATCCAAGCCCAAGTCCAAGCCCTTTGAGAGTGTTATAAAAGGGAGAATTTCACAGTGAAAATCATGGCTTCTCTTCTATTCCAGCATCTTCCTCCTCCATTGTTGGCCAAAAGCTTCATTTCACTTCTCTCTCAAAATTTCTTCCTCTTTTCTTCACTTTTTTCCTTTGATCCAAACACAAGAAATATTCTCCAGCTTCTCTATTTGCTAGATCTTATCTCAAACCAAGCATTATAGGGAGATAAGTAAGAAAAAACAAGTGGAAAAATCTTGGAGGTCAAAATGAGGTAAGAAAAATTATTGGTTTTAATTTTGTTCTAAGGTACCTACTACTAGTTTTGGGTGTCTAGAGTCCATTTTTGAGGTTTATTTGAGCTAAAAATGTTGTTATCTTGGTGATTTTAAGGGTGAAGATTTTGGCCATGTGAAGATTTTAATGATGATGGATGTTTTGCTAAGACTTAAGGCATGAAAAAGAAGCCCAAGGAAGGTTAAGGATGAAAAATTGGTTAGTGACTATCAAATCTTATTATTTTCCTATAAATTTTATGGTTTTCCTTTAGGGTTTATAAGAAAGAATTTAATAAAAATATGTAGAATTGCAATTGGTGTTAGAAAAGTGTAATTGGACTTTGATTAAGCATAGTAGGAAGCTTAAATAAATTTAAAAGAATTTTTAAAGTAAAATTATTATGTTGGCCGAATTTCATATTTAAAGAAAATAATGTGTATATTAAGTAGTTTAATGAAATTAAGCCATAGAATAATGATAAATATGAAATATGTTATCCATGAATTTTTAGAGAATTTATGAAATTTATTAGAATATTTTTGGATTAATTAATTGGTTATGTATTAGTGAAAAATAGTGAATTTTTGTGAAATAATGCATGAAATGAGTAAATAATATTTTTATGCATTTATATAGAATTTATGGAATTTATTTAAATATTTTTGAAGAAATATTTAAATATGTACAAAATAAAGTATTGAATTATTGAGTTATAAATTGTAATTAAAGTGAAAAATAGTGAATTATATTGATATAATTCATAAATTATCCAAAATTAGTGAAATAAGTGACTGGCTAATTTATTAAAATAAAAAGACCATAAAACTTATAATGTATAAAATGACCAAAATGGATTATTAAGAAATAATTTGTAAATCGATAATATAATGGTGAATTATTATAAAATAATTCACAAATCGTATAAAAATATCACATATTCCGAACAATCGTAATTCCGTACAGAAAAAGTAAAAAAATTATTAAAGGTTAAAAATAAAATGAAATGTAAAGTCAAAATATTGAATTAATAAGAAATAATTCATAAATTTGCCAAGAAATGGTGGATTATAATGATATAATTCATACAATATATAAAAAGTACTGAATTAATAATTGGCTAAAGTAGTGAAGTGAAAAGACACTGAAAGGTGTAAAATGTAAAGTGATCGTGGTGAATTATGATGTCATAATTCACAATCTGTGTGTAAAATTCTGAAAAAAGTACTGAAAATATTAATTGAAAAAAAAAATGCACTAACTGAAAAAGTATTTGTAATTGTTCAATGTTGAAAAGTATTTTGAAAGAAACTGATTTTTGCCCTTAGCAATAGTCAGGCAACAAAAGTCTTGCTCAGGATATAATTGGCTAGCCATAGGGACATCTTATACCGCGATGCAAGTCATGGCAACTTGCTTTGCTATGGTAGGATCTCTAATCTCCATAGTATCTGTCATATGTACTGTCATATGTTCTATGAGCAATGATTCTTTGGGATCATTTCTCATTATGTTGTGATCCTATGGGATCCACATCCCGTATATCCTAACCGAGAGTTCCTGTCAAATTGTACTAAGGGCATATTGATAAGAATAAATCAGAATTTTAAAAAGTAAGCTAAAAATAAAAATCAAAAGAGAAAAATGGTCTAATTGAAAGAAATAAAAAGTTTTAGGGCCAAAACATAATTTTTTAAAAAATGTTATTTAATTAACAAAAATAAAAAGAAAATATTTTACAAAGGTAAGATGGTAATTTCATGACCGAACAATCCAAAAATATGCTTTTATAAAGAAAAAGGATTAAAACGTAATTTTACATGAAAAGTTAAAATAAGAATCAATTGGTATATTGTATACCAATTATTACTTTGAAAATGAAAATTAGTAAAATAAAGCTAAATTTGTAATTAAAAATCCAAAAGTAACAATACCGTAATGATTCAAGAAATTATAGATCAAATGTGAAATATTGTACAAAGAGTTCAACTAAAGACCGAACAGAACTTTTATAAGCTAACAGTCAACTGAAAAGTAAAAATAATCAAGTTATGACAAATTTGCAATAAAAAATGTAAAAAAGACATTTTTGTAATATAATGAAACAACAAAGACTTAATTGCAAAGTTGCCAAATGTAATGATATTACGTGGCATTAAATGTTAAAAGTATTAATAATTGTATTTTGAAAAAAAAATAATTAAAAATTCAAAGTAAAAATAAAAGAACTAATGTCAAAACCATAATTTAAGGATAAAAAGAATAATTCTGTAATTAAGTGAAAAATCGAGAATTAAACTGAAGTTTGCCATAATAGTGGCAATAAATAAAGTAAAATGCCAAACGAAATAATAATTGTATCAGACTAACTAAATAAGAAATTCTGCTTAGAAAGTCAAAGTTAAGCACAATTAACAAGCTATGCGCCAAAAGTTAAGTAAAAGTAAAAATAAGAATAGTAATGCAAAAATTTATAATTGAAATTATAAAAAAAAGGTATTTTGGGTAATAAATTGAAAAGTTTAAAACCAAAGTAATAAGTTGCCAAAATTCTTGAGGGATGAATGGTCAGTAAAGAAAGAGCGATTACTGCCTTATCTCAAATGTCCAAAAGTCCTGAGTAACCATTTTGAGCTTTGTACCTTTGGGTATATACCTAGAGAGGAAAACCAACTAGCGAATACCTTGGCCACCTTGGTATCAATATGGGATGATCCAAAAGGGGTGGGTATGAAGCCCGTGTTGATTTTAAGTTCTGATAAGCCATGTTTTGAAGATGAGCATATCATGGATATCGAGATGGATGATGGAAAACCTTGGTACTATGACATCCATAACTATTTGGAAAAGTAAGTGCTCCTTGAGGAAGCCACTAAAAAGGACCAAAGGATTATTTGTAAACCTTCAACTCAGTTCAATACTGTAAAAGGAGTGCTCTATAAGAACAGCCTAATAGAATCCAACTAAGATGTCTGGATGAAAATGAGGCAAGAAACATAATGAAAAAAGTGCATACAGAAGTGTGTAGAGTCCACATGAATGGTTTTGCCTTAACAAAGAAGATCATGTGTCAAGGATTCTTTTGGCTTACGATGGACATCAATTGTTCTTTGTACATCAACGAATGTCAACTATGCCAACAATATGTGAACTTAAGGCATTTACCTGTTTCTGAGTTATGCAACCTTACATCACTCTAGCCATTACCTGTATGGGGTATAGACATTATGGGCATAATTTATCTGCCTGCTTTGAATGGGCACAAGTTTATTATAGTGGCCATTAACTATTTTACCAAATGGATAAAAGCAAAATCCTTTAAAAAGGTAGATGCAAGGGATATGGCTAAGTTCATTGAAAGGAATTTAATATGCAAGTATGATTTGCCTCATCATATAGTGTTGAATAATGGGTTACAATTCTTTGATGAAACCAAGCAAATGCTCACCAATTATGAGGTTCAACACCATAAGTCTTCTCCTTATTGACCTCAAGCAAATAGAGCAATTGAGGTGGCTAATAAGAATGTCAAAAGAATCCTGACCAAGATGGTTTGAACTTATAAAGAATAGGCTAATAAACTACCCTTTGCATTATAGGGTTATAGGAACGCAATTAGAACTTCAATAGGAGCCACTTCATTTTCTTTAGTTTATGGGATGGAAGCTGTAATGCTAGTAAAAATCGAGCATTAATCTTTGAGAGTAATTTTAGAAGCTGAGTTACCAGAAGCAGAATGGGCTAGATAGAGGTTATCATAACTTAACCTACCATATGGGGATAGAATGAGGGCATATTATCACAACTAGGTTTATCAAAAGAGACTAGCTCATTTGTTTGGGAAGAAGGTTAAGAAGCAGATTCGGTATTCAAACAGATGAGGCCTAGAATTCCAGATATCCAAGGCAAGTTTAGGCCCATATGGGAAGGACCTTTTGTGATTAAGAAGTTGTCATCCAAGGGAGCTACCATTTTATCAGATAGTGATGGCAATGAGTTTAGAGAATCGGGGAACATAGACAGTTTGAAAAGGTTTTATGGCTAAGATGAAAAAGAAAAATAAGAGAATAAATGTCCTATAATTCAAAAACTAAACAAAATAGTGGCCTTGTTATAATTGGGCACCTCTTCAGGGTGAAAATCAAAAAAAGCCATCTTGCGCAAAAATTAGAAGCCGAGAAAAAATAATTAATCAAGAAAACTCGAGAAGGCTAATTAATGACATGAGTTACGATGCTTTTAAAGTTTCATTTTTAAGAATAAATAATATGTGTGTTAGGGTAATATCAAATGCTGATCATGTGTACTGAAATAAAAAAAAATATCATGCATGTATCATCGATGTACCTAAAAGTAGCATATCCTTTTCATATGTTTAAATTCAAAAAAAGTTCAATAAAAGCAAACACATAACTATGATAGTATCTGATCTAGTTTATCTGTATCACATCTCTCTCTCTATCTAGCTACCTAAGATGAGATAGCCTATTGTTAACCACTAGACTGGTGACCCATTGTTTGCCTAGGTAAAAGTGGTGAAGTAGCAAATGCTAATCTCAAGAATAGTAGTCCTCATAGGGAGTCGAGTCTAAATCCATTGATGGTACTTTGATAGGAAAGGAATAATGAGAATGACACCTCGAAAGCCTAGTGGACACTTAATGATGTCTTATCGCTCCCTAAACTGACAAGCACAGTAAGCAGTGACATAGAAGGTAGCCTGATGCAATCTGCATAAAGGGACACATCTAGATGCCTCATCTCGAACTATGAAAGTGATAGGTAGCTAGGTGCACATAAATAAGATGTCATCATTTTTCAAATGGGCCAGCCTGTTAACTTCATCCTGGATCGATAGAAACTTACACTGCAGATGTCTGAGTATGACACATCTTATAGGGTAGGTGCCCATAGCTCTGACTCACGGGAGAGGCTCTGACAATAACTTCAACTTCTTATGAAGCCATATTTAAAAACAAAAAAAAGTCATTGGGGTGAATTGGATTCATCTTAGAAAAAAATAAAGCAAGAAAATATGTAAAAAACTGAAAAGATGCATTTTCCAATAAGAAAAGCTAGTACGAAAACCCACAAGTGGCATATTACCTTCAAAATAAGGACATACCTGAAGCAACATGAGACTACCAATGAGATAGGAGTGAGGATTATGATGAACAACATCCAAACCGATGATGGTCTCTACTAAAATTAGAAGAAAAGGATTGTGCCCTCTCTGCATGTTGTCCATAATATTGAACAATGCATAATCCCTAGTCATCAAGTCATCAATGTGCATCAACAGGCATCGACCAAAGCAACAAAGTAAAATGAGACCAGACTGAAAAGATAAGGTTTAGTGGGCATGTCATCAAAGCCATCTAGAACATCCGTCAAAGGCTTAAAAGATAAAGTTCTCCTATAAGGTACTAAACCTCTAGCCTCATAAGGAAGGATGCCTTAGGCATGGATACCTCTCTGGGATAACTAGGAATAATGGAAGGTAGACATGGTCAAGTACTAGGGGCAAACCCAACACCAACTTTCTCAGCAAATTCTTTTGGTAGGGCATAATTCCTAGTGTGTAAACCTAAACACATGGAACCTCAGGTCCCAGTACTGAGCAGCAGCAAAAATCAAATTTTTGTCAAAGGATACTCTTCTCAAAAACCTCAGGTTGGATATGAAGCCAAAAGAGGATCCTCCCAGGTTCTCAGTTCATCCAATAATCAATGTAATTTTGCAAGTGCAGAAGTTATGGTAATAGGAATTTTCAAATGGTCTAAGTGAAAAAATGGCAAGAAAAATAAATAACTAAAAGAAAAGTGACCAAAAAGAAAGGGAACATCGCAAGAGTTCCTTCTCATCCTGTCCCTCCTGCAGTTGTGGCCATCCATCACCTTTTAGGGGCATCCATGGCTGATTTTGAGGCCTTTATTCATATGTTTTATAAATTTTATTGTATTTTTATTATTTCTTTGATCTCCAAAGTGTTTATTTGTCATTCTATATAATTTTGATTCTATACATATCTTTACATTTTGTACATGTGATTGATTGAATGATCTTTTGTTTGCTTTTTATTTTATTTTTACTTGGAATTCTTATAATGCTAATTTATTACTTTTTGTGGTTTTATGTGAGAATGTAACTTCATATGCTTTTGGGAGACTTCACAAGGCATTTTACATTAGGAGTTATGCCCTTGATTGACTGATATCTATCTCATATCCATTCGAGTATTTCATTCATTTATTTCGTTCATTTATTATTTTTTATTATTTATTATTTTGATATTTTTAGATGTATTTTATTTTAAGGATGTAATAACTAGTAAAAAAGGGTTTTTTGTTCACGTTTAAAAGGAAAAGGCACTTAAAATTATTTTTATTAATTAACTTGGATTTCCCTTTAAAACTTAAACTTAGACCACTGTCCAATTTTCCATCCAAAACAAAACAAAAGACAAAAGAGAACTTTTGTAAAAATATGCATAAGGGAACCAATGTTCCTAATTCCAATGAATATCTCGGTTTATGTATGTACATCATCTTTTTATTTTTTGGACGATTTACTTCTGTAATAAGTTTAAGTAGTTGAAATTTATTTATTCATTTATTTATCGCTTTATTGTTTACTTGTGATGTTTATTTAATTCTATAGCTTTGCATTGTGTGAAAAGGTAGAGTGAATTAAAATTTAAAACTTAATTATAAAATAACACATAACTAAGGTGCCTAATAAGAGTGATGTCCCGAATGCCAATCTCTGTTTGGGCATCAAGAGGTTGAGAATCATTTTTCAACATTCTGTTTGGTGGCAACCCATGACACCTACCTCTTTTGGGCCCATTAGTAGATACCTTCATGTGTTGACTATCAACAATAATTTGGGCTTGACCTCGTTTTATTGAAAAGTGGCAAATTTATGATTAATGGTGAGCCTCTTCCAATCTCATACCCTAAAAGCAGGCCTCTGAGAACCCAACCGGATATCGAGCGTGGGCTCTAGTGTGCGTCATATATACATTGTTATACTTGTGGATATTCTTATAGGGATTACACTTATATATATACCCCCTGGCACATAGTAAAGGGAAGCACACATATACTAACCTAGATAGACTTTTAACTAAGTTTATCAAGGTTTTGTCATCATCAAAAAGGGGAGATTGTTGGCTCAAGGCTACATCTCTATTTTGATGATAATCAAACCTTGAATAAACTTGGTAAAAATTCTATCAAATCTATTTATGTTTCAGAATATCTTTACTAAGTGTGCAAAACTAATCTAAAAGTTTCAAGCCTTATGCGTGAAATGATTTCAAGGTTTTCTACTCTATGGAAGCTTCGAGAAATTATGGTACTATTTATGTACAATATTTTGAGGAGTTTCTAATTAACATCCATGCATTATAAAACTCTTTTGGCACATACAAAATGATTTACATACATTAAACTCATATTGATTTGATTGAGTCAAAAATTCTTTTTGAAAAGTTTTTAGAAAAGTTTACTAGAAAATGTTCCCAAAAATATTTTTATGTTCTGGTTCATTAGAGAAGTTCATTAGAAAATATTTTTGTTAGGGTAGATTAGAAAGGTTAACTTTTCTAGTCCATCAGATAGGTTAACTCTTTTAGTCCATCAAAATAGTTAAGTCTTATAGTGCATTATAGAAGTTCGCCAGAACTACCAGTTCTATTTTCACAAAAAAGACAAAATGACAACTAGTTTCTATTTTTACCAGTCTGTCTCATTTCTAATGGCTCTTTTCTATTCTCTAATGGCTATAATGGATTTTTGGCTATAAATACAAGATATTTTTTAGTCCTAAGAGTTTAGAGAAGTTAGAAAATCATTTTATCTCTTAAGATACAAACTTTACATATTTTTCAAGTTTATTTCCACATCTTGCAATTCACTCATTATCATCCTCCTCAACTAGATTATAGCTTTTTGTTATAATTCTTTTGTGAGAAATCTTTGAAAACGATTGTGAGAAAAGTTGGCTAGAACCTTAGGAATTCTAGTAAGTTTTTACATCTTTTTCTTGGAAAAAAAGATTGTGGGTAAAATTTACTAGGATTGTATATTGGCTTTAATTCTTGCCCACTAAAAGAGTTATTAATGGAGAGAAAATCTCAAGATGGCATCTTGGGGAGTGGATGTAGGCAACGAGGCCGAACCATGATAAATCTTAGTGTTGACCTATTTTATCTCCCCTCCTCTCTGTTTTGTTTCTTAAACTATTTTTAACAGATCTATTCTACTAAGAAAAATTCTGTTCCAAAAGCTCTATGTTAAAAAATCATTTTGTGTTTCTCTTAAATTTTGCAAGTTAACTTTATTTTGAAAAAGGTTTTGAAAAATAATTTTATGTTGTTCATTACATTTTGTATATACATTTTAAAACATTAAACAGTTATGCTTCACTAGAATACGCTTCACTTCTGCTTTACTAGAACTTATTTGAAAAATTGACACCCAATTCATTCGCCCTCTTGTGTATCTTTGGGACCAACAGCTATTACAGAGTCTGAGGTTCATGATGCTATTTTCAATATGAGACCCTTTAAAGCTCCTGGAAATGATGGAATGTGTGCTGGTTTTTGTCAAATTAATTAGGAGATAGTAAAAAATTCCCTTAGTAGGTTCATTGCCAACTGCATGAATGTGGAAATGTTTAATCCTTTTTTTGCCTAGCTATTATCACTCTCATTCCTAAAAAGGATAAGCCATCCAATTTCTTTAATTTTAGACCAATTAGTTTGCTGCTTTTGGTTTTTAAGGTGACGATAAAGGTCATTACTAATAAATTTAAACTTTGTCTAGTGAAACTTGTTAGTAATATTCAATGTAGCTTTCTGCTAAGTCAACAAATTATTGATAATATTATTATCACACAAGAAGTTGTTCATTCCATGCATCATAAATAAGGGAAAATAGGTTAGATGTTCATTAAAGTCATTCTAAAAAAGGCTTGTGATATATTATGGTGGGATTTCATTTATGACACTCTTGTAGATATGGGGTTTCCTAACTCTATCATTCAAATTCTGATTAACAGTTGGTTGTCTAGCAGCATAAATGACCTTTGGAACAATAGTCCATTTGATGTTTTCAAACTTTCTAAAGGAGTTCATCAAGGAGATCTCTTATCCCTCTACATTTTTGTTTTGTGTATAGAGCAGTTGTGTCAAGCAATTAACAAATTCGTAGAGGAGAGGCTGTGGAAGTCGATTAAGTTAGGTAGGAAAGGAGATCCCCTCTCCCATCTTTTTTTTTTGTGCTGATGACCTTCTTCTTTTTACTAAAGCTTCTAAGGAAAATATGTCTATAATTGGCAATGTGTTGGAAGATTTTTTCAATGTTCTAGCCAATGGGTTAATAGAGCCAAGTCCTCTTTTTATGTTTTTAGTAATGTAAGCAATACTTTAAGGCAGAAATTGGGATATATGTCTGGTTTTACAATCACAACAAATCTAGGTACTCACCTTGGAATTCTTATTATTCATGGCCAGATTGGTTGAATTTATTTTGAATAGCTGATTGATAAATTAAATAGTCATTTAAGTAACTAGAAGGCTAGTTCTCTCTCTTCCGCAGGTCAGTCACCTTTGGTGTAATTAGTTCTTATGGCTATTCCAATTTATGCACTTCAGATGATCGTTTTTCTTGAGGAAGTGTGTAATAAAATTAAAGCACTTTGTTGTGATTTCTTATGGGGTCCTACAGTTGCTCAAAGGAAGGTTCGTCTAATGAACTGGAATAAATTATGCATGCTTAAAAATAAGGGTGGACTACTATTGAGGAAACTTCCTAAGTTAAATAAAGCTTTTATGGCTAAACTCATTTGGTGAATGATTAAAAATTCTGAGCACTTTGGGTTTGAGTTCTTTGTAGTAAAGAAGGCCTCTCTATTGAAAATAATGCAGTTGGTACTCAAATGAAAATCTGCACTCCTATTTGGCGTGCCCTTGTTCGTCTCTAACCCTTTGTTTATAATAATATTAACTCTTATGTAAAGGTTGGCCGGTTTACTAGTTTCTGGTTTGATAAATGGTATGGCAATAGTATACTTGCAGATCATGTTACAAGAAACATTCATATAAAGATGTTACATTGGAAAGTTAGAGACGTTTTGGGATAAATGGTAGTTGGGATGATGACAAGTTTAGAAATTTTATTGTTATAGATTGTTTAAAAAGTGTGGTTGATTCCAGCCCATCTACAAATGTTATAGGGTCTGATGTTATTATTTGGAATTCTTATCTTTCAAGTAACTTCTCTATCAAAATAGCTTATACTCTACTTATTAATAAGTCGATCAACAATAATAGTGGCAAATGGTGGAAATGGAATGGTTCTCAAAGAATTTATGGCTTTTAATGACTTTGTTTTCATAATAAACTCTTAACAAATGTTGAAACAACTAGGCATCATTTAGCCTCCTCGTGTATTTCTTCAATTTGCCATATTGGAGATAAAGATCTCTTGCATACATTGTGTGACTGCACTAGAGCTAAACAAGTATGGGCTAGGTTACTAAATCCATAATCAAGTATTTCTTTCTTTGCTGGATTAAGCAGAAATTGGCTTATTTATAATCCAAAAGGAAGATTTAGTGGTTAGTTTTTGGTGGATTGACGTATCCTATTTGGATTATTGATTTAGCAGATTTGGAAACAGAGAAATTACGCATCATGTGTCAATGCAGTCCAAAGTTAGAATAATCTTGAATAAAGCTAAAGCTCTCTTCAAAAGTCTTTTAAACCTTTACCAAGCCTCATGAAATGGTTCCACATATAGCTACAAGAAGTTATATATGTTATTCCTAATAGTAGCCATCTTAGTTGGTGTGAAGAACCTTGCTAAAAACTTTTCTTGCATCTGCTCCTAAGACCTTATAGATTGGCTTGGCAACATTTGCAACCAGTCCCGTGCCTTATCAATAAGTGTAAATGGGAATAGTTTTAGTCGGATGACATCCATCGACACATTTGGGATTTGAACTGTATCACTGATTTTTAGAAAAATATCCAAATTTTGAGTTGGGTCCTCAATTTCTGATTGCAAAAATTGATTCTTTTGTTCCATCATGATGTTGGCTAGTTTCAGCTCAAAATGATTATTTTGAGGTATCATGATAGTCCTATACTCCTTATTCCACCTAAAAGTAGCACGTCCCTAATTGTCAGTCTCAATCCATTTCCTTAGACTTGATTTGGGTTTTGCTGCATTTGATTATGAATGACTTGCCTTCCCAGCAATGGTAGTTGGTTATTAAGAGGTGGATCATCTTGTAGAATATCCTACGGGTTTATATTGTCTCTCTGTTGTCATCTCTATCTATGTAATGTCCTCTCAATCTTAGGGTCAAAGGGTATAATCCACTATAAGAAAATGTTAAATAGAACCAAAATAATTTTTATTGCTAGAAATTCCATAATTAGCTACGAAAATCAAATTTTGTTGCTAAAATTGGTTAAAATTTTTAAATTTAGCAATGAAAATAAAAATGGTTATCTTCCGTTGCTAAAAATGGAGAAAAATTTTTACGTCAAAATATAACAACGAAATGCTTATATCATTGCTAAATAGGATGCCAGCAGATGGCAAAAAAATTTGGAATAAAAATCACCAACAAAAAATAAATTTTGTTGCTAAAAAAGCAACGAAATATATTTTTCGTTGCTAAAATAACAACAGAAAAATTTTTTTGTTGCTAATCCAAAACTGAATTGCATTAAGATTGGTTATTTAGCAATGGAAAACATATTTTGTTGCTAAAATAGCGACGGAAAATCATTCGGTTGCTAAATAACCAACCGAAATACAATTCAGTTGCTAAAACAGCAACATAATTTTTTTTTCATTGCTAAAATAGCAACGAAATTTTCGTTGCTATTTTAGCAATAAAATTCGAATTTAGTTGCTAAAATAGCATCGAAATTTTTTCTATTTGCTATTTTAGCAACTGAAACCCACATTTTGTTGTTATTTTAATTTTTGCCCTAGGTATAAATAGTCCCTTTAAAGCTAAATTTTTCCTTGCCTCGCCGTCTTGCTGCCTCTCCTTACCTCGCCGTCTTGCTTCTTCCTCCTCACCCTCACCCTTTCCCTCTCCCTTGCCTTCTGCCTCTCCCTTCCCTTCTGTACCTTCTTCTAATTACCTTCTCACTCTGATCTCCTTCAGATTTACCTCTATTAATCTCCGACAAAATGAGTGAAGTCGAAGGTGTTCTTAGCTAGATCTTCCTCCGTTAGTCTGCTCTAGATCTATCTACCTCCAAATCTACAGCATCTGCTTCCAGTTTTGGTATGTGTTTTTTCTTATTACTTGATTTTTTAATTCGTTTTCAGATCTGCTTATAGATCTCTTTTTGCCTACATTTTTTTTAACTCATTTCTAGTTTCCATATCTGCTTTTAGATCTTTGTTTGCTTGTATTTTTTAAACTCGTTTCTAGTTTCCAGTTTCCAAATCTACTTACAGATCTTTTTTTGCCTGCATTTTTATTTCAGTTAGTAAAACTATGTCATTTTTTTATTATTTACTTTATTTTTCATTTTTGTTAAATTTTATTCTATTATTTTATTTTTCGTGTTGGTGTGTGAATTAATGTTGAAGAATTAAAAAAATAATCAGTAATTATTGATGGGTTTTATTCTAGTTTCTGTTTGTAGATTACGATTTGATGTTTTAGGGTTTTATTTATTTATCAATTAAGGTGAATGGGCAACTAAAGGTATGTTTGAAACATCCATCCTCAAGTTTTAGAACCTCTTCTTCAAGAGGTTTTCTTATAAGCAGGACATGTTGAAGGATGTAAGCTAATTAGGAAAGATAAGGTTAGCTTTCACTCTGACAATCTCATGCTTAGTAATGTTGCTTATCTAACTAGGCAGTAGAAATCCATATGTTATTCCATATACATACATCTCTTATTGGTTTGCTTTTATTGCCTTGGCTTACACCAAATGTATCTAAACTTAATTAGCAAAGTGAAACTGTCAAGGTGTTATAGTTGTATCAAAGAAAAGATAGGCTAACAATTTAGTAAGGAGAAGGAAGTTAGGTAATTTGCCTATTCATTTAGGTAGAACAAAATGTCTACCAAAAACAATTTATTCAATATCAAAATTTATGCCAAAACAAGGGAAACAAACAATTTATATGAATGAAACCATAAAAATAAAAAATGCCTCTAAAACTTCAAACTGAAAAATTGAAGCCCAAACATTATTTTGAGGGTTCAAAATGGCCAATTATAGAGGGTTGAAACCTTAAAATAAATATCCATCTCAAAACGAGCTTTTCGAAAATATATTATAATAAGTAATCGGACACATGTAGCAAAAGTTATGATAAAAATAGTCCAGCCGTAATAAAAATAACACTAATGACAATTGGCTTAATTTTTTGTGAATTTTGCTTGAACTCCTGCACTTTGCATTTTGTTTTCTCTTTTCCTAAGTTACAGTAATAGGTTTCTCTTTTCCTGAGTCACACTTTAGCTTTGATACAATATCTATAGCAACACCTAAGAATGGTGTCTCTTATAGTTGTTGTTTTGCTTAAAATTCTTTAGAACAGAACTATTGATGGGCTATATTTTAACTATTTTAGTTGTTGTTTGGGTTATAATAGAACTCTTGTAGTTGTTTTGATTGCTTTAACTTTTTTAGAACATAATTATAAATGGACTATGTTTTAACTATTTTAGTTGTTATTTTGGTTAAAAAAAGAACTCTTGTAGTTGTTGTTTTGCTTAAACTTCTTTAGAACCGAGCTATTGATGGACTGTATCATAACTATTATATGTTTGTTCTTCATATTTTTGCCAGTTGTTCTTATCTTCTGCTCCTGCTTTGCTACTCTATATTAATTCTGCACTTTGGATGGTTTTGCACTTTGGATGCTTATACTAATAAATTCTATTCTTGATTGGTTGGTTATAGCTTTGTACCAGATCTGGTGTCTTTCTTTTTGATTTTTTAGATCTATGAATTTCATTTTTTTCTTATTGGTTAAAAGCAGACATTAGTTTTGGTATGACTAGAGTTCCAACTCTAAACTATCTAAGCTCAAATTAATGCATGTCCACTGTTTTGTAATTAAACAATCTGTTGTTCCTAAATAAGATAATAATTAATTAAATAGTTTAATAGATGCAATGGATTCCTCATTTGAATGTTGCTCTAATTGCATGTCTCTGTATATACTCTAGAGAGTGTCGGTATGTTATTGTTGTTCCTCTTTTTCAACATTAATGTCAAGCTAATTTGCAATTTGTTCTACTATACAACCATTGTACCTATAGATAATGTGATGATTAATAAGGATTATATTTTATTTCTCTTGGATCAACAATATAAATATGTTATACTTTTAAGTCTCTTTAATTTTTTCCCCTCCTTCCCTATCATGAATCGTGACACAAATGGCATTTCAATTATATCATTTTCTATAGCTATTCTTCAAAATTATTTAGGCCTTTTGCTCGTCTTTGTGCTTGATATGTATTTTTATGGAAAGCTATTCTGAAATTTACTTTCATACAAATAGAACTTTGGATTTATAAGGCCAAATACTGTTTGTGGATATTTAACTGTCCACTTGTCTATAAATAGATCAAAAGCTTATTGCCTCATTTTCTGGAATATTGCTTATTTATTCTCTTTAAGTTCATGCTGTTTTATAGAAATCTTACAAATGCATTATGGATTTATTATATGTCATGTTTAGTTTTTAACATTATTGTATTTTATAATAATTATTGACATGAAAAAATTATGGTTTAACTTAAATCCTGGACTATTCTTTTTTTTTTTCTCTTTTAATTTAGGAATAATGGGCTATGCTATAGAAAAGTAACCGTAATTTATTGTCAAAAAATAATGAATGTACCCATTTTATAAGACAAGCTCTATTTACTTTAAGTTTGAATTTTAAAATGCCATTATTCTATTAGCATTCCAAAGTCAGTTTGTAATGTCAACTACTCTGAATTTTTCTCACTAATGCACCAAAAATGAAAACTCATTCTTCAATAACTATGGATTTGTTTGCTTTGGTAAGCGAGAGCAACTCAATAAGTGTGGTCTATATGGTTCTGTGTATGCGACTATAGACAGGGTTAATATTGAATGATATGCTCATATATTGTTTTATCTTCATCATATAGCTCTAGAGATGTATTTAAGAAACTTTTATGTACATACTTAAGAAGCTTTTGTCTATTTTTTTCATCTATCAGCTCTCTCTCTCTTTTCTCTAAACATATGGCAACTCTCTTTATTAGTTGCCTCTCTCTCTCTCTTTTCTCTAAACATATGGCAACTCTCTTAATTAGTTGTCTATGGGTTCAGTTTTCCTTTATTATGAGTCATTCATTAACACTACTGGTTGAATTTCCAACTCACCTCTGTGAATGACTATATGTTAGAACTATTCTAAAGTCTCTTAATGTGGCAGGTAGTTGATGATCGCACCATTGGTCACAATCCTGAGAGATTAAGCTTATTGAAAGGTGGAATTGAATACATTAATGATGTAGTGTAGTGTAAGTACTCTTATAGATTTTGTCACCTATAATTATTGGCTAAGAAAGTTTCTTTTTTGCATATACTGCTAATATTTTTCTGTGTAACTAGTTAGATACAGGCATGAACATAGTTCATTGATACCTGCATATCAGCCCTTATATATGTTTTGTGACAAGTAACCAAATTTTATTTTACAGTACAATGTCTCCTACACATCTCAAGGAAACTCTTTGCTCTGGATGGTTGGCTAGCACCTTGATAGCACATCATAATAAGTATGTTCAAGGACACTTTGAATTTCAAAATATATATAGTTATCGATATATATATATATATATATATATATATATATATATATATATATATATATATATATATATATATATATATATATATATATATAGTTGTAGTTATAGTTTTTCATTGGTAGTATCTTACTGTATTAACTGCTGGAGCATGTGATCTGATTATTGTGATATAGTTTTTCAACACATTTCTATCTTTAAATATAATGAAGCAAGAATAATTAGTTATCAAACTTGCAGCAAACAATCACTTCATTGCTCTCTTAGCATACTTGCATATGCTTTTTGTTGTACGGAAATTATTTCCTCTTTTTTCTTTTTAAAACTAAACATATATGGTCAGGTTTATTAATTGCCATTTGCACCTATTTGTCCATTCCACCTTCACACACACACACACATTAATAAATTGAGATTCTGATCTAATCCATAATATTACAAAAATATAAATGAAATCCATGACAAGGTTGTTGGTCTTCATTATTTATAGGCTCCAATAAATATTAGTGCTATGTTTCTATATATGTTTTGTTGGATTGCAATAGCATTATTATTTTTTGGTTAGGAATTGGAAAAAAAAAGTGGATTTATTATTCTGATCATAATTAAATAATGGGCAAGATTTATAGCAAATTTGTTGCACTTTTACTTAATAATGGGCAAGATTTATAGCAAATTAAATAATAGGCAGCAGTAGTGTTTTTTTCTTTCTACTTGCATATATACTTTTTGGCATTTCGTCACTTTATGTTCAATATAATTTGATTTTATTATACTTCTTATCACCCTTTTTATCTAGGTAATATTTTACATGTTAAGTATATGTTTGATTGAACGTACAAAGAATGGATGGAGCTAATTTTTTTGTTTTTTTTTCTTGAGATCATACAACAGTAGCAACAAAGAAGAAAAAATTGTTGTTTTGGGTCTCTATCTTTCTCCTTGGTTTGGACCTATCCCTTTCTGCATTCTAAAGGTACTAAGTTTGTTATCTTTTTTTTTAATTCATTTATTTGTTACTGATATGTGTTTTTTCACATATATCATTAAATTATTAGATCAATTGCACAAATTTTGCTCATAAAATTGTAGGCTGGTTATAATTGGTTTGAGAATTGAGAATTAACCATTGCAAGGAGACTTTTTTTAAATTTATTATTATTTACTTTCATTTCTACTATTTTCAAAACAATACAACATGGCTGATTGCATTTATATTAATTGGTTGATAATTAGTTGGCAGTGTTTGTTAGATGAGTTGTTGTACCAAATATTTCACGTCGCCTATAAATAGCCAAAACCATCTAATATGAAAATAACCAAATATTTCACGTCTACCGAGTTATGCACATACATTTATACATTGATCACCCGTAGTTAGATTACACCTGTAAATCTAATTAAGATGAAGCCTTTTCTAAATAACAATTACGCAAGAATGAGTAATGTTGATAGATCCTGGATGTATAGGCGATTAATGAAAGATGGTTTCATTAATTTTGAGTTTGTTGAGGGAGTTCAATCATTCATTGACTATGCAAGTTCGTAGCTTGCATATATGGATGGTCCAAAAATAAGGTGTCCATGTCAAAAGTGCAAACATATTTATTTTCTCCCTACTAATGAAGTGCATCTACATTTGTCAAAAAAAGGGTTTGCTCTAAATTATTTTGAATGGACACAACATGGGTAGCCAAAAATTTGTACCACCTCTAGGGGTTCTGAAGTAAATTCATTAGTAAATATACATGGGTTTGTAGGGAGCATTGGAATTAGATCAAATAATGTGGATGTAAATGAAAATCCCTACACACAAATGGTTTATGACACAGCTGGTTATTTATTTTAAAAAAATATGCAGACTCTTGAAGAGGGACCAAACCCAAATGCAAAAAGGTTTTTTGACTTACTAAAGTCAGCTGACCAAGAATTATGGCCAAACTGTGAGAACATTACTCAACTGTCTACAATTGTCAAATATTGATCATAAAGTCTGAAGTTCATATTTCTGAACGAAGTTTGGATAAAATTCTTGCATGGTACAATGATTCATTGTCTCCTAACCATAAAATGGTTAAGAATTTTTATGAAATGAAGAAGGTTATTTGGGGTCTTGGTTTGCCCATTGACAAAATAGATTATTGCAAGTTGGGATGTATCTTATTTTGGGGAGAAGATGTGGAATTACAAGAGTGCAAATTTTGTAGTCAACCTAGGTTCAAACCAATAAAGCATACTAGGAAGCAAAAATTAGTTCCTTGGAAGCAGATGTATTATTTTCTGCTAACTCTAAGACTTTAAAGACTGTATGCCTCTAATGTTACTGCATCTCACATGAGATGGCATAATGAACATGAATAGATTGATAGAAGTATGAGCCATCCATCAGATGCTCCCGCATGGAAACATTTTAATGACATCTATACTGAGTTTGCAGCAAAAATTTGAAATGTCAGGTTGCGATTGTCCACAGATGGGTTCCAACCTTTTGGTCAATCCGGCTAGCAATATTCATCATGGCCAATCATAATTATTTTATATAATTTACCTCAATGGATGTGTATGGACAAGGCATACATGTTCTTGACAATGATTGTGCCAGGTGCTACAAATCTAAAGCATAAAATTGATGTATTTTGGAACCATTGATATTTGAATTGAATTATCTTTGGGAACTTGGTGTTAAAACATATTATGTGTCCTTTAAACAAAATTTTCAGATGAAAGTAGCTTTGATGTGGACTGTTAGTGATTTTTCTGCATATGCTATGTTGTCTGAATGGAACACAGCAAGAAAATTGGCTCACCCTTATTGTGGTAATGATTCTGATGCATTTCATCTTCCTAACGAGGGCAAAATGTCTTGGTTTGACAACCATAGGAAATTTCTTCCTCCAGATCACCTATTTAGGTGTAATAAATAAAATTTCATTAAAAATAGGGTGATACAAAGATCTCCTCCCCCTAATAAATCTGGTGAAGATATATTATGGGGGGTTGATGAGTTAGGGCTTTTGAAACTTACAAAACTTGAAGATGAAGAGGTTAATAGCAGCATAAGTAAAAACTTCAGTTGGAGAAAACGGAGTATATTTTGGGATTTGCCATATTAGAAATCTAATTTGATACGTCATAATCTAGATGTGATGTATATTGGAAAAATATTTTCGACAATATTTTCAATACCATCATGAACATTAAAGGGAGGACAAAGGACAATGCAAAATTAAGAGTTGATTTGAAAAATTTTTTGTAAAAGAATTGAGTTAGATAAAGATCCAAATATAGAGAAATATCCAAAAGCATGTTACACATTGGATAAAAAACAAAAGGAAATTTTGTGTGAATGGTTGAAAAGCCTAAAGTTTCCAGATGGTTATCTTTCAAACTTGGCAAGGTGTGTTGATATGAGAAAGTACAAATTATTTGGAATGAAAAGTCGTGACTGTCATGTATTTATGCAGAGGCTAATTCCAATTGCATTTCGAAAGCTCTTACCGAATAATGTTTGGGAAGCTATAATAGAACTAAGTTTGTTTTTCAAAAGCTTCACAGCATTTGAAATACAGTTGTCTGACATGGAAAGACTATAAAGGGACATTTTGGTTATCTTGTGCAAATTAAAGGGTATTTTTTCACCCAGCTTTTTTGACTATATGGAGCATCTACTCGTACATTTAGTACATGAGGCTAAACTTGCTGGTCCAGTTCAATATCGATGAATATATCCATTTGCGAGGCAATTAAAGTTTGTATTTAACTAAAATTTATATAGATTTATACCAAATAAGTAAATATAATTACCTTAATTGTAATATAGGAATTTGCATCACTTGAAGAAAAATGTTTAAAATAAGGCAAAAGTTGAAGGCTCTATATGTAATGCGTATTTAGTAGAGGAAGCAAGTACATTTTATTAACATTATTTTGAGCCGCATGTGATCACTCGAGACAGAAAAGCTCATCGTAATGATGATGGGGGTGAGCGGATTGATGATGATATCTTATCTATTTTCACATATTCTAGCCAAACACATAGATGCTCAATAAGAAGAATGTTAACGGAGGAAGAAATGGAGGCTGGCCATAGTTACATTTTATTGAATTGATAAGAAATTTAACTTTTCGTGTAGTAAGTTTAAGTTATATTTGAAATTTGCTAAGTTCTTTTTCTCCAGGATTGGAGCTTATTACTAAGATAATTTACAATATTTTTAGTGAATACAAGGATTTGTTAAGCGAGTTAATACGGGGAAAACCACATGATGACATCAATAAATAAGTGGAAAAAAACTTTCCATGTTGGTTTGCAAATTACGTAAGTTTTAAACTTGCAATAAATTGAATGTTTTAATAAATTACTATTCAAATTACAAAATACTATATTTATTCATTAATTTTTTTTAATTAAGTAGGCTTATAAAAATAGAATAGAGAACAGGCTCATATGTAATATTACGAAAGGACATTTGCGAACTATTAAATCATGTCCAGTCTATTTTGTTAATGGATACAAATTTCATACAGAAATTCATGGGCATAGCATGGCAATAGTAAACAATAGGGTTTGCATACAAGGGAAACCGATGGATTATTTTGGCAAAATTATTGAGATACTTGAAATTGAATATCCCGCATTGCTAATAAAATATTGTGTACTTTTTAAGTGTGAATGGTTTGATCTTACTTCTAACATTGGAATGAAAGTACATAATTGATATAATCTCATTGAAATAAACCAACAGAGAAAATTTAAACAATTTAAATCATTCGTGTTAGCAATGCAAGTGACCCAGGTGTATTATGTTCCTTATCCCAGCTTAAGACAGGATAAGTCAAATTGGTTGGCCATTTGCAAAGTCAAACCAAAAGGTGTTTTTGAAAGACATGCAAAGGGAGAAAGTAAGACAAATGAAAGTGAAGCATTTTAGGAAGAAAAACTAGATGTACATGAAATAAATGCATGTGTCACATATTTCGAGAATGAACGTTTAAATGATTCAAATAATGAATTTGCAAAAATTTTATCGAGAGAGGATGAGGAATCCATAGATGGGCAAAGATCTAAAGATGAGTCTGACTTTAATTTTAAATCTTCAAAAACAAAAGATGATTTTGATGTGCAATTAAGTGATGATAACAATTAATTTTTGTACGTTTTATTATATCATAACCCAAATGTGTTATTATTGCATCAACAATATATTATTATATATGCTGAAATTATATTTTTCTATTAGAAGAATAATCTATTTCTTTGATTTTTATGTTGAAAATATGCCACCTAAGAGAAAGAAGGGAATGCAGCTGCCAAGGCTCAAATTAACAACAAATGGAGATGACAGTGCACCACCATTGCACCCATCTCATTTTGCAGGGTGTACAGGTTTAGATATGTCATGTCCAGATCCTCACCAGCCATATAAGGCATTACCTTCACTAACTACAAACCCCGGTGGCTCTCCTCATATACCAAGTGATTTAGCATCCAACAATCCAAATATATCAGCACAACCTATAGATACATCTAGTCCCACAACAGACCCTGAATCTATGCCAACAAATGTACCGGGGATAGATGTTGAGGATAAATGAAAAGGCCTCCAGCCTGGTGCGAAGGGAGTTAATGGAAGAATTTACATTAAGATTATCAATGATATGTGAGTTGAATTACAAAAAAATTTGTATTAGATGATAAAAACATAAGTTTATACTGATTGTATGGATATCTAATTTACTGAACTAAATTTGTTCATATTAACAGGTTTATTCTATCAGATATTTGCTCAAGAAAGATCAGATCCAAGTTCAAAGAGAGAATAGAAATTAAAGGTTATGTATGGAAGAATCTCTCTCTGCAGACAAAAGATTTTTATTATCAGGATTTTGAGGTACAAAATAAATTACATTAAATGTTTTAAAATAGCTGATTTCATACATTAATGAGATATGTATTTTACTTTACAATACTTATATTTTTTTATTAGAAAGAATTTTTTTGGGATTCAAAATTTATTGGTGTCATTTATGAAGTTTAGGAAAGGCACGCCCGCCAACGCTATAAAGAATTTGTTGCTAACTTACACAAGAGTGGTGAATGACCTCCTTTTATTTCTGAAGAAATATGAGATCATTGGCAACAATACTGGGCACCACCCGAAGTAATTGCCATTTCAGAAAGGAATTCTTCAAACAGAGAGGGAGACTCGGATGGAGAGAGTCTAGCTGTGCACATTGGAGAAACTTTGAGCCATCACGAGCATGCAAATAAACTGGTAAATATCTGAATTTTACGCTTATATTTATCTTTATGTATTAACAAAATCTAATTACACTTTAATTTAATCTAATTTATGAATTTAGAATAAAAATGTATGATTATTATGGATAATGATGGTTTAATATATGTCTGTTTCCATGGATTGCTGCGTTGTTGAAATAAAATTTTTGTTTCACATGAGTTAAATGTCATACAAATAAAGAAAATTTTGCTGAATTTTTGACTGGTGTCTAGCAAGTGTACTAGATCGACTAGTAATACAGGAAAATATAGCTTAAGATCCTAAAATATCGTACCCAAGGAAACATGGATTGCTAAGAACAATATCTATGTATAAATTAAATTAATCCGAGATTGTTTCCCAAATGTTTTTGATTTAAAAGCAAAAATTAAATAAAATAAACAATTAAACAAAACAAAAGCTAAAACATGAATTAAAAATAAAACAATAACTGAAATTCTCTTGCTAAAGGAACTATCCACCTTAACTTTCATTGTAATAACTTAAATTCAATAGAAACACGAGTGATTATGGAAAAAATAGTAATAAAGCAAGATATCTTTATTCAAGTATATCATTCTTAGTATTAAACTCATAGACAAATCTAATACTTAGCATGAAAATCTAGTTTTAACTTCATAAATATTCATTGAAGCCTTTCTCAAGTGATTCGATTCCAATTCATTCTTAGTTCCTCCTCTCTTAGTATTAACCAATAAAATTAACACGTAATTATCTCATATTTCGGATAATAATCATGCATAACATTAAAGAGTCAATCCAAAAACATGCAAATCATTAACTATGTCAAAACCAATCTTTAGTTATTTATTCAATAAACCAACAATCAATCTCAACACAATCAAAGATAAGAATATGCTTAAAACCAAGAAATAATCAATCGATATTGAAAATTAAGCTCAAAATAAAGTCATAACAATGAAAATATAAGATTTCAAGAATCCATTAGCAAAAAGAGAAAAACTACTTCCTAAACATAATTAAAAACTAAAACAAAGTTGAAGAAAAATAATAAAAACATAAAAATAACGTAAAATAACTAAGCCTAATTCTAATATTTCTCTAATTGATTCCCTTTCTTTGGTGTTAGAGTTGTCTATTTATAGGCAAAATATGTTGTAGAAGCCTTCCAAACTTCCCAAATTGGAGTAGGAAAAGAATCCTTCTTGAATTGGAAAAGATCGCAAATCCTTCGTTGAATAAGAGAACTTGCACATGGCCACGCCCTTCTCTTTGCTTTCTCTACACGTGGTCACGTGTCCCTTAGGCTTCCCTCACACGTGGTCACATGTGGAATAAGCTTTGGGAACACGTGGTCACGTCCTTCTTTTGGTTTCCTTCATTTGTTCTTTCACGTGGCCATGTGTTACTTAGTTTATTTTCACACGTGGCCATGTGTTCTTTTCTTCTTCAATTCACGTGACCATGGGTGTTTCTCCTTTGTACTTCACGTGGCCATGTATTAAACTTCTGGACCTCATGATCAATTATCTCACATAAATTTTCCATATTTGTAATTTTGGCCCAAATCTTTGTCCTTTTTACAATTAAGTCCTTTTTCTTGCAAATTAACCCTGAAAAACACCAAAATTTATAATTAACTCCAAAAACATAAAATCAACCAATTAAACTCAAATCTAATCTTAATTAACAAAAAATTAACCTAATTAAACACTTAAAAATATACTAAAAATACTATATAAATTACCATTATCAATTTTTTATAAAATTGAGTTTACTTGGTTATGCAGGAAAATTTTGTGGGTAAGAAGCCTACATACCCTGAAATATTTATGTACATCCAAACAAAAAAGCATGATGGTCAAACATTCATCAATACTCGTTGCAGACAACTCAATGTATGTAAAATTTATACATCAATATTAATTATTTTATGAAACTATAGCTAACTAATTGTAACTATTGTAATGATAGGAGCAAATACAAGAGACTCTCACTCAACAGCGGCAGAGCTCTGAAAATATCGATGAGAGTTAAATATTTCTTCAAGCAGTTGGTGGTAAAAATAACCGTGAAAGGATTTTTGACGTAGGTTCTATTGCGAACAGATACCATTCACATTCCTCTGCATCATCTACAGCTGCTTGTAGTAGGCGGTCTGAACCTTTTGAGAGAGTCATTCAGCTAGAGAACACACTCACCATGTTGTGTTTGTGATACTCATGTCATGGTTTTTATGGATTCTTACTTTACAATAATAGAATAAGTTTTTAGAATACTTTACAATAGTCAATAAGAATATTTTCTCAAATTGCATTATGAATTTTGATTTTATTTATTTATAAACAATATATTTGATTGAAACTAAAACATTATGCAAAGCTATAAAAATTTTACAATTTTCGTTGTTAAATTTAACAATGAAAATATTATTTCGTTACTAAATTTAGCAGAGAAAATTTAATTTTTTGTCTCTTTCCGTTGCTAAATTTAGCAACAAAATGAATTTTTCATTGCTAAATTTAGCAAAGAAAATCTTATTCCATTGCTAAATTTTGATCAATTCACAGAATCTTATATTGGTTAGATTTTGCAAAGAAATTTGAATTTAGCAACGAAAATTAGCAAAGGAACGAGTGGTTGCAGATTTGACGGTTGTTATTTTTTTTAGCAACGAAATTGATCTTTGTTGTTAAATTTAGCAACAAAATTAAATTCCATTACTAAAAAATAGCAACTATCAAATTAGCAACCGAATTTGCCATTACTAATTTTGATTAGCAACGAAAAATCAACAAATTTCATTGCTATTTGATTATTTTCTTGTAGTGATCGGATTGTCTCTTATCATGCACTATTGATACTTGAAAAGAATGAATAAATAAATAAATAAGAAGAAGAAGAAGAAGAAGAAGAAGAAGAATAGCACACAAAATCCACTGCAAAATCTAAAACAAATGTCAATCCTTAGAAACGACGACAAAAACTCAACCGGTGTCTAGTAAGTGTACTAGATCGAGTAATAATATAGAGAATTAAGATTAAAACCCTTAAATATCATACCCAAGATATTGTGTATTTCATATTTGGAAATAAATAATGTGTGAAAGAATTTTCCAAGTTTTAAAAGGTATTTATCGGTTGAACTAAAATAAATTAAACAATTGAACAAATTAAATGCTAAGACTAAACTAAATTTAATTAAAAATAGAGTAAAATTAAAGTAATAATAAAAATCAATGTCTACAATACTTTTGCTAAGAGAACCATCCGCCTCATCTCTTACTGAAATTAACTCGATTTTAAAATAATGCAAGTTGCTATGGAAAACTAAATTAAAACAGATAACTTATTTACAATATCTTTCTAGAGTATTAGATCCTCTAATTAAGAATGATCAAATACCTAACATGAAAGTTTGGCTTTTAAGATCCTAAACTTTAATTAAATCTTCTTTTGAAACACTTAAATTCCTTTTTTTTTTTAATTCCAATTCTTAAATCTATTATATTCATGATCATAAAGCCCCTGTCTCAATTTTCAAAACACAGCAGTTAATTAACATAAGTGAAGTGGACACCACCAAAGGTGGGTTGGATGGCATTGAATACAAATGGTTCTTCTCATATGGGATTAAATCTTAATGCTATTAGTGGAGTTTTTAAAGATAGCATTGGCACTTTGCTTGGAGGTTTCATCCTTTGTTTTAATAATGTTGATTTTGCTTTTTTTGAGCTTTAGGCAATCAAATAGGGTTTTCAGCTAGCTTGGTCTAACAACTCATAGGAATGATATCGAGCCTCATCTGCTTAGATGTCGTTGTTGATAATAGAAAGCTCTTGAGCTCGAAATTAGCAAGTTCAGTTCATTCAAATTAAGTGGAAGGCTAACAACATCACTAATCTTTTAGCTAAGAATGGCATGTGTTAAGCTATCCAATTCGATTGGTTTGATATTCCTCCTCTGAATATTAAGAATTTTTTAACTTATGATGGCAGGGGTTTTATCTACGTGCCGATTTATTTCTTTTATAATCTTCTATTTTTTCCCCTTCTATAAAAAAAACTACTCTCTCCGTTCTTTTTTATCTGTCACTTTTGAGTAAAATCTAAATTCTATTTATCTATCATTTTTAGACTTTCAATGTAATTTAATTTGCTTTTTAAATTTAATTTTCTTTTCTAATAAAGTCAGAACCAATAAGATTTGATAATTTAGTTTTAATCACGTAATTTAATACTAAATTTAAGTCTATTTATTATTTCTTAATCCTAGTGAAAACAACAAAAGTGAGTAATAAAAAAGAACGGAGGGAGTATATCATTTAAAACTTAATAATTAGAGTCCTAACTTTATGTCTTAAATTTTGGTGATCCAAATTGCAACTTGCCCAATAAACTCGTGGTGCGATTTGAATTGAAAAAAAAAGGACTCTGTGTTGGTAGCAATGGGTAGGGGCCAATAGAAATAAGGTGTGGACTTGTTACATTTTTTTAAAGCCTGTGTTTTAACCTATTGATTTTGGGAAACCGATAGAAATAAGGTATGGATATATTAGATTTTTTTTTTAGGAAATTACCTCAAATATCATCTTTTTTAATATTTTTCAAAAAATACAACCCTTTTCTATTTTTTTTTCATAAATCTCACTTTCTATATTTCTATTTTCAAAAATACAACTTTTTAAACTAAAACTAAAACTCTATCGTTTTGGTACTTCATCCTTTTTGTCCTTATTTTTCATTATCGCATATCGACATTTTTTTCCTGTCTCCGGCGAGCAGGAAATCTATCTTCGTTGGCTCGGCCTTCCAATTTGAATGGCTATTTTTCGTAGCGCAAGCAATTCTCGAATCTCATTTGCCTTCTTTTATACTTCTCTCTGTTCATCATAGCACCTTCTGTCTATAGAGTCGTCATTGACAATTTAATTTCCTTTTAAAACCACACACTTTCTCTCTCTATCTAGCCCTCATCCTGTTTTATTTGTTTATCTCTGTTTATTCATCTATTATAATCTTCTTATTTTGAAAAAGGATCAGTAGATTTTCGATTTCTTTTCTCCAATCGCAACGCAAAAATGGGCCTCGACAATAAAGTACAGAAAATGCAAATGCATCAGCATCTTGGGAATATTTGGCACATCAATCTCTTGGGTACCGTCATTATTGGTACTCCTTGTATCTTTCTCTCCCTTCATCTTTTTTCATCCATCTAGTGAATCTGTTTAGTTTCTGAGAAAATGCATAATCTCATGTATCTGTTTGGATGTTGATCAAACACATATTTTACCTTTGTCTGGTTGTTGATAGAATATTTGTTTGGTTTATGAGAAAATACAAATATCTCATGCATCTCTTTGGTTGCTAAGAGAATACGTCAGTTTCGTTTCTTAAGTTAGTTAGTTGATAATTGTCGTTTTTGATATAAATCCTTTTGTTTTACGTTGATCGTTTATAGGTGAACGATATTCTTTTGTAGAACGTTGTTCTGTTCAGCTTTATATATGTTCTCTCTCTTTATCAGTTTTTCTAATTAACCATGGGATGGTTGCTCTTATTTTTGTGTTATTCTGTTTCTTATAATATGGTTTTGGTATTCTTACATGGTGTTGAATAATGATTTTCATTTTATTGAGAAATTTATCATTAATTGTTTGTTTTTTGATAGGCAAAAATTTGAGTGTTCATTTTAGTTTCACATTTGGAGAATCGCTGACTATTTTTCTTTTAAAAAAAAAATCGATGTGCAGTTTGCTATTTTGCACTACTTTGGTAAGTTGGTTGATCTTTCATTTCTTGTTGCTTTGTTACGAACTTGACATGTATTTTTTACCTATTTTATAATGATTTTAGAGAAACTTTTCTCTTTTACTCTTGAGATTTTGTGTAATTAGAATGAATATTTGTTGATTCCTAGGGCTTTTGGTCATTACTCTCTAAATTAAAACTGCTCTACTGCTTTACATGCCCGTGCTTATTTAAAGCAGTTCAAATTCTTGGTTAGTGTGACAAAAGCTAAGATTTGTAAGGTTTATGCAATTTTCTACATGTGGTCCTTGATTCCTCTGTTTAAAGATATATTTCATAAATGCTAATATATCCATTGTCTATGATTTTTTTTAAATAAAATAACAAGAGAAATATTGTGATTCTTTTCTTGCTTTGTTTACATCTTCCACTTTCTTATGTACATTGTACTAAATCAGGTGTCTGATTTTATTTGCTTGATATCTGTTTAACAAAAAGAACAACAACAGGAAGGAGATCCATCAGGTTATGATTGGGTGCCTGTAGATTGTGATGTCTCGATCAGACCTGGGTGGTTTTGGCATGCATCATAAACTCCAAAGTCTGCATTGAAGCTTCTTGATATGTAACTTCAAGTCTGTGGTAGAAACTGTCTCTTGTCACTGAAAGTGCCTCCAAACTCACCAGGTCTTAATATCATCTGAGGACATTCGATTGCTGGAATTTTCCATTGTGTACAACAGACTTGATAATAGTTTGCAAGCACGCTTGAACCCATAGCCAATATACTACACGCCACCATGGCTTCAACATTACTCAAGCACTTTTGCAAAATATAGTGAATTATTCTCAAACTGCCACATCATAATGTGTAATTTCCTATTCATTGTTAATAAAAAAACAGTATGTTAGGAATTCTAATTAATCAACACCCATTGGGTGTTAATACATGTTTCTTATAAAGAATTTGTGACAAGGAAACCAACTAAAATCATTGTCCATCAGTGCAAAATAAATTGGTTAGAGTGATTTAAACTACTGCATCATTTGTAATCTGTCTCACATTGCAATGTGGATTTCAGTAAGTTCTAAGAGTTGGCCTCAATTACAGTAACTTGGTTTTTGGAACCATATTGACTTCAAAGTTCCCTTTAAAACACATCGAGCATCTGTTCATGAACACATGTATAAGACG